>CM065597.1:5176672-5451672 GCA_033119425.1 Bufotes viridis
AGTACAGGATAAGTAATGTTTGTACACAGTGATTTTACCAGCAGAATAGTGAGTGCAGCTCTGGAGTATAATACAGGATGTAACTCTGAATCATTACAGGATAAGTAATGTATGTACACAGTGACTCCACCAGCAGAATAGTGAGTACAGCTCTGGAGTATAATACAGGATGTAACTCTGGATCAGTACAGGATAAGTAATGTGTATAAACAGTGACTGCACCAGCAGAATAGTGAGTGCAGCTCTGGAGTATAATACAGGATTTAACTCTGGATCAGTACAGGATAAGTAATGTATGTATAGAGTGACTCCACAAGAAGAATAGTGAGTGCAGCTCTGGAGTATAATACAGGATGTACTTAGGATCAGTACAGGATAAGTAATGTATGTACACAGTGACTGCACCAGAAGAATAGTGAGTGCAGCTCTGGAGTATAATACAGGATGCAACTCAGGATCAGTACAGGATAAGTAATGTATGTACACAGTGACTCCACCAGCAGAATAGTGAGTGCAGCTCTGGAGTATAATACAGGATGTACCTCAGGATCAGTACAGGATAAGTAATGTAAGTACACAGTGACTGCACCAGCAGAATAGTGAGTGCAGATCTGAAGTATAATACAGGATGTAACTCAGGATCAGTACAGGAGAAGTACTGTATGTACACAGTGACTGCACCAGCAGAATAGTGAGTGCAGCTCTGGAGTATAATAAAGGATGTAACTCAGGATAAGTACAGGATAAGTAATGTATGTACACAGTGACGCAGAATAGTGAGTGCAGCTCTGGAGTATGATACAGGATGTAACTCAGGATCAGTACAGGATAAGTAATGTATACACAGTGACTCCACCAGCAGAATAGTGAGTGCAGCTCTGGAGTATGATACAGGATGTAACTCAGGATCAGTACAGGATAAGTAATGTAAGTACACAGTGACTGCACCAGCAGAATAGTGAGTGCAGCTCTGGAGTATAATACAGGATGTAACTCAGGATCAGTACCGGATAAGTAATGTAATGTATGTACACATTGACTGCACCAGCAGAATAGTGAGTGCAGCTCTGGAGTATAATACAGGATGTAACTCTGGATCCGTACAGGATAAGTAATGTATGTACACAGTGACTGCACCAGCAGAATAGTGAGTGCAGCTCTGGAGTATAATACAGGATGTAACTCAGGATCAGTACAGGATAAGTAATGTATGTACACAGTGACTGCACCAGCAGAATAGTGAGTGCAGCTCTGGAGTATAATACAGGATGTAACTCAGGATCAGTACAGGATAAGTAATGTAAGTACACAGTGACTGCACCAGCAGAATAGTGAGTGCAGCTCTGAAGTATAATACAGGATGTAACTCTGGATCCGTACAGGATAAGTAATGTATGTACACAGTGACTGCACCAGCAGAATAGTGAGTGCAGCTCTGGAGTATAATACAGGATGTACCTCAGGATCAGTACAGGATAAGTAATGTAAGTACACAGTGAATGCACCAGCAGAATAGTGAGTGCAGCTCTGAAGTATAATACAGGATGTAACTCAGGATCAGTACAAGAGAAGTAATGTATGTACACAGTGACTGCACCAGCAGAATAGTGAGTGCAGCTCTGGAGTATAATACAGGATGTAACTCAGGATCAGTACAGGATAAGTAATGTATGTACACAGTGACTGCACCAGCAGAATAGTGAGTGCAGCTCTGGAGTATAATACAGGATGTAACTCAGGATCAGTACAAGAGAAGTAATGTATGTACACAGTGACTGCACCAGCAGAATAGTGAGTGCAGCTCTGGAGTATAATACAGGATGTAACTCAGGATCAGTACAGGATAAGTAATGTATGTACACAGTGACTGCACCAGCAGAATAGTGAGTGCAGCTCTGGAGTATAATACAGGATGTAACTCAGGATCAGTACAGGATAAGTAATGTATGTACACAGTGACTCCACCAGCAGAATAGTGAGTGCAGCTCTGGAAGTATAATACAGGATGTAACTCAGGATCAGTACAGGAGAAGTACTGTATGTACACAGTGACTGCACCAGCAGAATAGTGAGTGCAGCTCTGGAGTATAATAAAGGATGTAACTCAGGATAAGTACAGGATAAGTAATGTATGTACACAGTGACGCAGAATAGTGAGTGCAGCTCTGGAGTATGATACAGGATGTAACTCAGGATCAGTACAGGATAAGTAATGTATACACAGTGACTCCACCAGCAGAATAGTGAGTGCAGCTCTGGAGTATGATACAGGATGTAACTCAGGATCAGTACAGGATAAGTAATGTGAGTACACAGTGACTGCACCAGCAGAATAGTGAGTGCAGCTCTGGAGTATAATACAGGATGTAACTCAGGATCAGTACCGGATAAGTAATGTAATGTATGTACACAGTGACTGCACCAGCAGAATAGTGAGTGCAGCTCTGGAGTATAATACAGGATGTAACTCAGGATCAGTACAGGATAAGTAATGTAAGTACACAGTGACTCCACCAGAAGAATAGTGAGTGCAGCTCTGGAGTATAATACAGGATGTAACTCAGGATCAGTACAGGATAAGTAATGTGATGTGTATTTGACAAATCTTTTTCATTGATTTTCTTTTTGTAAGCATTTATATAGTAAACCATTAGTTTTGTTGGAATCACTTTTCAACACAAAATTTGAAGATTGTTAGTTTGAACATCTGTATTAATGACTTACGAACAAAGGTCGGGAATCGTGAGTTTCTTCATCATATTTATATATTACGGTATTTTTTACAGTTATATTTCGTGTGTTTAGGATTGAATGAGGGTCTGGGGCCCCAGTACGGCTGCTCCAGTTCTCACCTCTTTATCCTTTGTTGCACCCACCTGATGATTGCATCTCTATCACAATCTGCAGTTTGCACAAGTGATTTAGGATCTTCTCAGGGAGATTCCCGGAATCCATAAACAGCCTTACACCATAAATTCATTCAGGACGAGGTAGATCCTTTAAGCCATTTATCACTGGGTGGAAGTTTTACAGCGGCTGCTATTTTGCAGGCAAATAAGTTTGTATAATGATGGGCGATTTATCCTGATGAATCCTAGGATCTGATTTTCTGAGAATGAAACTTCTTTGTGGTAATAAACAAGAATGTGAGAAATGAGGATTATTTATACAATGTAATTACAGCAATAAATATTGTATAAATCCCATCCTGTCACAGCAGATACAATGTAACACTGCGGAGCAGCATAAAAATTCTTTGACTTGTTGCTGACAACTTGGAAAATTCCTGTGAAAAGGTTTTCTTGGTAGAAATAACTGCAAAAATGCTTGAAAAACATAATAAACTTGTGAAAAGTTCAGCTCCAGTGTGTATTGTATATTTCATGACTTTTTATCGGCTTCTAGCTGGATGGATCTGCTGGGAAACAGCAAACCAGTCACAGTTTTGGCACTTATGTATAACAAGTGGCTCATTCTGTCTTATTCTCGTGGTATATTTATATGTTGTGATTGTGCAGCGGGCGGCCTCCCCCAGGGCCCTGCTATAAAACGTGCGATCCAGGTGTAGAAATAGCGAGTGGTATAGTGTGGCCTAAAATGTCCCCTTATGTGTCATGGTGCTCCTACCTGGATACGGCTGGACCCCAGGCTTTGGCTCCGTACCAATAAATAGGGGGAATAATTGAGGGATTTAAAAGAATAACTGAGTCCAAACTGTTAATCAGAAACAGTCTTCAAGGTTTGTCTTGGTACCAGAAGACTTTAGCATTAAACTGGCAGGTTTCTTCAATAACTCTGCTTGCTTTCTCTCTCTCTGCTGTACTGATAGGCTTGCTTAATACTCTGCTTCTTCTGTATGCTGCACTACACTTTGTAGTCGGACTCTAAGTTATACCAGGGAATTTTCCTCCTGGCTCCCGAGGCCTCAAGCTGTGGCCTCATGGCCAGCAGAGTTTAGGGTGCTCTGGGGGGAGTGGACACGTCCAGCAGAGACATGCCCTGCACACCCTTCCCCTAGCAGGGGGTAAGCTAGACTAAGTGGGCACGTCCAGGACGTGCTAAGTGGGCACGTCCAGCACGTCTAGCAGAGACATGCCCTGCACACCCTTACCCTAGCAGGGGGTAAGCTAGACTAACTAGAACTTCTGCCCCACCCTGCTTGCAGGAAATTGGACTCGCCCACCTCTCTCGGGGGGGTTAGAATGGAAGGTTCCATTCTATCTAAATATAGCTCTGCCGTGTTTGCTGCCACCTGCTGGTGAAGCTGGCACATTACATATGAACAGTTACATAACAAAATAGGAATGCACATTGTGAAGGACCTGGTATAAATACACAAGATGACATGAGGTTAGATCAATAAAGACAGTAGCGGGGTGCAGAAGTGGTAACACCACTCTCCGGTGTTACAATTGTTTTGCAGGTTTTCAGTAATTTTTCGGATTTTACAGAATCATAGGAAAAATCTGACAATTTGTAAAAACTCCCTTTTCCTTTCCACTTCTGGAAATCCATTTGCAACAAAGTTTGTCTACTGTAGCACATTGGTTACGGTACATTATTCAGGAGAAGTTTTGAAGATTCTTTGGTTAAGTTTTATGGCAATTTACGCCATTATTGATGCACAGCGAGCGACCGATACACATTACTAACCTGTGAGAAAACATCCTCAAATTACCTGGCAAGTGCCTAAATTATTGACTTTTTTTTTAAATTCTTTTTGCAATATTTAGAAGGATGGACTCTGAGTCGTACAATGCGCTAAATTTACTAAACATGCACCATTTTTTCTGCAATAATAAGGTAAAAGTACTTAAACCGTGAGCTGATATCGGGAAGAGAAATGTATCTGAAACTTACATTTCATGTAAGTCTCTCATTTTTATCAATTTGCTTTATTTTTTGACTCTTCAGATTATAAATCTTCCCTAAAGAGTGAAATTTGCAAATACCGGCCCACGATGAGCACATGCCTCCTATTCATTTTGGCACATCTCATGAGGTCCTTGAGTCAGAAACTAAAATCTACAACAGCTGGCCTCGTTTTTATGTGTAGTTTATGTAGTTTTGTGACATCAGTAATGATACATTTGTCAGGAGGACGTTTAGACCTCGACCCGCTAACCATGTCCGACTCTTTCTGCCCAAGTATTGCTCAGTTTTTAGAAAAGGGTTGAAGGCTGCATCAATCAGCAAAAAATAATTCTAGGCCACATAGCTAGTACAGAAGCCTTCATAATTCCCCCCGAAATGTATATAAATACACATAAATTCTGATAATCTAGGGATATGAACGGCCAGGATCTAGTTCCCGTTTTGCTCCATCTATTACCGTTTGTAAGGCTGATTTTGATGGGTTGACAAAAATGATTCCTCATGGGTAGGGATGAGTGAATCCCTTGAAGATCGGGTTTGCTGGGTTTGGCCGAACTTCAGGTCAAAGTTCAGGTTTGGGACCCGAACTTGACCCCGAACTCGTACCCCATTGAAGTCAATAGGGACCCGAACTTCACTTTATTATTTTCCGTTATAACATGGTTATGGCTGAAAATAATGGCAAGTTAGGGGTTAAAAAACAACAATAACTCACCTGCTTCACTTGATCGCGCTGCCGCAGCTTCCTCCATCTTCTTTCGCAGGTCCTGCTGATGAGGTAGATGAGTAGATGAGGTGAGTTGTTTCTTTTTTTAACCCCTAAATTGCCATATTCTTTTGCATTCTGTCTTAGGAATGCTATAATTTTCCGCTATAACCATGTTATAACAGAAAATAATAAAATCACCCAGACACCGAACCCGAACTTCAGTGAAAAAGTCCGGGCTCGGGTCTGGGCACCCAAAGTCGCAAAGTTCGGTAAGAACCCGAACATTGCAGTTCGGGTTTGCTCATTCCTACTCATGGATGTTGCTTATCAAAGGGGTGCACTGCAGGAGAGGCTGAGGCTGCAGTCACAAGAAGACCCTGGTACTGGCCACATCTGACGGTACTAGCACTGTATCATAAACGGGACATGGTAAATGCTACCTTGTGTGTATCGGATACAGGGGCTTCATGCTGCACCTCTGACATACCGTTATCTGCAGTGTACATTGATTGTCACATTGTATTATTATTATTTTTGTCTTATTTATTGTTTGTGTATTTGTAGTGTAGATATCTGTATCTGTGCATTGTAGATACATCATATCCTGCACTCCGGTCACCTCCAGAGCTGCAGTCACAATGCCGCTTCTCTCCTCTAACCAGCGCCTCAGATGGCAGTTGCACAATGAGAGCTCAGCTGTTGGGTCACATGACTGACAGAGGGGCGGGGACAACTTGCTGTCTGTTTTTTACGGACAGGAATCAGAAGGTTGGATGCAGCTCTGGATGTGAATGGAGAAGATGACACAAAATAACTCCGTAAGGGCTCTTTCACACTTGCGTATTTTTTTTCCGGCATAGAGTTCCGTCGTCGGGTCTCTATGCCGGAAAAATCCTGATCAGTTTTATCCCCATGCATTCTGAATGGAGAGAAATCTGTTCAGGATGCTTCAGGATGTCTTCAGTTCAGGACCGGAACATTTTTTGGACGCAGCAAATACCGCAGCATGCTGCGCTTTTTGCTCCGGCCAAAAATCCTGAACACTTGCCGCAAGGCCGGATCCGGAATTAATGCCCATTGAAAGGCATTAATCCGGACCCGGCCTTAAGCTAAACGTCGTTTCGGCGCATCGCCAGATCCGACATTTAGCTTTTTCTGAATGGTTACCATGGCAGCCAGGACGATAAAGTCCTGGTTGCCATGGTAAAGTGTAGTGGGGAGCAGGGGAGCAGTATACTTACCGCCCGTGCGGCTCTCGGGGCGCTCCAGAGTGACGCCAGGGCGCCCACGCGCATGGATCACGTGATCCATGCGCATGGGGCGCTCTGACGTCATTCTGGAGCGCCCGGGGAGCCGCACGGATGGTAAGTATACTGCTCCCTCGCTCCCCACTACTACTATGGCAACCAGAACTTTAATAGCGTCCTGGCTGCCATAGTAACCTCAAAGAATTTCGAAGACTGATCAGGATCCTTATCAATCTTCTAATGCTTTCAGGCGACTTGAAGTGCCCGCCGGATACTCAGAACGCAAGTGTGAAAGAGGCCCAAATCAAATAACGCGCAAAGTTATTTACAGTTATATTTCGTGTGTTTTGGATTGAATGAGGGTCTGGGGCCCCAGTACGGCTGCTCCAGTTCTCACCTCTTTATCCTTTGTTGCACCCACCTGATGATTGCATCTCTATCACAATCTGCAGTTTGCACAAGTGATTTAGGATCTTCTCAGGGAGATTCCCGGAATCCATAAACAGCCTTACACCATAAATTCATTCAGGACGAGGTAGATCCTTTAAGCCATTTATCACTGGGTGGAAGTTTTACAGCGGCTGCTATTTTGCAGGCAAATAAGTTTGTATAATGATGGGCGATTTATCCTGATGAATCCTAGGATCTGATTTTCTGAGAATGAAACTTCTTTGTGGTAATAAACAAGAATGTGAGAAATGAGGATTATTTATACAATGTAATTACAGCAATAAATATTGTATAAATCCCATCCTGTCACAGCAGATACAATGTAACACTGCCGAGCAGCATGAAAATTCTTTGACTTGTTGCTGACAACTTGGAAAATTCCTGTGAAAAGGTTTTCTTGGTAGAAATAACTGACTGCAAAAATGCTTGAAAAACATAATAAACTTGTGAAAAGTTCAGCTCCAGCGTGTATTGTATATTTCATGACTTTTTATCGGCTTCTAGCTGGATGGATCTGCTGGGAAACAGCAAACCAGTCACAGTTTTGGCACTTATGTAACAAGTGGCTCATTCTGTCTCATTCTCGTGGTATATTTATATGTTGTGATTGTGCAGCGGGCGGCCTCCCCCAGGGCCCTGCTTTAAAACGTGCGATCCAGGTGTAGAAATGGCGAGTGGTATAGTGTGGCATAAAATGTCCCCTTATGTGTCATGGTGCTCCTACCTGGATACGGCTGGACCCCAGGCTTTGGCTCCGTACCAATAAAGAGGGGGAATAATTGAGGGATTTGAAAGAATAACTGAGTCCAAACTGTTAATCAGAAACAGTCTTCAAAGTTTGTCTTGGTACAAGAAGGTTTTAGCATTAAACTGGCAGGTTTCTTCAATAACTCTGCTTGCTTTCTCTCTCTCTGCAGTACTGAAAATCTTGCTTAATTCTCTGCTTCTTCTGTATGCTGCACTACACTTTGTAGTCTGACTCTAAGTTATTTAAAATATAGATTCGGAGGCACTCAACTTCCACTTTGACACATGGAGACTAGAGGTATATTATATTAAAATCCGTAAAATTTATTTAAAATATACACAAAACATACACAAACAGATGTAGTACCCTTAGTTTGCGATCTGTCCGGCTGTCAGATTTATGCCAGAACCAGGATGATCATACCCTATGGGTTCTCTATAAGATTCCTCAAATTAAACAATTTAGCCTTATTCACATAGACTACTTGTTACCTAGACAGGGGTTAAGCTCTTTACCGATGTCTGTATAAAGTCCTGATTCCCAAGCACAATATACTGATTGACAAGTGCAAAAGATGCAAGAGAGTCACAAAAAGGCCAAAAATTCACATAAAGATCCTCTTCATAACCGCAGTCCGGTTGTTATAATCTCTATGTTTCCCAAGAATAAATATAACAGTCCAATCCTTTGCAAGGCAGGAAACCTCTTTATGGTAAAACTTAGAGACAAATCACCCTCCTTATAATACTCCTCCCAGAGCTTTTACGCTCTCTTGTGGCACTGTACTCGCAACAGTCTTAGTGTACAGGCTGAGGGTGATATTTCCTTTCTCGCAATAAAATATAATATATAACAGCAGCTTCAATGTCTCATACCTTACCGCTCCTGCGGTCTTCCCATAGCATCCTCCGCTCCCTTGTCGTTTCGTGCTGCCTGCCAGGACCTGCCGTAGGCGTCCCACGTGGTCACTACCATCATACAGTGGCGTCCCACTTGACGGTGGCCAAAGCGTCTTATTGGTCACTTGCTTCTAATGCCGGGTAGCGGTATAGTCTTGATTCCAATATTCAAATATCCAAAGAAGTTCACTCATATGTTATACAGCCTCACTATTTGTGCCCAAGCGCGTTTCGGGGCTCTTGTGTTCTGACCCTTCATCAGTGGTTAGAACAGTGAGGAAATCCGAGGCTATTTAAAGGAAACTTCCTCTACAGGGCATGCTGGGTATTGTTTTGGAAAACCAGGATTTTTAAATCCAGTCATCTCGCTTCCTATCTTGGAATCATATGCAAACACATGTACTATTGTAGAAATCTATAGAAATCTATAAAATATTGACATATATCTGTTACCAATAACTCCCTAATTAACTTCTATACACCTATAACTTATAGACACTATACATCTTTCATAACCCAAATGGAGATCTGGACCAAGCTTGATCTAACGCTCCATCTTGGAACGTTGAGCTAGATCAAGCTTGGTCCAGATCTCCATTTGGGTTATGAATAGAAAGAACATGGTGTCTATAAATTATAGGTTATAAATTATAATGTATAAATTATGGGGTATTGAAGTTAATTAGGGTTATTGAACAGATATATGTCAATATTTTTATAGATTTTTATAGATTTCTATAGATTTTAATACATGTGTTTGCATATGATTCCAAGATAGAAGCGGGATGACTGGATTTAAAAATCCTGGTTTTCCAAAACAATACCCAGCATGCCCTGTAGAGGAAGTTTCCCTTTAAATAGCCTCGGATTTCCTCACTGTTCTAACCACTGATGAAGGGGCCGTAACACAAGAGCCCCGAAACGCGTTTGGGCACAACAGTGAGGCTGTATAACATATGTAGTGAACCTCTTTGGATATTTGAATATTGGAATCGAAGACTATACCGCTACCCGGCATTAGAAGCAGGACCAATAAGTCGTTTGGCCACCGTCACGTGAGACACCACTGTATGACGGTAGTGACCACGTGGGACGGCGGGTCCTGGCAGGTCACAGCACGAAAAGACAAGGGAGCGGAGGACGCAAGAAGACCGGCAAGGAGCGGTAGGTATGAGCATTGAAGCTCTGTTATATATTATATTTTATTGACGAGAAGAAATATCACCCTCAGCCTGTACACTAAGACTGCTATAGGCATATGCCACAAGAGAGCGTAAAGCTCTGGGAGGAGACTATAGGAGGGTGATTTGTCTCTAAGTTTTACCATAAAGAGGTTTCCTGCCTTGCAAAGGATTGACTGTTATATTTATTTCTTGGGAAGCATAGAGATTATAACAACCGGACTGCGGTTATGAAGAGGATCTTTATGTGAATTTTTGGCCTTTTTGTGACTCTCTTGCATCTTTTGCACTTGTCAATCAGTATATTGTGCTTGGGAATCAGGACTTTATACAGACATCGGTAAAGAGCTTAACCCCTGTCTAGGTAACAAGTAGTCTATGTGAATAAGGCTAAATTGTTTAATTTGAGGAATCTTATAGAGAACCCATAGGGTATGATCATCCTGGTTCTGGCTTAAATCTGACAGCCGGACAGATCGCAAACTAAGGGTACTACATCTGTTTGTGTATGTTTTGTGTATATTTTAAATAAATTTTACGGATTTTAATATAATATACCTCTAGTCTCCATGTGTCAAAGTGGAAGTTGAGTGCCTCCGAATCTATATTTTAAATACTTTAAATTTTTACGGCAAAGGGGTAAGTCGCGGATAGTGCACCCTCGTCAGATTGGGGATCTATGGTGAGCCGCTGTATAATTTACTATATTTGACTCTAAGTTATACCAGGGAATTTTCCTCCTGGCTCCCGAGGCCTCAAGCTGTGGCCTCCGTGGCCAACAGAGCTTAGGGTGCTTTGGGGGGAGTGGACACGTCCAGCAGAGACATGCCCACATGCTTATCAAAGGGGTGCACTGCAGGAGGTGCTGAGGCTGCAGTCACAAGAAGACCCTGGTACTGGCCACATCTGACGGTACTAGCACTGTATCATAAACGGGACATGGTAAATGCTACCTTGTGTGTATCGGATACAGGGGCTTCATGCTGCACCTCTGACATACCGTTATCTGCAGTGTACATTGATTGTCACATTGTATTATTATTATTTTTGTCTTATTTATTGTTTGTGTATTTGTAGTGTAGATATCTGTATCTGTGCATTGTAGATACATCATATCCTGCACTCCGGTCACCTCCAGAGCTGCAGTCACAATGCCGCTTCTCTTCTCTAACCAGTGGCTCAGATGGCAGTTGCACAATGAGAGCTCAGCTGTTGGGTCACATGACTGACAGAGGGGCGGGGACAACTTGCTGTCTGTTTTTTACGGACAGGAATCAGAAGGTTGGATGCAGCTCTGGATGTGAATGGAGAAAATGACACAAAATAACTCCGTAAGGGTCCTTTCACACTTGCGTTTTTCTTTTCCGGCATAGAGTTCCGTCGTCGGGTCTCTATGCCGGAAAAATCCTGATCAGTTTTATCCCCCTGCATTCTGAATGGAGAGAAATCCATTCAGGATGCATCAGGATGACTTCAGTTCAGGACCGGAACGTTTTTTGGACGCAGCAAATACCGCAGCATGCTGCTCTTTTTGCTCCGGCCAAAAATCCTGAACACTTGCCACAAAGCCGGATCCGGAATTAATGCCCATTGAAAGGCATTAATCCGGACCCGGTCTTAAGCTAAACGTCGTTTCGGCGCATCGCCAGATCCGACGTTTAGCTTTTCTGAATGGTTACCATGGCAGCCAGGACTCATAAAGTCCTGGTTGCCATGGTGGAGTGGGGAGCAGGGAGCAGTACTACCGCCCGTGCGGCTCCAGGAGCTCAGAGTGACGTCAGGGCGCTCCACGCGCATGGATCACGTGATCCATGCGCATGGGGCGCTCTGACGTCATTCTGGAGCGATCCAGAGCCGCACGGACTGTAAGTATACTGCTCCCCCACTACTACTATGGCAACCAGGACTTTAATAGCGTCCTGGCTGCCATAGTAACCTGAAGAATTTCGAAGACTGATCAGGATCCTGATCAGTCTTCTAATTTAGGACTTCGTTCCGACGATCCAGCGGGACGGAAGTGCCCACCGGATTCTCAGAACGCAAGTGTTAAATAAAGAGGCCTAAATCAAATAACACGCAAAGTTATTTAGGTTTTTATGGAGGCTTAACCTGTAAAGTGTTGTCAAAAGCTGAACTGCATATATTTTGGCCGTATTATGCAGAGATAAACCTTTAGTACTTTTGTCGCCAATTTCAGCGCATCAGCAATTACAGGACTCGAGTGGTGTTGATAATATTCCGGATTTGGCAGTAAACGGCAGAAACACAAAACACTTCATTTCATTTTAATCTGTAAATTATTAGTGGTAGCATCGGCGGCGTAATTGTTGTCATTACATTTGACGGTGGGACTCACAGAGCCGCGCCGGATTATTCCATTCCAGTGATAATTACGTTAGCAGCTGCGGACTGTTAATAATGAGCGCGCTGCCGCCTCGTCCAGAGAGGATCCATGTTTATTTTGGTTGTGGCATCATCAGGCATCGTCTCATGATTTATCTCAATGGGATCCGCCAGCAAATCCCAAACCATTAATCATTATTAAACAATGAGAGCCGAGCGTCGCCGCGCAAGACCCAAACTTAGTGGAAGAACCAACAGGTCTCCTGCTTATGACACGGAATTTACAGATGAACCGCGAAGAAATGGAAATAAAATGTGATTACGGGACACACAAATCCCCCGTACAGTGTCTATCCACCGCTATACAGCTCATGTATGGACTCTACGTTCTAAAAGATGCTCGGCGGATATTATGGACTTTTAGGGACTGGTCGCACTGGACTATTCCATGGAAGTTTTTCTTCATAGATTTTGCTACAAGTCTTCAGCAACAGGCTCATCGAGATTTTGCCACTCATTTTGCTGTAGATTTGCTGTAGAGCAGGGATCAGCAACCTCCGGCACTCCAGCTGCAAATGACTGGTGATTTTTAGTGTGACCATGTAAAATTACATGGCCATTGGCCACCAGCAGTGGATGTGGCCTCATCTGGGATTACACATTTCAGATGCATCATGGATGTGTTCATGTATAGAATGGAGGCTCCTATACAATGACAGCAAGTGGGGATCTTTACCCCTTAAAGGTGAGGACTATTTTAGCCTACAGGACTTGGCAAGTTTAATTTCCCATCCCTGACTTCCAAAAACCATAATTAAGCTGTCCGACCACAAAGCCAAACTTCCTTATGTTTCATGGTAACAGATCATTTTGCCAAAAATGAAGGTTAGAGTTATCTTAGAAAGAATGGGAAAAAAAACTCACAGCAGATCTTTTTCAATCAAGAAAGGAGCGGACTGCCTCTGCGCGAGTAAATGGATGAAATGAGTGATTTTTTTTTTAAAACTCAAAAGGCCATATTGCACTGGAGTATTACTGTTTTTTAAACGACGACAGAAGACTAAAAAAAGACCAGACAAGAATGATGACCCTAAGAGAAGAACAGACAAGAATAAGGACCCAAAGAGAAGACTAGATGAGACTGAAGACTCAAAGAGAAGATCAGACAAGCCCCAAAGAGAAGACCAGAAAAGACTGAAGACCCAAAGAGAAGATCAGAAAAGCCCCAAAGAGAAGATCAGAAAAGACTGAAGACCCAAAGAGAAGACCAGACAAGAATGATGACCCAAACAGAAGACCAGATAAGACTAAAGACCCAAAGAGAAGATCAAACAAGCCCCAAAGAGGAGACCAGACAAGAATGAGGTCCCAAACAGAAAAACAGACAAGAATAAGGACCCAACGAGAAGACCAGACAAGACTGAAGATCCAAAAGGGAAGATCAGACAAGACCCGAAGAGAAGACCAGACAAGAATGAAGACCCAAATAGAAGACAAGAGCCGAAGAGAAGACCAGACAAAAATGAAGACCCAAAGACAAGACAAGACCCAAAGAGAAGACCAGACAAGAATGAAGACCCAAAGAGAAGACAAGACAAGACCCGAAGAGAAGACCAGACAAGAATGAGGACCCAAAAAGAAGAATAGACAAGACTGAAGACACAAAGAAAAGATCAGACAAGCCCTGAAGAGCAGACTAGACAAGAATGAAGACTCAAAGAGAAGACTAGACCTGACTGAAGATCCAAAGAGAAGATCAGACAAGACCCAAAGAGAAGATCAGACAAGACCCAAAGAGAAGATCAGACAAGACTGAAGACCCGAAGAAAAGACCAGACAAGACTGAAAGAGAAGACTAATTTATTATGGAAAAAGACTAGTCACATGTCATCCTCTTGCTAGAGGAAACTAACCTCACAGACCTTAGTTATCAAGTAGTCCATGTATTATAATGTTTTTTAATTGATTTTTTTTTATCATACATAGTATCTTAAAGTATGGTGCCTTCGCTGTTGAGCTGTTCATCCAGTTGGTAGAAGCAGAAGTTCTATCAGAACATTTTCTTATCCAGCCTGGAAACTGCAAAGTCTAAAGTTGGACCCTGGACCAGCTTAAATGCCCTTTTCGATATCTCCTGTCCAGACTCTTCCCCCTTTACGGAGTCTCAATCTCTCCTAAAAATAAAGAAAACTAATTATTATTATTTTATTTTTCAGGAGTTTATAATCATTTTGTTCTTGTTGCAAGTGAAATCAGCCCTTCATGTAGTGACGTCTTGTCGAGCTTGTGATCTGTGCAAAATGTGACCAAGCGCAGAGGCGCAGAGAGTATGGAGAAGGGAAGATGTAGCTTGAGCCTCTTATGAGACACACAGTTGATTTCAGACTCCCTTAGACTCCAATATACGGGGCAGATAAGCTGGAGTCGCTGACCCTTGCTGCGCCCCGATGGCGTGGACACCACTCAGTCTTCCCGCTGGTATCTCTGGAACTTATGTGAAGACCGTACGTAGGACGCGATGCGATGCCGCTGCTCTAGAGGCCGCCATGAAGAAATGGTCAGTTCTGAAACTCATTTTAAGAACATCGCAAATTGAATTGATAATGGTGCATAGAAAGACGCCAGCGAGGCGTAATTTTACAACAGCTAAATTTTTCATCGTAAACCCGGTTTGTAAAATGGAGTTGGTCCATAGGGGAAGCCGGCGTCCATGGGGGCCAATATGAAGCCCTGCAGGAGTCTTTACACCGAGGTGGGAGTCATTACGGCGGATCTGAAGTTAAATATGCAATATGCGCAGGTTGTATGGACGGCGAGGTAATGAGCTCATTTACAGGACGCGCTTTATTAGCAGGAGACGTGTCACAGTCGCATTGGAGAAGAAGTCGCCGGCCCATTACAACATCCTAATGTGATGCATTAAAGCCGATTACAATCCGGAGATTAAGCCGAGCGCCTTCCAATCGGTGCAATGACCCGTTTTATTAAACGTAGATGCCGGCGCCGTCACGTGGGACATTAGGAAATTCTCAGAGAGCGCAATGTTATTCTGTGGAGACCTCAGCCGACGCCGGTCACTTTCATTTCACTTCGAATAGAGATAATTACATTTTACGGCCATTTTTCTCTTTTTATGACTTTTTTTTTAAAAGTTGCCATTAGAGAAACCAAAACCAATTCCATTCTTTTCTATCTATAAATGTGAAAAAAGGAAAGTGTGCCAAAGAGAGGATCGCGGGGGCCCGTCCGGGGAGTGATTTATGGAGGAGTATAAGGAAAAATAATAAAAAACATGAATTGGTTCCTCCTGCAGCACAGAGTATTTAAGTAGACTAAAAGTGACATAGAGGATCGTCCCAGGCACAAGGTATGTCAGAAAAGGAGTGTGTGTATAGGACAGGGATCAGCAACGTCCGGCACTCCAGACGTTCTCAAACTACAATTCCCAGAATCCTCCTTTCACTTCTGTAAAAGAGCCGAGTAAGTTTGCATGCTGGGAGTTGTAGTTTCATAGCAGCTGGAGTGCCGAAGGTTGCTTATCACTGGTATAGGAGGTCACAGGCTTAGAGTTACATAGTGGAAGGAGCAGGGTCCCAGCAGCACAGAGGATTTCAGGAGAGGAGTGCGCTGATCCTGTGGAGGTAACAGGATGAGAGTTACATAGTGGAAGGAGCAGGGTCCCAGCAGCACAGAGGATTTCAGGAGAGGAGTGTGCTGATCCTGGAGGTCACAGGATAAGAGTTACATAGTGGAAGGAGCAGGATCCTCCCAGCAGCACAGAGGATTTCAGGAGAGGAGTGCGCTGATCCTGTGGAGATCACAGGCTGAGAGTTACATAGTGGGAGGAGCAGGGTCCCAGCAGCACAGAGTATTTCAGGAGAGTAGTGAGCTGATCCTGTGGGGGTCACAGGATGAGAGTTACATAGTGGAAGGAGCAGGGTCCTCAGCAGCACAGAGGATTTCAGGAGAGGAGTGTGCTGATCTTGTGGAGGTCACAGAATGAGAGTTACATAGTGGAAGGAGCATGGTCCCAGCAGCACAGAGTATTTCAGGAGAGGAGTGCGCTGATCTTGTGGAGGTCACAGGATGAGAGTTACATAGTGGGAAGAGCAGGGTCCCAGCAGCACAGAGGATTTCAGGAGAGGAGTGTGCTGATCTTGTGGGAGTCACAGGATGAGAGTTACACAGTGGAAGGAGCAGGATCCCAGCAGCACAGAGGATTTCAGGAGAGGAGGGGCAGTATCATGAGGTGGGAGTCCATCTCTTCTCTGCAATAAATACAGTAACAGTAATTCCCGCAGAGGACATCAAAAAGGATGGAAAATGAGAGAAGTTATTCCTGCCAGATGACGGACAATACAGGGCGGAGGAGAAGAGCTCACCCAGATTACTGGGGCGTAAGGTTATCTCGTCCCCGGTAGGTGAAGCCTGTGCCAGCAGAGTACAGACTGCCATAGATGGCACCTGCAGAGAGAGAGCGACATCTTATACACGTATCTAATGATTCAAGAGATTTTCTGAGACAAATGTAAACTTGAGGAACAGTGATAAATGTCATTAAAAACAAACAAAAACAAACAAACTTTTTTACCCGTGCCGATTCCAGGAAGTGCTCCGGTCCTCCCCGCAGGTGTTTGCTCGATCCGTGTCTTCCATATGTCAATTCAGACGTCTGTTTTTCCCCTGCAAACTGTTCATGCACAGGGACAGCGCAGGAGCATGCAGTATGGTGGTTCGCTTCGCATACGTAATATGCCACCCATTTATCATTGGTTCATTACACAGAAAACTGATTAAAAAACTGCAACAAAAAAAGAACAAATAATACTGTTTTTTGTGGACAAAAAAGGATGATAAAGCAAATGAAAATACCCTGAGACACATCATGTACCATTGAGGACACAAAGCTCCAATGCAAAGCACTGTTAGTTCTTGCAGCCACAAAATGAATGATGACACATCTGCTGGCTAAGCAATTAAAAGCTGTGACCAAACCAGTTTATTTCCACAAGAAAACACAGTTCAACGTGGTCTCCAATCTGTGGGAACTACAACTCTCAGCATGCCATAAGAGCACAGGATTATATGTCCTCGTTACACTCGGTGGAAGGTCATGGTCACACAGGTTTGCAATTTGTAGAAATCTATGGAAGTAATTTGCAGCAGAAACGTGGATTTCCCTGCAGATCCGTGGCAGTAAAGGACATGCTGTGGCTTTTAAAATCTACATCACATTCACAATTCGGTGAAGATTTTTTCTGAAGCAAATGAATGGTATGTAAAACACCCCTGTAACATACACCGTCAGCGAGGCGCCAGCGTATTCTGTAAAACACCCCTGTAACATACACCGTCAGCGAGGCGCCAGCGTATTCTGTAAAACACTCCTGTAACACACACCGTCAGCGGAGCGACAGCGGACTCTGTAAAACACTCCTGTAACATACACCGTCAACGGGGCGCCAGCGTATTCTGTAAAACACTCCTGTAACACACACAGTCAGCGGGGCGCCAGCGGATTCTGTAAAACACCCCTGTAACATACACTGTCAGCGGGGCAGCAGCGGATTCTGTAAAACACCCCTGTAACATACACGATCCGCGGGGCGCCAGCGTATTCTGTAAAACACTCCTGTAACATACACAGTCAGCGGGGCGCCAGTGGACTCTGTAAAACACTCCTGTAACATGCACTGTCAGCGGGGCGCCAGCGGACTCTGTAAAACACCCCTGTAACACACACCGTCAGCGGGGCGCCAGCGGATTCTGTAAAACACCCCTGTAACACACACCGTCAGCGGGGCGCCAGCGGATTCTGTAAAACACCCTTGTAACATACACCGTCAGCGGGGCGCCAGTGTATTCTGTAAAACACTCCTGTAACACACACCGTCAGTGGGGCGCCAGCAGACTCTGTAAAACACCCCTGTAACACGCACCGTCAGCAAGGCTCCAGCGGATTCTGTAAAACACCCCTGTAACATACACCATCAGCGGGGCACCAGCGGATTCTGCAAAACACTCCTGTAACATACACCGTCAGCGGGGCTCCGGCAGACTCTGTAAAACACCCCTGTAACATACACCGTCAGCGGGGCACCAGCGGATTCTGTAAAATACCCCTGTAACATACACAGTCAGCGGGGCGCCAGTGGATTCTGTAAAACACCCCTGTAACATATACAGTCAGCGGGCGACAGCTGACTCTGTAAAACACCCCTTCTAACATACACAGTCAGTGGGGCGCCAGTGGATTCTGTAACACACCCCTGTAACATACACCCTCAGCGGGGCGCCAGCGAACTCTGTAAAACACTCCTGTAACATACACTGTCAGTGGAGCACCAGCGGGGCGACAGCGGACTCTGTAAAACACTCCTGTAACATACACCATCAGCGGGGCGCCAGCGTATTCTGTAAAACACTCCTGTACCATACACCGTCAGCAGGGTGCCAGCGGACTTTGTAAAACACCCCTGTAACATACACAGTCAGCGGGGCGCCAGCGGACTCTGTAAAGCGCTCCTGTAACATACACTGTCAGCGGGGCTCCAGCTAAATCTGTAAAACACCCCTGTAACATACACCGTCAGCAGGGCGACCGCGGACTCTGTAAAACACCCCTGTAACATACACCGTCAGCGGGTCGCCAGCGGATTCTGTAAAATCCCCCTGTAACATACACAGTCAGCGGGGCGCCAGCGGATTCTGTAAAATCCCCCTGTAACATACACAGTCAGCGGGGCGCCAGCGGATTCTGTAAAATCCCCCTGTAACATACACAGTCAGCGGGGCGCCAGCGGATTCTGTAATATCCCCTTGTAACATACACAGTCAGCGGGGCACCAGAGGACTCTGTAAAACCTCCCTGTAACATACACAGTCAGCGGGGCACCAGAGGACTCTGTAAAACACCCTTGTAACATACACCATCAGCGGGGCATCAGCAGATTCTATAAAACGCCCCTGTAACATACACTGTCAGCGGGGCGCTAGCGGACTCTGTAAAACACTCCTGCAACATACACAGTCAGCGAGGCGCCAGTGGATTCTGTAAAATGCCCCTGTAACATACACCGTCAGCGGGGCGCCAGCGGATTCTGTAAAATGCCCCTATAACATACACAGTCAGCGAGGCGCCAGCGGATTCTGTAAAACACTCCTGTAACACACACCGTCAGCGGGGCGCCAGCGGACTCTGTAAAACACCCCTGTAACATACACCGTCAGCGGGGCATCAGTGGATTCTGTAAAACACCCCTGTAACATACAGTCAGGGTGCACCAGTGGATTCTGTAAAACGCCCCTGTAACATACACAGTCAGCGGGGCGCCAGCGGACTCTGTAAAACACCCCTGCAACATACACAGTCAGGGATGCACCAGCGGATTCTGTAAAATGCCCCTGTAACATACACAGTCAGCGGGGCACCATAAGATTCTGTAAAACGTCCTTGTAACCTACACCGTCAGCGGGGCACCATAGGATTCTGTAAAACGTCCTTGTAACCTACACCGTCAGCGGGGCGCGAGAGGATTCTGTTAAACACCCATGTAACCTACATCGTCAGCGGGGAGCCACTGGATTCTGTAAAACGCTCCTGTAACATACACCGTCAGCGGGGCATCAGTGGATTCTGTAAAATTTCATATATTAACCAGTTGGTGACTTATGATGACTATGATGACTATGGTGACTATGGATTCTGTGCAGTCAGAGACTGAGTAATGGCTGAAATACAAAGCAGCTCCAATCCAACAGCAAACATCAGCGCAAAGGCTCATTCACACCAGTGCTTCAGCACAAACAGCTCATGGATCAGAGTCTTTTATATGGGAATTCAGACGTCTGTTTTTCCCCTGCAAACTGTTCATGCACAGGGACAACGCAGGAGCATGCAGTATGGTGGTTCGTTTTGCGTATGTAATATGCCACCCATTTATCAATGGTTCATTACATACAAAATTGATGAAAAAAAGGTAATAAAAAAGAAAAAATAATACTGGTTTTTGTGAACAAACAAATACGATCAAACGCATGAAAATACCAAGACACATCATGTACAATTGAGGAAACAAAGCTTTAATGCAAAAAAGTCTGAGTTTTTACAGCCACAAAATGAACAATGCAACATGGAGATTACATATATAGCATTTGTGATGATCAGAAAATAGATAAATAAAAATTGCAGTTGAACAGACCCCAGCAATGGCTGTATGATTTGAATATAGTGAGCTCCCTCTAGTGGTGGCTGTATAATCTGTATGTAGTGAGCTCCCTCTAGTGGTGGCTGTGTAATCTGTATGTAGTGAGCTCCCTCTAGTGGTGGCTGTATAATCTGTATGTAGTGAGCTCCCTCTAGTGGTGGCTGTATAATCTGTATGTAGTGAGCTCCCTCTAGTGGTGGCTGTATAATCTGTATGTAGTCAGCTCCCTCTAGTGGTGGCTGCATAATATGTATGTAGTGAGCCCCCTCTAGTGGTGGCTGTATAATCCGTATGTAGTGAACTCCCTGTAGTGGTGGCTATATAATCTGTATGTAGTGAGCTCCCTCTAGTGGTGGCTGTATAATCTGTCTGTAGTGAGCTCTCTTTAGTGGTGACTGTATAATCTGTATGTAGTGAGCTCCCTCTAATGGTGGCTGTATAATCTGTATGTAGTGAGCTCTCTTTAGTGGTGGCTGTATAATCTGTATGTAGTGAGCTCCTCTCTAGTGGTGACTGTATAATCTGTATGTAGTGAGCTCCCTCTAATGGTGGCTGTATGATCTGTATGTAGTGAGCCCCCTCTAGTGGTGGTTGTATAATCTGTATGTAGTGAGCTCCCTCTAGTGGTGGCTGTATAATCTGTATGTAGTGAGCTCCTTCTAGTGGTCACTGTATAATCTGTATGTAGTGAGCTCACTCTAGTGGTGACTGTATAATCTGTATGTAGTGAGCTTCCTCTAGTGGTGACTGTATAATCTGCATGTAATGAGCTTCCTCTGATGGTGGCTGTAAAATCTGTATGTAGTAAGCTCCCTCTAGTGGTGACTGTATAATCTGTATGTAGTGAACTCCCTCTAGTGGTGGCTGTATAATCAGTTGATTTTCCTATTTCATGACGTAAAGTCATGATTTTATTAAAGACACGGAGGCGAGTATTGCTATTCTCCTTCTTTACTCTGACCAATAGCAGCAAAGAAAAAATTGAACATGTGATCAAACCCCTCCCATAGTCCAAGTATAATAGGTAACTTCCTCTGCAAAACCTCCTCTTTCTTTGAAACTAGAGTCCAAAAGAGTCCCAACAAAACTGGAAACCGAACACTCCAGACATCACGGGAAAGGAAAACCGCAGGTCATCTGGACGTAGACCAGGAACAAACTGGAACGAAGGCTCGACAGACACGTCAAGTCCTATCCACGGTAACGATCGGCTGGAACCGAAACTGCCGACCCTCCAAACCATCATGTAGAACAACGAAGACCGTCTAGTACGTCAGTCTCAACCTAAAAACGAAAAACAGAGAGTGATAGGAGACGAAGTGATACAGAGTATCCAAACAAACTGGTTACGCAAACCTACTCAGGGAAAAACTCATAGAGTAAAAAACATAATGCTCAAAACAAAGCAATCCATCAGATACAAAATCATAAATACTTACATAGGGAGGGACAATATCAGGGCGGGCAATACTCGCCTCCGTGTCTTTAATAAAATCATGACTTTACGTCATGAAATAGGAAAATCAACTGATTTTATTACAAGACACGGAGGCTCCTATTGCAAGTTCAAAGTCTAAGACATGTTATCAATGATGGAAGAAAACGCATGAGGACTTGGTCTAAAATAAAACTCCCGGAACGTGGAGACACTGGACCAGTCCGCCAACTTTAAAATGTCCTCAAGTCTGGCACCCGATACCGCCAACGAGGTAGCAGATGCCCCCCTAGCAGAATGTGCCGAAAAAAGAGAAACGTCCACGCCCGCCAACTCCATGATCCACTTCATCCACCTAGCCAAGGTGGGAGTAGTCACCGGAGCAAAAGGCCGTATCGTGGAAAGGAAGAGCTGAGGAAATTCTCGAGATCGATGAGGAGAAGTGCGAGCTTCGTATTCCTTAAGGCATGCCACAGGACAAAGCGAAGGCGAAGCCGGAAAAGCCGGATAGGAGACCGAACGTATGTGGGTCTTTGTCCTCCTAGAAATGTCAAACGTGACTCCCTCTGGTGTGTACGAGCGGGCATCATGATCCAGAGCTCTGACGTCGGACACCCGCTTGCAGGAAATCAGACAGAAAAGTGTGACTAGCTTCGCAGACAACTGCCGAAGGGAAAGCTCCGAATTCTGAGGCCAAGAGGACAAAAAAGAAAGAACACTAGACACGTCCCAAGTGGAGGTGAATCTGGGTCTCGGAGGTCGAGACATCCGCGAGCCGCGCATAAGCCGGCAGACCAAAGGGTGTTGACCCGCAGGAGTACCGTCAAAGCCCTGATGAGACGCTGATATGGCCGATCTGAACAGGCCGATGGTACGATATGCCTTGCCCTGGTCGAAGAGGGAAGACAAGAATTGTAAAATCTCTGTCACAGGTGCTGAAATGGGATCCAGGTCCCTAACCAAGCACCAGTCAGCCCAAGACCCCCAGGCTGATCTATAAGATCTCCTGGTTCCTGGGGCCCATGCGTTCTCCAAAAGGACTTTAGCAGTACCCGAAACTCCCGGGACTTCCCAGGGTCCCCTGAAATCCGACACGCCAGTAGGCGCAGCGACCCGTCCAGGAGTAGAGGGTGTGGTTGGCGGTGAGGACCGCGGAGGAGGGTCAGAGACGTCGGGAGCAGGCGAGGGATCTCTATCATCATCTCCAGAAGCTGGGGGAACCATGACTGGGAGTTCCAAAATGGGACCAGTAGGGTCAGGTCCGCGGAGCACCGGCGAACTTGAATTAGTGTCCGGGGAATTAGTTGGAACGGCGGGAACGCATAGAGGATCCCACTGGACCAATCCTGGAGGAACGCATCCACGGCCTCGGCTTCCGGATCCGGGCGCCAGCTGTAAAAACGTGGCAGTTGTGTGTTCAGGCGCGAGGCAAACAGGTCGATGCAGAAAGGTCCCCAAATCGACATCAAGGAGCGGAACACCGCGGGATCTAACTGCCAGTCGCTGGAGTCCGAAAGATGACGAGAGCTCCAGTCCGCGTGGATGTTGTGAACCCCCGGAAGGTATTCCGCCAAGACCACCAATTCCTTGGATAGGCAATAGTCCCAGAAGTCCTTCGCCAAACGAGACAATATGGTGGACCGGGTTCCTCCCATACCATTGATGTAACGTACAGCCGACACGTTGTCCATACGCAATTGAATGCAGGATCTGGCCGTATCCCTCGTGAAGCTCCTGATTGCAAATGAGCCCGCCAATAGTTCCAACGCATTGATGTGGAATCTCGTCTCTGTGTCTGACCAGGGACCGCCGGTCGTGATTCCCTCGCAGTGAGCCCCCCAGCCCGACAGGCTCGCATCCGAGTCCACCACGAAATCCGGACGCTGACCAAAAATCGCCTTGCCGTTCCAGGCGTGCAAGTTGTGGATCCACCAGGACAGCTCCTCCCTGGTCTCCTCGTCCAAGGGAATCCAATCCGCGTAGGAAACTCCCGTCCGCAGATGAGAGATCTTCAGGCGTTGGAGAGCCCGGTAATGGAGCGGGGCTGGGAATACCGCCTGGATAGATGAGGCCAGAAGGCCGATTATCCTTGCTAGCCGACGTAACGGGATTTGGGGAGCCGACCTGGCTCTGATTAGTTCTTTCCGGATGGACCGAATCTTGGCCGACGGTAAGCTGAGGGTCCCTACTGTGGCATCCACCACAAATCCGAGGAACTCCATCTGGTGGGACGGAGAAAGACAGGACTTCTCCCGGTTGAGCAGGAACCCCAGATCCGAGAGCAGGTCCATCGTCCATCGAAGGTGCTCTAGTAACACTGAACTGTCCTGGGCCATGATCAGGATGTCGTCCAGGTAAATGATGAGGCGAACTCCCCGACTGCGAAGCCAGGCCATGGCTGGGCGCATCAGTTTGGTGAAGCACCATGGAGCTGACGAGAGGCCGAATGGGAGGCACGTAAACCTCCAAACTCTGTCCTGCCAAGAAAAGCAGAGAAGATTTCTGGACGCGTCCTCTACTGGGACCGTAAGATAAGCGTCTTTTAGGTCCAATTTGACCAACCAATCGCCCATCTGAAGTAGATCTCGAAGTAAGTGGATCCCCTCCATTTTGAAATGGCGGTACACCACGAACGCGTTGAGAGCGCGTAAATTGATGACGGGACGCATCTGGCCCCCTTTCTTTGCAACCAGGAAGATGTTGCTGAGAATCCCGTAAGGGGGGCCTGGGGCTGGCTCTATGGCCCCCTTGAGGACAAGATCCGTCAACTCGGTATCCACCAGGGTGCGGCATTCCTCTGACAACACCACCGGGTGAGGGGGAGGGATGGACAGAGGGAAAGACGTCAGTTCTATCTGGAAACCCCGGACCGTGGAGAGGACCCATGGGTCTGAGGTGATAAGGGACCAGGCCTGAGAAAAGAGACGGAGTCTGCCCCCGACACAAGCATTGAAAGAATTGAAATGGGGCAGTGGTCTTACCGTAGGGACGTCTGGAACCGGGCTGTCCTCGATATCCTCTAGATCTCCAAGGGGCTCCTCGGGACGGGAAAAAGGGTGTTGGATCTCGTCTGTGCTCCTGGAAAGATGGTCTTTGGGAGAAGGAGCCTCGACCCGCCCCGCGGGACTGGAACTGGGCGCGGCCGGACAGACGGCCCCTGAAACTGCCGGCCCTGGTAGAGACCCTACCGTGAAAAACCCTTTTCATAGAGCTCTGGGCCTTATCGAGGGCTGTGAAGGCCCCTACATAGCGACCTAGGTCCTTGATAAAGGACTCTCCAAAAAGCAGGCCTTGAGCCTCCTTACCAGCCTCAGTAAGCGCCAGGTTAGAGAGCTTCGGCTCAATTTTAAACAAAATGGCCTTACGCCTTTCCATAGATAGGGACGTATTTACGTTACCCGCGATGCAAA
This sequence comes from Bufotes viridis, assembly GCA_033119425.1. Taxonomy (NCBI): domain Eukaryota; kingdom Metazoa; phylum Chordata; class Amphibia; order Anura; family Bufonidae; genus Bufotes; species Bufotes viridis. Next base: position 5,202,177 of record CM065597.1, read on the forward strand.
TGGCGCGTTGAACCCATTCACGTAACTCAACGGGGTCTACCAGACTGCCCTCGGCCCTTGCTGACTCAGCAAGATCAAAAACCTTGGCTAGAGGGCCCATAATGTCCAGGAGCTTATCCTGACAAGAGCGTAGGGCTGACTCCAGGCCCTTACGCGGGTTCCATCCCGCCTTAGAGAGAAATTGGATCATTTTAGGATCCACAGACGGAGTCTCGCAGACCTTGTTGGGAACAATAGGCCTTGGGCATTCAGCTCTGAGTTTATTGCGGGCGTCTCTGGACAGAGGGCACCGCACGCGTGCTTCCAGGTATTTGGACACGTGGTCCAAAGGTAACCATTCCGCAGAACGCGGATGATGGAGCGAGTCAGGGTCGAACAACGGTTCCCCAGAGGGGTCCACTAAGCCCGCAGGCTCTGCATTGGCCAATGATCTCTGAAAATCATCCCTGGGAAGGGGATCAGATTCCATGACCCCGGAGGGGTCCTGCTCTGCCTCAAAGGCGTCATCTAAAGCCTCCTCCACTGAACCGACCTCAGAGTCGGAATCCCATTCCTGTTGTGCTCTAGCACATTTCCAATCTCGCGTGCGTTCTGCCTGACGCGGACAGGCTCTCTTGCGCGAACCAAGCGCGCCAACATTGGTGGAAATAACGTCACCGGTCAAGGGAGTTCTGGAGGCAGACGGCCCTGGCCCGGCCAGTTTAGGAACTGAAGCGGGCTGCGGTACATTAGAGGTAGCTGGATGAGCAGCTAGGGCCTGTGCGATAGATTGGGATATGACCGAAGTCATTGATCCCATAGCTGCTGCAATCGCATTAGAGACAGAAACTTGAAGGGCTTGGGAAGAATCTACATGCATCCCTTCAAGTACATTCTGACCAGGAGAGGTCAATTCAGTCAGAGGAAAATCCTCCTCTGCTGAGCCCTGTCCACTATGCTGAGAGCCAGGCATGTTAGGCTTATGGAGCTGCATGGAAGGGGTTAATGACAAGGGAGGGACAACCCTGAGAGAACCTAGATGGGCAGGAGCTGGCAGGAGGATTTTCCCCAAGCCAGGGGAAAAAACAGACACTGGAGGGAAGAAAAATACGACCTGCTAGATAGAGAGCAGGCAAAATGCAGGTCCCGAGCTCCGGAGTGCATAAAGACCGGAAGCGCCCGAGATCTCGCGAGATCTCGGGCGCGCGCACAGAGAGAGGGAGCCGGAGGCGGGGAAATCCCCCGACAGGAGGAAGATCAAACAAGAAGCCGCGGCAAGCGCAGCAAGGCACAAAATCCCCCGATGAGGACAGGACACAGGCGGGGGAGGAGGTGAGACCGGAGGGGAGAGAGAGGGAGGGTAAAGCCCAGAGAAATAGAAAGTCTATATATAAAGCAGACCAGGGGGCTAAGTATAAGCCCAGTCAAGCAACAAAAGGACAAAAACCTGTGGGAGAAAGGCAATGAACAACCCAAGGGTAATCAAACTCCCCCAAATATAAAGGAAAAAAGGCACAGATAGCATATAACTGTATGAAACAAATCACAGTAAGAGCACACAAAATAAAAGTACTTATCTCTGCGGTCAGCAGCAAAGAAAGAGGCGGTTTTGCAGAGGAAGTTACCTATTATACTTGGACTATGGGAGGGGTTTGATCACATGTTCAATTTTTTCTTTGCTGCTATTGGTCAGAGTAAAGAAGGAGAATAGCAATAGGAGCCTCCGTGTCTTGTAATAAAATCTGTATGTAGTGAGAACCCTTTAGTGGTGACTGTATAATTTGAATGAAGTGAGCTCCTTCTAGTGGTGGTTGTATAATCTGTATGTAGTGATCTCCCTCTAGTGGTGGTTGTATAATCTGTATGTAGTTAACTCCCTCTAGTGGTGGCCTTATAATCTGTATATAGTGAGCTCCCTCTAGTGGTGGCTGTATAATCTGTATGTAGTGAGCTCCCTCTAGTGGTGGCTGTATAATCTGTATGTAGTGAGCTCCCTCTAGTGGTGGCTGTATAATCTGTATGTAGTGAGAACCCTTTAGTGGTGACTGTATAATTTGAATGAAGTGAGCTCCTTCTAGTGGTGGTTGTATAATCTGTATGTAGTGATCTCCCTCTAGTGGTGGTTGTATAATCTGTATGTAGTAAACTCCCTCTAGTGGTGGCCTTATAATCTGTATATAGTGAGCTCCCTCTAGTGGTGGCTGTATAATCTGTATATAGTGAGCTCCCTCTAGTGGTGGCTGTATAATCTGTATGTAGTGAGCTTCCTCTAGTGGTGGCCTTATAATCTGTATATAGTGAGCTCCCTCTAGTGGTGGCTGTATAATCTGTATATAGTGAGCTCCCTCTAGTGGTGGCTGTATAATCTGTATGTAGTGAGCTCCCTCTAGTGGTGGCTGTATAATCTGTATGTAGTGAGCTCCCTCTAGTGGTGGCTGTATAATCTGTATGTAGTGAGCTCCCTCTAGTGGTGGCTGTATAATCTATATGTAGTGAGCTCCCTCTAGTGATGGCTGTATAATCTGTATATAGTGAGCTCCCTCTAGTGGTGGCTGTATAATCTGTATGTAGTGAGCTCCCTCTAGTGGTGGCTGCATAATCTGTATGTAGTGAGCTCCCTCTAGTGGTGGCTGTATAATCTGTATGTAGTGAGCTCCCCTTAGTGGTGGCTGTATAATCTGTATGCAGTGAGCTCCCTCTAGTGGTGGCTGCATAATATGTATGTAGTGAGCCCCCTCTAGTGGTGGCTGTATAATCTGTCTGTAGTGAGCTCTCTTTAGTGGTGACTGTATGATCTGTATGTAGTAAGCCCCCTCTAGTGGTGGTTGTATAATCTGTATGTAGTGAGCTCCTTCTAGTGGTCACTGTATAATCTGTATGTAGTGAGCTCCCCCTAGTGGTGGCCGTATAATCACTATGTAGTGAGTTCCCTCTAGAAGTGGCTGTATAATCTGCATGTAATGAGCTTCCTCTGATGGTGGCTGTATAATCTGTATGTAGTAAGCTCCCTCTAGTGGTGACTGTATAATCTGTATGTAGTGAACTCCCTCTAGTGGTGGCTGTATAATCTGTATGTAGTGAGAACCCTTTAGTGGTGACTGTATAATTTGAATGAAGTGAGCTCCTTCTAGTGGTGGCTGTATAATCTGTATGTAGTGATCTCCCTCTAGTGGTGGTTGCATAATCTGTATGTAGTTAACTCCCTCTAGTGGTGGCCTTATAATCTGTATATAGTGAGCTCCATCTAGTGGTGGCTGTATAATCTGTATATAGTGAGCTCCCTCTAGTGGTGGCTGTATAATCTGTATGTAGTGAGCTTCCTCTAGTGGTGGCCTTATAATCTGTATATAGTGAGCTCCCTCTAGTGGTGGCTGTATAATCTGTATTGTGGTAAGGTGCAAGGTGTCATATGTGATGGCAGGTACGTGTCACCGAGGTTGCTGGCCTCGGTGAGGTGAGAGCCGGGTTTTTGTCTGCAGCAGCTAGTGCTGTTTGACTTTGTTAAATAGCATGGCTGCAAAGCCGATCCGGGCCGGCTCTTACTGGGAGCAGCTAAAGAGTAGGGTGGGTGGCTGCTCCCCACGACCCAGTCCGAGTTTTGGGCTGGGTTTATAAACTCAGCCAGCACCACCAGCTGAGAGTGTGATTATCCTGGAGCTGCTAACAGGGCTGGGAGTTCTCTGTCCTGGAGGAAAGCGCTCAGCAAGGAGGTGTTGTGTTCCTGGCTACCTGAAGCTGGATTCTCCTGCGGCTGGGCCGACAGCGTGGTGCGAACCTGCACCTACACCTCCCAGGTGACTGAACCTGTGTTGGACTGTTTTTGTTTGGCTACGTTATTTCCGTTGTGTGTGAACTGTCACCAAGAGACTGTTTTTCATTTTGTGTGCAAGTGTGAATAAAACACTGTTTGTTGCACAATCTGGACTCCTTGTTTTGCCTCTAAACTGCACCCGCACCGCTGTCTACCAGAGCGACTCCCCACATTTGGTGTCGGATGCGGGCATGCGCAGTGAGGCTGGCGTGAACGCCGAACTTTGTTTTTGCTGAGAAAAAGTGAATGTCCTATATTAAGCCGGCAAAGTTGCAGCCTGTGATCCCCGACAAAATGGAGGCGGCTGTGAAAGCCCTCATAGAGGCTAACGTGCAGCAGCGGGAGACCAACCAGCTACTGCTACAGCACGTGATGGCGTTGCAAGCGGCAGGAGCGTCCCACCGCGGCCCATGATGCCCGGAAAGCTGTCCGTGCCGCGATCCCTAAGATGACCCCCTCGGATGATGTGGAGACCTATCTGGCGGTGTTCGAGAAGGTGGCCGTGAGGGAGAAATTACCCCGAGAACAGTGGGCAGAGGTCGTCGCTCCGTTCCTGGCGTCTGGACCCCAGCAAGTATTTTTGACCTCCCAGATGACCAAGCAGCTGACTACCCAACTGTGAAAGGTGAGATCCTGGCAAGACTGGGGGTGAATGTTTTGGTCCGGGCTCAGCGTGTCCACCAGTGGGACTTTAACGTGGCTGAACCCGCCAGGCCACAATACTATGACTTGCTACAACGGTTGCAAAAATGGCTGCAGCCAGACATACTGACTCCCACTGCTATGCTCGACCGTCTGTTAGCCGATGTCTTCTGGAGGGCTTTGCCTTACCCTCTCCAGCACTGGGTCGGCCAGGTATCGCCCACCAATGCCCTGGAGATGGTCGACCTGGTGGAGCGGCACGAGGCCACCAGAAACCTGCAGGGGAGTCTTGCTGGGAAGGGGTCAGTCAAACCCCGGAGGCCTCTGCCCCAGTTCCGACGTCCGGCGACAGAGCGGCCTGTACGGAAGATACCCCTGCGAGTCCGCCTCCCGTGGTATGCTGGAGGTGTCAGGAGCCAGGCCACATCAGGGCCGACTGTCCGCATCGGGATGAGCCGATGGAGGTGAACTATGGGGGTCGCCACTCCTTGTATGCACGGAAGCTGTGCGCAACTGGCACCCGTGAGGTGCAAGACCATAACCACCTGTGTCAGGTAGAGGTGGGAGATTCGCTGGCGGTGGCTCTGCTGGACTCCGGGAGTTTAGTCTCCCTGGTAAGGGCTGCCCTTGTACGGCCTGTGGAGTATACTGGCCGTAAAGTCGGGGTCCTGTGCATCCACGGAGACCTGAAAGACTACCCCACTGCACTAGTGACTTTGTCCACAGCGGCTGGTAGGTGGACCCACGAGGTGGCTGTCGCTACTAAACTCCCACATGAACTAATACTTGGGAGGGACTTCCTCGGTTTTCCGGCGCTGTGGCCGGCAATAAAGGTATCTGAGGGACCCGAGACAGGGGTGACCCTAGTAGAGTGGCCTGATACCGCTGGAAGGCCAGAACCCTGGGAGCCCGAGTCTGAAGGGCCGGGCGGTAGGGGTGACCACTGCTCCAGCGGTAGAGGGGGAGACAACCCCACTGGAGTGTAATGGTGGGAGACACGGAGGACTTGCCACCGGGACCTGAGTTGGCAGACCTCAATGTCTCCGGGAAAATTTTGGGACCGCACAACACCGGGACCAAACCCTAACCAGGGCCTGGGAGAATGTGCTGAAATTGATGGTAAACCCCAGAAACCAGGGGCTGAATTAATGTTCCCACGATTTATTGTTCTACAGGATATGTTGTATCGGGTGAACCAAGTCCGAGGTGAACCTGTTGAACAGTTGGTGGTGCCCACAGCGTATCGCAAGCTTGTCATGGAGCTTGCCCACCAACATGTTCTTGGGGACACCTGGGGTGGCAGAAAACCCAGGACCGCATACTGCAGCGGTTTTATTGGCCCAGTGTGTTCAAGGAGGTAGAAAATTATTGTAAGTCCTGTCCAACCTGTCAGATAACTAGCCCCCAGCCTCATTTCCGTAGTCCTCTGGGTACCTCTGCCAATTATTGAAGTACCGTTTGAGCGAATCGCTATGGATTTAATTGGGCCTGTACCAAAGTCTGCCAGGGGCCACCAACACATTCTGGTAGTTCTCGACTATGCCACTCGGTATCCGGAGGCGGTGCCCCTGCGACATACCTCAGCTAGGCTCATTGCCAAAGAGTTAATGGAGATGTTTTCCGTGTGGGCCTGCCAAAAGAGGTTCTGACAGACCAAGGGACCCCTTTTATGTCCAAAGTAATGAAGGAACTGTGTAAATTGTTGCGTATAAAGCAGTTACGGACGTCCGTTTACCATCCGCAAACAGACGGTCTTGTTGAGAGGTTTAACCAAACTCTAAAAATATGTTAAAAAGGGTGGTGTCTAGAGATGGGAAGGACTGGGACCTGCTTCTGCCCTATCTCATGTTCGCAGTGCGAGAGGTACCCCAGGCCTCTACTGGGTTCTCGCCCTTCGAACTGCTTTATGGCAGACACCCTCGGGGCCTGTTGGATATCGCCAAGGAAGCATGGGAACAACAGCCTGTCCCCCACAAAAGTGTCATTGAGTATGTCACCCAGATGCAGGAACGGATAGAAAGGGTGTTGCCGCTGGTCCGGGAGCATATGGAGGCAGCACAACAAGCCCAGAGTAGGGTGTATAATCGTCAGGCTCGGGTACGGGGCTTCAATCCGGGAGATCGGGTTTTGGTTCTGGTACCCACCCTTGACAGCAAATTCCTAGCTAGGTGGCAGGGCCCCTATGAGGTGATCGAGAGTAGGGGAAGTAAATTACAAAGTACACCAGCCAGGCGGCGCAAGCCGGAGCAGGTGTACCACGTGAATTTACTTAAGCCGTGGAAAGATAGGGACACGGCCGACGACCACAGCCCCCGGCCAGGGCTTCTAGGTGAAAAGGGTCCAGCCCCACAGTTCGAGGCCTGTGAAGCAGTAACCACGGTAAAATTGCAGACAGCCTGTCTTCCAAACAAGTTCAGGAAGTCAGGAGTTCATCAGTCGGAACACGGATGTGTTCTCGGACCTCCCTGGCCGCACGTCTCTCATCCAACATGACATCGTCACTGAGCCTCAGGCCAAGATCCGGTTAAAACCATACCGGGTACCCGAGGCTCGGCGACGGGCCATCGCGGAGGAAGTACAGTTAATGTTGAAGCTCGAGGTCATTGAGGAGTCGAAAAGTGAGTGGGCCAGTCCCATAGTCCTAATACCCAAGCCGGATGGGACGTTGCGGTTCTGCAACGACTTTCGCAAGTTAAATGAAGTATCCAAGTTTGACGCGTATCCCATGCCCCGAGTAGACGAGCTGGTTGAAAGTTTAGGACAAGCCCGTTATTTTTCTGTGCTGGACCTCACTAAAGGGTACTGGCAGGTACCCTTAACGGAGTCGGCTAAGGAAAAACCGCATTTGTTACCCGCAGGGCCTGTATCACTACAAGGTGTTACCCTTTGGCCTGCATGGCGCCCCGCCACTTTCCAAAGGTTAATGGACATAGTGCTGCGACCACATCGTCGGTACGCCTCGGCCTACTTGGATGATGTAGTCATCCACAGCACCGACTGGGAAAGCCATTTACCCAAGGTGCAGGCGGTAGTGGATGCCCTGAGGAAAGCCGGACTGACCGCTAACCCAAAGAAGTGCTCCATAGGGTTAGAGGAGACAAAATATCTGGGATATGTAATTGGGCGGGAGTCATCAAACCTCAGGTAACTAAGGTAGAGGCCATTCGTAACTGGCCCCGACCGGTCACCACCAGGCAGGTAAAGTCGTTCCTGGGGATTGTAGGTTACTACATGAGGTTTGTGCCCCACTTTGCCACAATAGCAGCGCCATTGACAGACCTGTTGAAGGGGCGAAAGTCTGGGAGGGTTAGCTGGAGTGAGAAGGCGGAGGAGGCTTTCTCCGCGTTGAAGTCGGCCCTGTGTGGGTCCCCGGTTTTGGTGACACCCGACTTCAACAAGGAGTTTGTCGTACAGACCGACGCCTCGGAGGTAGGCCTCGGTGCGGTACTGTCGCAGGAGGTCAACGGGGAAGAACATCCCGTTGTCTTCCTGAGCCGTAAGCTCAGTCCCGCCGAGTCCAGGTATAGTATAGTGGAGAGGGAGTGCCTGGCTATCAAGTGGGCACTCAAATCTCTCCGCTACTACCTGTTAGGGAGGAGGTTCCGTCTGGTGACCGACCATTCCCCCTCAAATGGATGAGTCAGGCCAAGGAGAGGAATGCTCGGGTCACTAGGTGGTTCCTATCTCTTCAAAATTTCAAGTTTTCCGTGGAACACAGGGCAGGCCGCTTGCAGGGCAACGCAGATGCCCTGTCCCGCGTCCACTGCCTCACGTGTGTTCACCCCTCAGGGTTGAACAAAGGGGGGTATGTGGTAAGGTGCAAGGTGTCATATGTGATGGCAGGTACGTGTCACCGAGGTTGCTGGCCTCGGTGAGGTGAGAGCCGGGTTTTTGTCTGCAGCAGCTAGTGCTGTTTGACTTTGTTAAATAGCATGGCTGCAAAGCCGATCCGGGCCGGCTCTTACTGGGAGCAGCTAAAGAGTAGGGTGGGTGGCTGCTCCCCACGGTCCAGTCCATGTTTTGGGCTGGATATAAAACGCAGCCAGCAGCTGTGTCTGGGGAGAGTGATTATCCTGGAGCTGCTAACAGGGCTGGGAGTTCTCTGTCCAGGAGGAAAGAGCTCAGTAAGGAGGTATTTTGTTCCTGGCTACCTGAAGCTGGATTCTCCTGCGGCTGGGCCGACAGCGTGGTGCGAACCTGCACCTACACCTCCCAGGTGACTGAACCTGTGTTGGACTGTTTTTGTTTGGCTACGTTATTTCCGTTGTGTGTGAACTGTCACCAAGAGACTGTTTTTCATTTTGTGTGCAAGTGTGAATAAAACACTGTTTGTTGCACAATCTGGACTCCTTGTTTTGCCTCTAAACTGCACCCGCACCGCTGTCTACCAGAGCGACTCCCCACATTATATAGTGAGCTCCCTCTAGTGGTGGCTGTATAATCTGTATGTAGTGAGCTCCCTCTAGTGGTGGCTGTATAATCTGTATGTAGTGAGCTCCCTCTAGTGGTGGCTGTATAATCTGTATGTTGTGAGCTCCCTCTAGTGGTGGCTGTATAATCTGTCTGTAGAGAGCTCCCTCTAGTGGTGGCTGTATAATCTGTATGTAGTGAGCTCCCTCTAGTGGTGGCTGTATAATCTGTATGTAGTGAGCTCCCTCTAGTGATGGATGTATAATCTGTATGTAGTGAAGTCCCACTAGTGGTGACTGTATAATCTGTATGTAGTTAGCCCTCTCTAGTGGTGGCTGTATAATCTGTATGTAGTGAGCTCCCTCTAGTGGTCTGTATAATCTGTATGTAGTGAGCTCCCTCTAGGTATAGCTGTATAATCTGTATGTAGTGAGCTCCCCCTAGTGGTGGCTGTATAATCTGTATGTGGTTAGCCCCCTCTAGTGGTGGCTGTATAATCTGTATGTAGTGAGCTACATCTAGTGGTGGCTGAGCTGTATAATCTGTGTGTAGTGAGCTCCCTCTAGTGGTGGCTGTATAATCTGTATGTAGTGAGCTCCCTCTAGTGGTGGCTGTATAATCTGTATGTAGTGAGCTTCCCCTAGTGGTGGCTGTATAATCTGTATGTAGTGAGCTCCCTCTAGTGGTCTGTATAATCTGTATGTAGTGAGCTCCCTCTAGGTATAGCTGTATAATCTGTATGTAGTGAGCTCCCCCTAGTGGTGGCTGTATAATCTGTATGTGGTTAGCCCCCTCTAGTGGTGGCTGTATAATCTGTATGTAGTGAGCTACATCTAGTGGTGGCTTAGCTGTATAATCTGTGTGTAGTGAGCTCCCTCTAGTGGTGGCTGTATAATCTGTATGTAGTGAGCGCCCTCTAGTGGTGGCTGTATAATCTGTATGTAGTGAGCTCCCTCTAGTGGTGGCTGTATAATCTGTGTGTAGTGAGCTCCCTCTAGTGGTGGCTGTATAATCTGTATGTAGTGAGCGCCCTCTAGTGGTGGCTGTATAATCTGTATGCAGTGAGCTCCCTCTAGTGGTGGCTGTATAATCTGTATGTAGTGAGCTCCCTCTAGTGGTGGCTGTATAATCTGTATGTAGTGAGCTCCCTCTAGTGGTGGCTGTATAATCTGTATGCAGTGAGCTCCCTCTAGTGGTGGCTGTATAATCTGTATGTAGTGAGCTCCCTCTAGTGGTGGCTGTATAATCTGTATGTAGTGAGCTCCCTCTAGTGGTGGCATAGTGATGTACATAATCTGTATGCCATGAGATCCCGCTAGTGGTAAGTGTATAATTCTGTATTCAGGGCGCTGGCACTACTGGTGGCTGAAAGCAGTCAGGGTTTTATAATTGTATGACTTGGGGGTATAGACAGGGGGTCTGGAGTTCTGTATTACAGAAACCACTATAAATGTATAGGAGGAAATTAATCTGCAGAGAACATTTAATTTAAACAAAATGATGATTGAGAGTTAAAAGGGCATTTATCATGTAAGGAAAATGAATACAAGGCACTTCCTAATGTAATGTGATTCTCCATGTTGCCTCATTTGCTGAATTGATTCATTTTTCCGTCACACTATACACTCTCATTTCCATCATTTCCACAGTTCACAATCCAGCAGCGGTGGCCGAGCTTGCACAATATAGGAAACAGTGCCAGTCTTTCTGGTGGGGATCACGGGAGGGTGCATAGTCTAGCTCCTTTTCCTATAGTGTACGAGCACGACCACCGCTGCTGCATTGCAGGGTGGTCATAACCATGGAAACAAGCCGTGTATAATGTGATAGGAACATAAATACAGCCAGCAATGGAAGCAACATGGAGAATCACAGGACATTAGTAAGTGCCTGGTATTAACCTTCTCTACATGATAAATGCCATTTTCTAAAGTGAGAGGACCCCTTTAGGGGCGGGGGGGGGGGGGCACATACTTTCTGTGATGACCTTTCTTACCAAGCAAAACTCGAGATTTTTATGTAAGCAAAGAATTCTGTATAGAAATTACAGTCCAATTAAACAATTATTTTGCTTATTATTTGCAGCCAACTCCCCTCATCATCCATCCAGGTGTCTGACAGCAGATAAGAAATGATGGAGACATCGCATCCCAGGAGAGATAAAGACGGGATCATCATCAGGACGTCACCGGCAGAAGATCAGTCAGCGCAGATAGAAGGAAGGAATGGACGAGCCGTAATTCTTCTACAAGGCGAGCAATAAAGACACTGATTGTATCCATCATTCACACTCCGGAGAGGATCCGACATACAGAACAGAAGGGAATGTGAGGAATACTGCAGAAAGGTAGATAGATAGATAGATAGATAGATAGATAGATAGGGGATAGATAGATAGATAGATAGATATGAGATAGATATGAGATAGATATGAGGTAGATAGATAGATAGATAGATAGATATGAGATAGATAGATAGATATGAGATAGATAGATAGATAGATAGAAGAGATAGATAGATAGATATGAGGTAGATAGATAGATAGATAGATAGATAGATAGATAGATATGAGATATGAGGTAGATAGATAGATATGAGATAGATAGATAGATATATAGATAGATAGATAGATAGATAGATAGATAGATATGAGGTAGATAGATAGATATGAGATAGATAGATAGATAGATAGATATGAGATAGATAGATAGATAGATAGATAGGTAGATAGATAGATATGAGATAGATAGATAGATAGATAGATAGATAGATAGATAGAAGAGATAGATAGATAGATAGATAGATAGATAAATAGATAGATAGATATGAGATAGATAGATAAATAGATAGATAGATAGATAGATAGATAGATAGATAGATATGAGATAGATATGAGATAGATAGATAAATAGATAGATAGATAGATAGATAGATAGATAGATATGAGATAGACAGATAGATAGATAGATAGATAGATAGATAGATAGATAGATACTGCCACAGAAGAACAGACATTTATATTCAGTTTTCAGATTCAAAAATTCTAATAAAAATGTAAATGACTTTCTACAAATATTGACCCGGTTCTGATGTTATTGTGTTTTTACAGGACAGGAAGCAGAATCCTCGGAGCGACAAAACATTATATCCAGAAAACCATCCGCCGTTTTTTTAAATTTAAAAATAAAAGACAGAATATTGACACAGAAGTTTTTGTGTGATGAATGATGGCAGCGCTCTGGTAAGTTCTGCGCCGGATCCCCCCCGGATACTTCTGGGTCCGACTGCTGAGAACTCCGTCCGTGATCCCCGAGGGACCCAAGCAGTGGAGGGCTGCCGATGCTTTACATGGAGCCTACGGGGGTCATGGTCATCTGAGTGAGTCCACCAGAGCCTGGGCAGGCGGGGTCCTGAGCTGGCCTTTAAAGGGTTAATCTACAGGTAAGTGTCCCCAATGACTAGCAGACGACTCTGCCCCACAAAGAGCGTAATTCAGATGATCTCTAGAAAATAAACTCTGAACTTTCCCGAACACGAACGCGACAACCCCAAATATTACCTCCCCCCTTGACCTTTTGGGATTGCAGCCATCTTTCTCTGTATCAGCAATACCGTAGCGCGTTCCATCTCCGCCGACATGATGAATGGTCTCCGATTAAACGCAGCCACCACGAGGAGGGCCTCTAATGCGCTTTATACAGTCGCCGATCACCGCCTGACATGTCATATTTCACTTGCTGCGGGGCATGAAGGGATGTTGTGTACCTAAAAACAACAGATTGCGCCAACGTCAATCCATCATCACCGGCGCCAGGAAGAAGAAAGGACAGAAATTTGTTGCCGTCTGTTAAAGTCTAATTACCTGTAAAATCGTTACCTGGCGCTTTAACAAATTGACTCACTGGCGCTTAATGAGGCTTCTCATATTTAAAAAATGGGGCCGCTCGCCCAGGAGACTGTTCCGCTGCGGATGACATCATAAAGAGCATTGTGTGACAGGAGGCGATAAGCGCAGGACCTCGCGGCACGGCTGCATTATTATCGTCTCCTGTGGGCGAAAAAGTCTGGAGAAAGTGCGACGCCGACCGTATAACCTTCGAGACAAAGAAGGAAGAAGAATGGGCTTCAAATACTCCAACAAATGCAGCCCGCGAGGGTTCTGACTAAAATCAGGACTTATACTCCAGTCACAGCCCAAGCAAATATTAGGATGTATGCCCATTAGGATCCATGTCATGTGACCCATTCTACCGCATGAAAATGAAAAGCTCAGGACTAGGTGACTGCCATTATACTCCAGTCACATACTGGGCAGAACAGACTCCTTGACTGGTTTTCTACTCTAGTCACATTTAAAGCAAAGGTACATGTTCTGGTACCTGTTGGCGGTTTTACACTTTGGTCACACATAAGGCGTTGTCCCTGTCGTAGGGTCCGCTTTGCTACGGTTGGTGGCGCAGACAGGTACTGCTCGGTGCACCCCCTCCTTACACTCCGCAGGGTAAGGCTCAGCCTTTCCGTTTAGGAGCAGGAGAACGGAAGGGACGGATTCGGCACATAACTGAGCGAACCTGAGGGCCCCATAGACTCAGAAGATGATTTTGGAGCAGAGACAAAAGTAGTGCATCTCTGCTTCAGAAATCATCTTCTGAGCGGACACATAACGGACCCCATTATAGCCTATGGGGTCTTTAGGTTCCGTTCGGCTCAGTTATGTGCCGAATCCGTCCGTTCCGTTCTCCTGCTCCTAAACGGAAAGGCAGAGCGGTGATGTGAATGAAGCCTAACATGTGACATGTTATACGACGTCCACGTCTTATGAATAAAGCTTATTGAAATAAAACAGGACTTCTTTAACCTCTTTCCGACCGCCTCACGCAGGATTGCGTCCTGCGGGCGGTCGGTTCATTCCTCCTTGACGCGCTCCTGAGCCCGGTGGAACGCAAATGGAACGCACCGCCGGGCTCAGGACAAGTTCGTCACCAGCCTGCCAGCCAATGATCAGCGCTGGCAGGCTGGTGATTTTCAAAATCACCTATAGAAATCATCAATATAGTTTTTATTTATAAATATAAGGATGTTATAAGGGATCTGTGCCATGTGCTGGGTCCTTTTCATCGGTTGGACCCAGCACAGAGCACAGATCCCAAGTAAGTGCACCAATCACTACATATCAGGCCCTGATCACCCCCTGATCACCTATAATTAACCCCTTGATCACCTGTCAATACATAGTGAAAGGGAAAAAAGTGATCAGTGTCACTTTTGTGAACTGTCACTTTTTTTTCACCAGTATTGACTGTTAGGTTTAGGTTAGTTTAGGTCCCTTTGGTAGGTAGTTAGCGTTAGCGCCCAGCCCACCGCACACGCAGTCACTGATTCGTAGCGCTAATCAGCGTTTGTACTTTATAGTATCTGTAAGTGATCAGAACTGATCACGGTCAGATCTATAATAGTATTACTGTCACTTTAGTTCGCCCTCCACCCCAAACGCAGTGTTTGCCCGATCAGACCCGATCGGTCGCCCACACCTGCGTTCACCCACGCCCGCCCCGCCGCAGTGACAAAAAAAATTTTTTTTTTGTATCACTGCACAATCACTTCACAAGCGCTGCGGCGATAAAAAAATCAGTTTTGATCTTGTTTATCAATCGCAGCGGCTTCTGTACTTCGCTACACTCCCATTTGTAAGACAGGCTTGCTTTTTTTCTTGGGTAGTCTCAGGGAATACCCCCCAAATTTAGACGCCCAAATGTCAAACAAGGGGTATTCCTCTGAAGAGGCCTACAGGATTCTGACCCAGTCGGATGAGGAGTGGGAACCCTCATCTGACGAATCTAGCGGGTCAGAATACGAACCTGTAGAAAGCAGTGGCTCTCTCACCCAAAGTTCTGACGAGGAGGTGGAGGTCCCTGATAGAACCAGGCGTACCCGGCCCCGTGTTGCTAGACCGCAGGTTGCGCAGGATCCGCTTCAAGGGCAGCAGAGTGGGGCTGGCGCTGCCGGATTACGTGGTGAGGCATACACCAGCAGCGCAGCCCGTCCTGGACCTTCTACCAGCACTGCCGTAAAACATGGTGAAGTGGCGAGCACCAGAAGGGCAGTAGAAGCTGGTACGGTGGCACGTGCAGTAGTTTCCCCGTCGCAGCCACCGCAAAGACAGGCCCGTAGAGCCCCTAGAGTCCCTGAGGTGCTGGCAAATCCTGATTGGCAGCCCCCAACTTCAGCCGCACCAGTAGTTCCCCCTTTCACCGCCCAGTCAGGAGTTTGGGTGGAAACAGCTCAAATAGGATCGGCGCTGGGGTTTTTTGAGCTGTTTTTCACTGCGGAGCTCTATGACTTAGTCGTGGCAGAAACAAATCTGTATGCCACTCAATTTATCGCCGACAACCCGGGAAGCTTCTATGCCCAGCCTTTCCGGTGGAAACCAGTCCAAGTTTCCGAATTTAGAACTTTTCTGGGCCTTCTCCTCAACATGGGCATTACAAAAAAACATGAATTGCGGTCATATTGGTCCACGAACCCAATTCATCACATGCCCATGTTCTCTGCTGCCATGTCCAGGACACGTTTTGAGACCATCCTGCGTTTCCTGCACTTTAGTGACAACACCACCTCCCGTCCCAGAGGCCACTCAGCTTTTGACCGGCTCCACAAAATTCGGCCCCTCATAGACCATTTCAACCTGAAATTTGCAGATTTGCATACCCCTGCACAAAACATCTGCGTAGACGAGTCCCTTGTACATTTTACCGGGCGCCTTGGCTTCAAGCAGTACATCCCAAGCAAGCGCGCCCGGTATGGGGTCAAATTGTATAAGCTCTGTGAAAGGGCCACAGGCTATACGCACAAATTTCGGATCTATGAGGGAAAAGATCAGACCCTGGAGCCGGTCGGTTGCCCTGACTACCTGGGGAGCAGTGGGAAGATAGTCTGGGACTTGGTGTCACCCTTATTCGGCAAGGGGTACCATCTTTACGTGGACAACTTTTACACAAGTGTGGCCCTCTTCAAGCATTTGTTCCTAGAACAGATTGGCTGCTGCGGCACCGCGCGACCTAGTCGCCGGGGCTACCCCCAACGGCTTCTTACCACCCGACTTGCAAGCGGGCAGAGGGCTGCATTGTGTAACGAAGAACTGCTCGCGGTGAAATGGAG
Source organism: Bufotes viridis (assembly GCA_033119425.1). NCBI lineage: Eukaryota > Metazoa > Chordata > Amphibia > Anura > Bufonidae > Bufotes > Bufotes viridis. Next base: position 5,218,177 of record CM065597.1, read on the forward strand.
AGACAAGCGTGACGTTTACATGCTCTCCTCCATTCGCGCAGACACGACAGTCCAAATTGAACGGGCAACCAGTGTCGTTAAAAAAAGCCCCTCTCGGTCCACGACTATAACCTCCACATGGGAGGGGTGGACTTCAACGACCAGATGTTGGCCCCGTATTTAATTTCCCGACGCACCAGACGCTGGTATAAGAAGGTGTCTGTATATTTATTTCAATTGGCTCTATATAATAGTTACGTTCTCTACAGTAAGGCTGGGAGAACAGGATCCTTCCTCAAATTTCAGGAAGAGATCATTTCGGAACTCCTGTATCCAGGAGGTTCCGTGGCCCCAACCACCAGTGTAGTTAGCCGTCTACACGAGCGGCACTTCCCTAGCGTTGTGCCTGGTACCTCAACCCAACCGCCACCCCGAAAAAGATGTCGTGTCTGTAGCAGGAGTGGAATAAGGCGTGACACCCGTTATTTCTGTCCTGACTGTCCTGACCACCCTGCCCTATGCCTAGGGGAGTGTTTCCGGAAGTACCACACTCAGGTACACTTAGGGACGTAGGGACTGCAGGACACAGGTAGTTTTTACAATCAGGCTCTAGGGTCTCTCAGGATACTAGGTTTTGAGAGACCCTAACACATAGGGGTGCTGCTGTGCTACTGCAGAAGTGTGAAATGGTAGAAACGTCTCCTTTCACTTGGGATAAAGTGCATAATGTACTTCTCACCATCTCTGTGTGATTTACACTTTACACATTGTCCCATGGGAAAGGAGAGGTTTCTGCTAGGAAAATAAAGCGTGAAATGGTTAAAAAAAGAAAAAAAAATGAAACAGGTAGCAAGAAAAAAAAAATCTTGAGTTAGTTCAGGTTTTAAAAGTTCATTTTTTTTTTCATGTTCAGGTTTTATTCATGTTTTATAAAGTTTGCAACGTTCAAGTCATGTGCCTGTTGCCTGTTTTTTCTTTTTTTTTTTCCCTAACCACCCTTTATTTTCCAGGTAGATCAACGGACCAACCGATGAAAACGCCGCAGCACTGATGTGAATTCTGAGAGAAGCATTGCGCTGCTGTCAGAAGACACGTGAAGTCGGTGTATGCGGCGCTGCAAGACGAGATTTCTCCTCTGCAGTATAGGTACGTTTGCCCAGGCATGTGAGCTGAGGAGAGGTGTTGGAGTTCATATGCTTTGGCAAACACTTTGTATCAAAAATCTGGCAAAGATGTCTTCCTCCACACCGATGGATTGATCGATGTGAATGGAGAAATCACGTTTGCCAGGACATAGGAGCTGAGTGGGTATGGATGTTTGGGCGGAGCCCCTATGTCCTGGCAATCACCAGGCCCCTCTATTTTTTTTGCATATTTTTTGGCAGAGATTTTTTCATCCACATCGATCGATGCGAATGAGGAAATCTGTGCCGTTCATTTTTTCTTTCAGCCCAGAGGCTGAACGGAAAAAAAATCTCATTACCCGTATGCTCCATATAAGGAGAATAGCAGATTCCCTTTCGTCCTAACAGCAGCACAAGTGGGGTATTTGCCCCTGTGAAGCTGGTCAGGACAGGCGGAATTTTATTGAACAAAAAATTTCTGCCTAAGTATACTAATTAGTAATTAACTAATTAAGCCCCTACCCCATATAACCCGTCCCCCAACTGGACGGGGTTGCTTTTTTATTGTCCTGTGGACTCCAGGACAGGCTAGACTCCTTACTGGAGTCTCCCATTTGTTATACTTGTAGTATTTTAATATTATAATGTTTAATTCTGCCTTCTCTTATATTCCAGGGTTCTGGAGCGGTGTCCTGCCCTCTCCTGCGTGCCTCCGGTGGATTGCTTTTCTGAGCCCATCTACTCTTCCAGCCATTGCTGGATTATATTTTACTCCAATACCACGGCTTTCTTACCTCCACTGTATATCTTCGCAGAAGCAGTCTGCTTCTGCGCTCCTCCGTTGTCTCGCGAGAACCGGAAGTGCGTCATTGACGTCACTTCCGGTCTTCGGCTCCGTCTTCCAGCGCTGGGTTCAGCGCTTCTTTGGTTTAAAAGTGTTGTAGGTCGGTACCCTAGGAGGCCAGAGGCACCTAACTGGAGGACTGGGAGGAATTCGATTATTTTAATTAAGGTTGCAATTGAAAGCCTGGAGATCCACCTCCAGGGAGGGGGAGTGGCAATTGCCCCTCCCCTTGCCCTATTTAAGGCACCTGTGTGTGGCAGGTCAGTGTTGCTCTCAGTTTTTCTGAGCTCAACTGACATATGCTGTTTGGCTACTCCTTCTCTCAGGAAGTTCCTTGAAGACACCTTGCTTATTCTTTCTAAGATGGCATCGCCACCTCATGGTAAGGTACTGCTCTCTTTTTAGAGCCATTCTGGGTTTCAGATTCTTATTCTGTTGTCTGTTTTCTAGGCAAATCCACTCAGAAGCAGAGACATCTCGCCTGCTCCAGCTGCAGCACCCCATTGCCGGATTCGTATGAATTCCACCGTTGCCCAGGCTGCCGACCCAGACCAACGGACCCAGAACCAACGGTGGTGGAGATGTTTTCTTGGATGAAGCAGTTTATGGATACCTCCATTGCTGAAATCAAGGGAGCAGTCTCTAACAAGAGGCCCAGACAGGCTTCGCCTGCTCCTGTACCCATGTCTGAAGACATCATTTCCATTGAGGGAAATTCGTCCTCTGAGGATGAGAGTTCGGCCTTCCTTTTTCCGGCCGAAAAGACTCAAAGACTGTTGCGCTCCATCAGGTCGAGGGACCATGATGTTGAGCAGGGGAAGCTCCACAGTCCACCTCTAGGGGCCAAGGGCCTTTAAAGTGGACGAGTCTCTAAAGAAATTAATGGCAACCGAGTGGAAACACCCGGAAAAAGCTCCAGTTTTAACCAAGAGGTTTAAACTAATGTTCCCTCTACAGGATGCGGATTCTTTAGTTTGGGTTCCACCTCCAAAGGTGGATATGGCTATATCTAAGCTCTCCAAAAGAACTCTAGTCCCCTCAGACGACGGCAGCAACCTAAAGGACCCCTAGACAGACGAGCAGAGTGCACGCTTAGACGCAATTACTCGGCTGCCTCCGCCTCTGCCTCAGTTGCGATAGCGTGCTCGGAAGTATCAGATTTTGTCCGTGCGCGCACTCTCAGAATCCAATCTGACTTGGATGCCGGGGTTGCCCGGGACGACATCCTGGACCAATTTAAAACACTCTTACTGGGGATAGATTTTTTATCAGATTCCTCCCAACAACAATTAAAATTAGCGGCCAAATCTATGGCGCTTTCTTCAGCCAGCAGGCGCCCACTCTGGTTAAAACCATGGGCGGCGGACAATACGTCCAAGTTTAACCTTTGCTCCTTCCCTATGAACCGGGCAGATTGTTCGGTTCTGAGTTAGATTCTCTCATGGAGAACTTAGCGGACACAAAGGTAAATCCCTCCCCAGCAGTCCTTTCGGGTTCGAGGAAGAGGTAGAGGAGGAGGAAGATTTCAGGGGGAGATAGAACCCAGAGGCGTTCTGAAGGTAGTAAGAGAGGTAGGGGTCGCGGTCGTGGAAACCGCAGGGCTGATCTATGACTCTCTGCAGCCCGTCAATTCCCCTTCCCCACCCCCGGAGTTCCAGAGGAAGGACCAGTTTCCAATCCCCAGTCGGTGGACGTTTGAGTTTATTCAAAAGTTTTTGGATGCAGAAAATTCCAGACCCTTGGGTGCTACAGGTGATAGCATCAGGGTACAAAATAGATTTAATTTCCCTTCCTCGGGACAAGTTCATCCTGACAAGGACTTTAACTCCCAACAAACAATCGATCCTGGAAGACTCGGTTCTCCAGTATATACGGAAAGGAGCTCTAGAGGAGGTTCCTCCTCGCGAATGGCGGCAGGGAGTTTATTCTCCCATCTTTCTGGTACCAAAACCATCAGGAGACTGGCGGATGATCATCGATTTACGTTACTTAAATCGTTTCATCAGGAAGAAGCGTTTCCGGATGGAAACCATTCGCTCCGTATTAAACATCCTGAACCCAGGAGATATGATGGTAACTATAGACCTGAAGGATGCTTACCTTCATGTTCCCATTTACCCAGAACACAGGAGATATCTCAGAGTTGCTGTGGCCTTGCAAGGGGTAGTGAAGCACTACCAGTTTGCTGTATTGCCCTTCGGCATATCCTCAGCTCCGCACACCTTCACAAAGGTAGTGGCTCCTGTGGTTGCCCATTTAAGGCTTCTTGGGCTAGAGGTCGTACCGTACTTGGACGATTGGCTTCTAAAAGCCGCAAACGCAGACGTCCTGCAGAGACAGCTTCAACAAGCTCTCCAGATTCTCCAGGGTTTAGGTTGGCTGATAAATTGGGACAAGTCGCACTTGATCCCGTCAACCACGAGAACGTTCTTGGGTTTTGTGATCGATTCACAACAGATGACCCTGTACCTGTCCCCTCAGAGGAGGGACAGAGTGATAAAAGCCGCACAGTCTCTTATACCACCCAGGCGTGTCTCCTTAAGGGTTCTTATGAGGATGTTGGGCCACATGTCGGCATCTGCAGAGGCAGTTCCTTGGGCCTTATGGCACCTACGCCCACTTCAGGAGGAGGTCTTAGCAGCTTGGAGTCGCAAGCCCAAAGACCTAGACAGAATGCACTCCCTGTCGGTAGAAGTCCGTTCTTCGCTCAAGTGGTGGAAGAACCTAATAGATGGGAGGTCTCTGGTTCAACCTCGTTGGATCACGTTGACCACGGACGCTTCCCTGCTGGGTTGGGGAGCCCATCTGGAGGACAACCCAGTACAAGGTACTTGGAGTCCACAGGAGAAAATCCTCTCATCCAACTGGAGAGAGTTGAGAGCAGTCAAACTAGCCCTCCTTCATTTTGCTCCTCTCATCCGCGGTCAGGCGGTGAGAGTCCGGACAGACAACACAACTGTGGTCGCTTACCTGAACAGACAGGGAGGGACGAAATCCCAAACCCTCCTGAGGGAGGTGGGTTCTATTCTCTCTTGGGCAGAGATCAACCTATCCCACCTAATGGCAGTCCATATCAAAGGAGATCTCAATGTGGTGGCAGATCGCCTGAGTCGGGGCCTGCCGGTTCCAGGAGAATGGTCCCTGAACAAGAGTATCTTCTCCATGATAGTCCAGCGGTGGGGTACCCCGGAAATCGACCTGATGGCTACCCGATTGAACGCCAAGGTGAGCAAGTTCTGTTCCCTTTACAGGGAGGACAACCCGGTAGCGATAGACGCTCTGTCCATAACTTGGAGGTTCAGGCTGGCATATATCTTCCCTCCAATTTCCATGATACCCAGGGTATTGATGAAGATCAAGCAAGACCAGACCTCGGTGATTGCCATCATGCCATTCTGGCCGAAGAGGTCTTGGTTCACCCAGCTCATGCAGATGAGTCAGGGCATTTATTGGAGACTTCCCTAATACAGGACCTGGTGTATCAGGACACAGGTCCCTGTCTAGATCTGAGGAGGCTCAATCTGACAGCCTGGAGATTGACAGGTCCCTTCTAGAAGCTAGAGGGTTATCTGCGGAGGTCATGAGAACAATCTCTCACTCCAGAGCAGAGTCTACAAGCAAAAAGTATTCCAGAATCTACAGGATATTCCTGCTATGGTGTAATGACAAAGAGGTAGTTGCCTCAGATCCTCCTCTCTCCGCCATTCTACAATTCCTCCAAGATGGTCTGGACAAGGGTCTAAGCCCATCTACACTCAGAGCTCACGTCTCTGCCTTATCGGCATGCCTTAGCAGACCGATTTCTCAGGACCACCTAATCAAGAGGTTCCTGAAGGGAGCCGAGAGGCTTAAACCCAGAATCTTGAGACCAATCCCTCAGTGGGATTTAACAGTGGTTCTAAAAGGGTTATGTGTGCCCCCTTTTGAGCCTTTGAATGAGGTAGACTTGAGGTTCTTATCTCTAAAGATAACCTTCTTACTGGCTATCACATCAGCTAAGAGAGTTGGGGAACTTCAGGCTCTGGGGTCCTCCGAGCCCTATTTAAATTTCCTTCAGGACAAGGTCCTGTTAAGGTTCTTGCCAACATTTTTGCCAAAGGTTCCTACCTTTTCCAATATCAATCAGACAATATGTCTACCCACCTTTTTACCGGCTGCGTCTTCTCCCGAGGAAGAAAGGCTCCGTACATTGGACATCTCAAGAGGTCTCAGGGTGTATTTGGACAGAACAAGCGATTTTAGAAGATCGGAAAACCTCCTTTTGACCTATTCAGGGAAGAACAGAGGTCTGAAGGCCTCCAAGCCTACTCTGAGCAGGTGGATTAAAGAAGCAATCCGTCTGGCCTTTCTGTCCCAAGACTTGACGCCTCCTTCCTTTGTTTCCGCCCATTCTACCAGGGCTGTTTCCACCTCTTATGCTGAAAAGAAACTGATCCCTTTAGACCAGATTTGTGCAGCCGCTTCTTGGAGTTCCCAGAACACCTTCATCTCACATTATCGTCTAGAGGCTAGGCGAGCGGAGGGAATGGCCTTTGGACAATCCGTTTTAAGTGCCGCCCTCTCCTAAGAGGGGAGTAAGGAGCCCTCCCAATTTGGGTGAGGTTTTCTTGCTACTTCCCCACTTGTGCTGCTGTTAGGACGAAAGGGAAGCGTCAATTTTGACGTAAATTTGTTTTCCCTTAGTCCTAACAGCAGCACACAAATTTCCCTCCCTTGTGTGATTTAGTATCTGTTACTTGTTATAAAGCAACCCCGTCCAGTTGGGGGACGGGTTATATGGGGTAGGGGCTTAATTAGTTAATTACTAATTAGTATACTTAGGCAGAAATTTTTTGTTCAATAAAATTCCGCCTGTCCTGACCAGCTTCACAGGGGCAAATACCCCACTTGTGCTGCTGTTAGGACTAAGGAAAACAAATTTACGTCAAAATTGACGCAACTCCTAATGCTGGCCATACGTGTAATGATTGCGGAGACCCTCAAATGCCAGGGCAGTACAAAAACCTCACATGTGACCCCATTTTGGAAAGAAGACACCCCAAGGTATTCGCTGAGGGGCATATTGAGTCCATGAAAGATTGAATTTTTTGTCACAAGTTAGCGGAAAGGGAGACTTTGTGTGAAAAAACAAAAAAAATCAAATTCCGCTAACTTGTGCCAAAAAAAAAAATCTTGTATGAACTCACCATGCCCCTCACAGAATACATTGGGGTGTCTTCTTTCTAAAATGGGGTCACATGTGGGGTATTTATACTGCCCTGGCATTTTAGGGGCCCTAAAGCGTGAGAAGAAAAATGCGTAAAATGCCCTCCTGAAAGGTACTCATTGGAATTGGGGTCCCTTTGTGCATCTTGGCTGCAAAAGTGCCACACATGTGGTATCGCCATACTCAGGAGAAGTAGGGCAATGTGTTTGGGGTGTATTTTTACATATACCCATGCTGGGTGAGAGAAATATCTCTGTAAATTGACAACTTTGTATAAAAAAATGGAAAAAGTTGTCATTTACAGAGATATTTTTCACACCCAGTATGGGTATATGTAAAAATACACCCCAAAACACATTGCCCTTCTTCTGCCGAGTACGGCGATACCACATGAGTGGCACTTTTTGCAGCCAAGATGCCAAAGGGCCCTAAATCCAATGAGTACCTTTAGATTTCACAGGACATTTCTACTCATTTGGATTCCAAACCGCTTCTCACGCTTTAGGGGCCCCTAAAATGCCAGGGCAGTAAAAATACCCCACAAGTGACCCCATTTTAGAAAGTAGACACCCCAAGGTGTTCTGTGAGGGGCATAGTGAGTCCATGTAAAATTTTATTTTTGTCACAAGTTAGTGGAATATGAGACTTTGTAAGAAAAAGAAAAAAAATACATTTCCGCTAACTTGTGACGAAAAATAAAAACTTCCATGAATTCACTATGCCCATCAGCGAATACCTTAGGGTGTCTACTTTCCAGAATGGGGTCACTTGTGGGTATTTTTATTGTCCCGGCATTTTAGGGGCCCCTAAAGCGTGAGAAGGGGTTTGGAATCAAATGCGTAAAATGCTCAGTGAAATCCTAAAGGTACTCATTGGTTTTAGGCCCTTGCGCATCTTGGCTGCAAAAAGTGTCACTCATGTGGTATCTCCGTACTCAGGAGAAGTAGGGCAATGACTTTTGGGGTGTATTTTTATATATACCCATACTTTGTGTGATAAATACTGCTGTAAACGACAACTTTTTAAAAAATTTATACAAAGTTGTCAATTTACAGTGATATTTCTCTCACCCAGCATGGGTATATGTAAAAATACACCCCAAAACACATTGCCCTACTTCTCCTGAGTACGGCGATACCACATGTGTGCCACTTTTTTGCAGCCAAGATGCGAAAAGGGCCCTAATTCCAAAGAGTACCTTTAGGATTTCACAGGGCATTTTTACGCATTTGGATTCTCACGCTTTAGGGGCCCCTAAAATGCCAGGGCAGTAAAAATACCCCACAAGTGACCCCATTTCGGAAAGTAGACACCCTAAGGTATTCGCTGATGGGCATAGTGAGTTCATGGAAGTTTTTATTTTTGTCACAAGTTTGCGGAAAATGAAATTTTTGAAAACAAAAAAAAACATTTCCGCTAACTTGTGACAAAAATAAAAACTTCCATGAACTCACTATGCCCCTCAGTGAATACCTTAGGGTGTCTACTTTCGGAAATGGGGTCATTTATGGGGTATTTCTACTGTCTGGGCATTGTAGTACGTCAGGAAACAGGACAGGTGCTCAGAAAGTCAAAGTGCGGAAATTCACTTTTTTGCACCATAGTTTGTAAACGCTATAACTTTTACCCAAACCAATAAATATACACTTATTGCATTTTTTTTTATCAAAGACATGTAGAACAATAAATTTTGAGAAAAATTTATATAGAAATGTAGTTTTATTTGACAAATTTTCAAACAGAAAGTGAAAAATGTCATTTTTTTGCAAAAATTTCGGTAATTTTTGATTAATAGCAAAAAAAGTTAAAATGTCAGCAAGAATGAAATAGCACCAAATGAAAGCTCTATTAGTGAGAAGAAAAGGAGCTAAAATTCATTTGGGTGGTAAGTTGTATGGCCGAGCAATAAACGGTGAAAGTAGTGTAGTGCAGAATTGTAAAAAGTGGCCTGGTCATTAAGGGGGTTTAAGCTAGGGGGGCTTAAGTGGTTAATAAAAACTAAAGAACGTCTTATTTAAAAAAAAAAAAAGTGTGATGTGGGGTTTCCCTGGGGGAGCGGCCTGTGTGATGTGGGGTTTCCCTGGGGGAGCGGCCTGTGTGATGTGGGGTTTCCCTGGGGGAGCGGCCTGTGTGATGTGGGGTTTCCCTGGGGGAGCGGCCTGTGTGATGTGGGGTTTCCCTTGGGGAGCGGCCTGTGTGATGTGGGGTTTCCCTGGGGGAGCGGCCTGTGTGATGTGGGGTTTCCCTGGGGAGCGGCCTGTGTGATGTGGTTTCCTGGGGGAGCGGCCTGTGTGATGTGGGGTTTCCTGGGGAGCGGCCTGTGTGATGTGGGTTTCCTGGGGAGCGGCCTGTGTGATGTGGGTTCCCTGGGGAGCGGCCTGTGTGATGTGGGGTTTCCTGGGGAGCGGCCTGTGTGATGTGGGGCTTCCTGGGGAGCGGCCTGGTGATGTGGGGTTTCCCTGGGGGAGCGGCCTGTGTGATGTGGGGTTTCCCTGGGGGAGCGGCCTGTGTGATGTGGGGTTTCCCTGGGGGAGCGGCCTGTGTGATGTGGGGTTTCCCTGGGGGAGCGGCCTGTGTGATGTGGGGTTTCCCTGGGGGAGCGGCCTGTGTGATGTGGGGTTTCCCTGGGGAGCGGCCGCATGATGTGGGTTTCCTGGGGAGCGGCCTGTGGATGTCTCCTGGGGAGCGGCCTGTGATGTGGGGTTTCCCTGGGGGAGCGGCCTGTGTGATGTGGGGTTTCCTGGGAGCGGCCAGTGATGTGGGGTTTCCCTGGGGAGCGGCCTGTGTGATGGGGTTTCCCTGGGGAGCGACCTGTGATGGGACCTGGGGAGCGTCCTGTGTGATGTGAGCGGCCTGTGTGATGTGGGGTTTCCCTGGGGGAGCGGCCAGGAACCTTTAAATCAATCAGTAGTTTCATTGTGTGAAGATCTTGCAGAAGAGATACATTGTATCAGATGTTTCCTGAAGATGTATCAGATCTTTTCTAAGGGTACTTTCCCCGGAATTGCCTGCTGGATCCGGCAATCTGTATGCAAGCGGATACCATTTGTAGACAGATCCGGATGCGGATCCGTCTCACAAATGCAAAGCAATACCGGATCCGTCTCTCCAGTTGTCCTCTGGAAAAACGGATCCGGTATTTATCTTTTTCACATTTTTAAAGGTCTGCGCATGCGCAGACTGGAAGACCGGATCCGTCAATGCGGCAATTTTAATGCCGGCACCAAAACATTACAATGGAAATTAATGCCGGCAAGTGTTCCGGAATTTTGGACAGAGAAAATACTGCAGCATGGACAGAACTGATGCATCATGAACGGATTGCTCTCCATTCAGAATGCATTAGGATTAAACTGATCGGTTTTGTTTCCGGTATTGAGCCCCTAGGACGGAACTGAGTGCCGGAAAAGAATAACGCTAAAGAGTGAAAGTAGCCTTACTCCTCGCATAGCACATGGGTGTCCTGACATGCAGGACTCTTAGTAGGGCAGGCACAGGCAGGAGCCGCTCCGCGCTGCTGATCCTGGCATGGTAATGGTTACAGGGCACCCATGTGCTATGCCAGGAGTTAGTAAACCTCAGGGGGACACGCCGGAGCGGCAATGTGTGATCCTGCCAGACTCCGTGCGCTGCGGCCTCATTCATAAAATGTCTACAGCCCAGAAATCAGCGATGTGCCAGAGGAGCGCGCTCTAGGGAGAAATCAATCAGGTCTATTAGGTAATTTGGACGTTTAAAAAAAAACTTGAATAAAAGTTTATTTACTCTTTAAGCTTTTTGCGTCATGACCGGCGGCCCCCCCCCCCCCCACACACACACCCCTTCCCTCTGAAAGCATTCTGCAGTATAACATAGAGGGTTAATTTCTTGTGTCCAGAGTCGTCAGTTCCCCATGTAATCTAGAGCAGAAAGTGTATGAACTGGGATAACGACATGGACTCAACGGCTAGAATGAAATCCCCCATCCTTTACACTGCAAGGTGCATCCAGAGAAATGAGAAACTAAACCAAATTGAGACAAAATTTCTATTATGTTTTTTCATTTCATGTCTAAAGCACATCCCGTAGGAAGTTTACACCCACACAGATATAATTGCTGACTGCCCCTTTAAGAGAAGGTCACATACAGTATAATTAGGCATTTATTTGTGATTCACAGATTTCGTGTTTGTAAAGTCATTTATCACCAAAGAAGAACTGGTGATGATCTACGGGGCGGTAATTGAGATCAATGGCGTCTGCTCGGTAATAAACAGCAAAGCCGCAGATCATCAATACACGGCGCAGGGAAGATACATATTTACTAAGGTCAGCCGCCAAAGTCAGGGCTCATTTTCCGTCGTATTGACCGCTCTGGAATGCGCCATTTATTCTATTTAGAATATTTAATATAATCTGTATTTTACAGCGCCGCGGGAGGCTGCACATTAAATCCAGTCATTTATCCGGCTTCGTCCCCGCGAGGATCGTCAAGGAGAATTCAGAGATTTCCAACTTTATCCAAACTTTTGCCCAGACTTCGGTCATACAGATGCTGGATATCCTCCTGTGGTGGCGGTCATACAGATGCTGGATATCCTCCTGTGGTGGCGGTCATACAGATGCTGGATATCCTCCTGTGATGGCGGTCATACAGATGCTGGATATCCTCCTGTGGTGGCAGTCATACAGATGCTGGAGATCCTCCTGTGGTGGCGGTCATACAGATGCTGGATATCCTCCTGTGGTGACGGTCATACAGATGCTGGATATCCTCCTGTGGTGGCGGTCATACAGATGCTGGATATTCTCCTGTGGTGGGGGTCATACAGATGCTGGATATCCCCCTGTGGTGGCGGTCATACAGAGGCTGGATATTCTCCTGTGGTGGCGGTCATACAGATGCTGGATATCCTCCTGTGGTGGCGGTCATACAGATGCTGGATATCCGACTGTGGTGGCGGTCATACAGATGCTGGATATCTCCTGTGGTGGCGGTCATACAGATGCTGGATATCCTCTTGTGGTGGAGGTCAAACAGATGCTGGATATCCTCCTGTGGTGGTAGTCATACAGATGCTGGATATCCTCCTGTGGTGGCGGTCATACAGATGCTGGATATCCTCCTGTGGTGACGGTCATACAGATGCTGGATATCCTCTGTGGTGGGGGTCATACAGATGCTGGATATTCTCCTTTGGTGTGGGTCATACAGATGCTGGATATTCTCCTGTGGTGGGGTCATACAGATGCTGGATATCCTCCTGTGGTGGCGGTCATACAGAGGCTGGATATTCTCCTGTGGTGGCGGTCATACAGATGCTGGATATCCTCCTGTGGTGGCGGTCATACAGATGCTGGATATCCGACTGTGGTGGCGGTCATACAGATGCTGGATATCTCCTGTGGTGGCGGTCATACAGATGCTGGATATCCTCTTGTGGTGGAGGTCAAACAGATGCTGGATATCCTCCTGTGGTGGTAGTCATACAGATGCTGGATATCCTCCTGTGGTGGCGGTCATACAGATGCTGGATATCCTCCTGTGGTGACGGTCATACAGATGCTGGATATCCTCCTGTGGTGGGGGTCATACAGATGCTGGATATTCTCCTTTGGTGTGGGTCATACAGATGCTGGATATTCTCCTGTGGTGGGGGTCATACAGATGCTGGATATCCTCCTGTGGTGGCGGTCATACAGAGGCTGGATATTCTCCTGTGGTGGCGGTCATACAGATGCTGGATATCCTCCTGTGGTGGCGGTCATACAGATGCTGGATATCCGACTGTGGTGGCGGTCATACAGATGCTGGATATCTCCTGTGGTGGCGGTCATACAGATGCTGGATATCCTCTTGTGGTGGAGGTCAAACAGATGCTGGATATCCTCCTGTGGTGGCGGTCATACAGATGCTGGATATCCTCCTGTGGTGGCGGTCATACAGATGCTGGATATCCTCCTGTGGTGGCGGTCATATAGATGCTGGATATCCTCTTGTGGCAGCGGTCATACAGATGCTGGATATCCTCCTGTGATGGTGGTCATACAGACGCTGGATATCCTACTGTGGTGGCGGTCATACAGATGCTGGATATCCTCCTGTGATGGTGGTCATACAGATGATGGATATCCTCCTGTGGTGGTGGTCATACAGATGCTGGATATCTTCCTGTGGTGTCGGTCATACAGATGCTGGATATCCTCCTGTGGTGGCGGTCATACAGATTCTGAATATCCTCTTGTGGTGGTGCTCATACAGACGCTGGATATCCTCCTGTGGTGGCGGTCATACAGATGCTGGATATTCTCCTGTGGTGGCGGTCATACAGATGCTGGATATCCTCCTGTGGTGGCGGTCATACAGATGCTGGATATCCGACTGTGGTGGCGGTCATACAGATGCTGGATATCCTCCTTTGGTTGTCATACAGATGCTGGATATCCTCCTGTGGTGGTCATACAAATGCTGGACATCCTTCTGTGGTGGCGGTCATACAGATTCTGAATATCCTCCTCTGATGGCGGTCATACAGATGCTGGATATCCTCCTGTGATAGCGGTCATACAGATGCTGGATATCCTCCTGTGGTGGTGGTCATACAGATGCTGGATATCCTCCTGTGGTGGTGGTCATACAGGTCCTGGATATCCTCCTGTGGTGGCGGTCATACAGATGCTGGATATCCTCCTGTGGTGGCGGTCATACAGATGCTGGATATCCTCCTGTGATGGCGGTCATACAGATGCTGGATATCCTTCTTTGATGGCGGTCATACAGATGCTGGATATCCTTCTGTGGTGGCAGTCATACAGATCCTTGATATCCTCCTGTGGTGGCGGTCATGCAGATGCTGGAGATCCTCCTGTGGTTGCGGTCATACAGATGCTGGATATCCTCCTGTGGTGGCGGTCATACAGATGCTGGATATCCAACTGTGGTGGCGGTCATACAGATGCTGGATATCTCCTGTGGTGGCGGTCATACAGATGCTGGATATCCTCTTGTGGTGGAGGTCAAACAGATGCTGGATATCCTCCTGTGGTGGCGGTCATACAGATGCTGGATATCCTCCTGTGATGGTGGTCATACAGACGCTGGATATCCTCCTGTGATGGCGGTCATACAGATGCTGGATATCCTCCTGTGATGGTGGTCATACAGATGATGGATATCCTCCTGTGGTGGTGGTCAAACAGATGCTGGATATCCTCCTGTGGTGGCGGTCATACAGATGCTGGATATCCTCCTGTGGTGGCGGTCATACAGATGCTGGATATCCTCCTGTGGTGGCGGTCATATAGATGCTGGATATCCTCTTGTGGCAGCGGTCATACAGATGCTGGATATCCTCCTGTGATGGTGGTCATACAGACGCTGGATATCCTCCTGTGGTGGCGGTCATACAGATGCTGGATATCCTCCTGTGATGGTGGTCATACAGATGATGGATATCCTCCTGTGGTGGTGGTCATACAGATGCTGGATATCTTCCTGTGGTGTCGGTCATTCAGATGCTGGATATCCTCCTGTGGTGGCGGTCATACAGATTCTTAATATCCTCTTGTGGTGGTGCTCATACAGACGCTGGATATCCTCCTGTGGTGGCGGTCATACAGATGCTGGATATCCTCCTTTGGTTGTCATACAGATGCTGGATATCCTCCTGTGGTGGTCATACAAATGCTGGATATCCTTCTGTGGTGGCGGTCATACAGATTCTGAATATCCTCCTGTGGTGGCGGTCATACAGATGCTGGATATCCTCCTGTGATAGCGGTCATACAGATGCTGGATATCCTCCTGTGGTGGTGGTCATACAGGTCCTGGATATCCTCCTGTGGTGGCGGTCATACAGATGCTGGATATCCTCCTGTGGTGGCGGTCATACAGATGCTGGATATCCTCCTGTGATGGCGGTCATACAGATGCTGGATATCCTCCAGTGATGGCGGTCATACAGATCCTTGACATCCTCCTGTGGTGGCGGTCATACAGATGCTGGATATCCTCCTGTGGTGGCGGTCATAAAGATGCTGGTGATTCTCCTGTAGTGGCGGTCATACAGATGCTGGATATCCTCCTGTGGTAGCGGTCATACAGATCCTTGATATCCTCCTGTGGTGGAGGTCAGACAGATGTTGGATATCCTCCTGTGGTGGCGGTCATACAGATGCTGGAGATCCTCCTGTAGTGGCGGTCATACAGATGCTGGATATCCTCCTGTGGTGGCGGTCATACAGATGCTGGATATCCTCCTTTGGTTGTCATACAGATGCTGGATATCCTCCTTTGGTGGTCATACAAACGCTGGATATCCTTCTGTGGTGGCGGTCATACAGATTCTGAATATCCTCCTGTGATGGCGGTCATACAGATGCTGGATATCCTCCTGTGATGGCGGTCATACAGATGCTGGATATCCTTCTGTGGTGGCAGTCATACAGATCCTTGATATCCTCCTGTGGTGGCGGTCATACAAATGCTGGAGATCCTCCTGTGGTTGCGGTCATACAGATGCTGGATATCCTCCTGTGGTGGCGGTCATACAGATGCTGGATATCCTCCTTTGGTTGTCATAGAGATGCTGGATATCCTCCTTTGGTGGTCATACAAACGCTGGATATCCTTCTGTGGTGGTGGTCATACAGATTCTGAATATCCTCCTGTGATGGCGGTCATACAGATGCTGGATATCCTCCTGTGATGGCGGTCATACAGATGCTGGATATCCTCCTGTGGTGGTGGTCATACAGGTCCTGGATATCCTCCTGTGGTGGCGGTCATACAGATGCTGGATATCCTCCTGTGGTGGCGGTCATACAGATGCTGGATATCCTCCTGTGATGGCGGTCATACAGATGCTGGATATCCTTCTTTGATGGCGGTCATACAGATGCTGGATATCCTTCTGTGGTGGCAGTCATACAGATCCTTGATATCCTCCTGTGGTGGCGGTCATACAGATGCTGGAGATCCTCCTGTGGTTGCGGTCATACAGATGCTGGATATCCTCCTGTGGTGGCGGTCATACAGATGCTGGATATCCGACTGTGGTGGCGGTCATACAGATGCTGGATATCTCCTGTGGTGGCGGTCATACAGATGCTGGATATCCTCTTGTGGTGGAGGTTAAACAGATGCTGGATATCCTCCTGTGGTGGCGGTCATACAGATGCTGGATATCCTCCTGTGATGGTGGTCATACAGACGCTGGATATCCTCCTGTGATGGCGGTCATACAGATGCTGGATATCCTCCTGTGATGGTGGTCATACAGATGATGGATATCCTCCTGTGGTGGTGGTCATACAGATGCTGGATATCTTCCTGTGGTGTCGGTCATACAGATGCTGGATATCCTCCTGTGGTGGCGGTCATACAGATGCTGGATATCCTCCTGTGATGGTAGTCATACAGATGCTGGATATCCTCCTGTGGTGGTGCTCATACAGACGCTGGATATCCTCCTGTGGTGGCGGTCATACAGATGCTGGATATCCTCCTTTGGTTGTCATACAGATGCTGGATATTCTCCTGTGGTGGTCATACAAATGCTGGATATCCTTCTGTGGTGGCGGTCATACAGATTCTGAATATCCTCCTCTGATGGCGGTCATACAGATGCTGGATATCCTCCTGTGATGGCGGTCATACAGATGCTGGATATCCTCCTGTGGTGGTGGTCATACAGGTCCTGGATATCCTCCTGTGGTGGCGGTCATACAGATGCTGGATATCCTCCTGTGGTGGCGGTCATACAGATGCTGGATATCCTCCTGTGATGGCGGTCATACAGATGCTGGATATCCTCCTGTGGTGGCGGTCATACAGATCCTTGACATCCTCCTGTGGTGGCGGTCATACAGATGCTGGATATCCTCCTGTGGTGGCGGTCATACAGATGCTGGTGATTCTCCTGTAGTGGCGGTCATACAGATGCTGGATATCCTCCTGTGGTAGCGGTCATACAGATCCTTAATATCCTCCTGTGGTGGAGGTCAGACAGATGTTGGATATCCTCCTGTGGTGGCGGTCATACAGATGCTGGAGATCCTCCTGTAGTGGCGGTCATACAGATGCTGGATATCCTCCTCTGGTGGTGGTCATACAGATGCTGGATATCCTCCTTTGGTTGTCATACAGATGCTGGATATCCTCCTTTGGTGGTCATACAAACGCTGGATATTCTCCTGTGGTGGCGGTCATACAGATTCTGAATATCCTCCTGTGATGGCGGTCATACAGATGCTGAATATCCTCCTGTGATGGCGGTCATACAGATGCTGGATATCCTCCTGTGGTGGTGGTCATACAGGTCCTGGATATCCTCCTGTGGTGGCGGTCATACAGATGCTGGATATCCTCCTGTGGTGGCGGTCATACAGATTCTGAATATCCTCCTGTGATGGCGGTCATACAGATGCTGGATATCCTCCTGTGATGGCGGTCATACAGATGCTGGATATCCTCCTGTGGTGGTGGTCATACAGGTCCTGGATATCCTCCTGTGGTGGCGGTCATACAGATGCTGGATATCCTCCTGTGGTGGCGGTCATACAGATTCTGGATATCCTCCTGTGATGGCGGTCATACAGATGCTGGATATCCTCCTGTGATGGCGGTCATACAGATGCTGGATATCCTCCTGTGGTGGTGGTCATACAGGTCCTGGATATCCTCCTGTGGTGGCGGTCATACAGATGCTGGATATCCTCCTGTGGTGGCGGTCATACAGATGCTGGATATCCTCCTGTGATGGCGGTCATACAGATGCTGGATATCCTCCTTTGATGGCGGTCATACAGATGCTGGATATCCTTCTGTGGTGGCAGCCATACAGATCCTTGATATCCTCCTGTGGTGGCGGTCATACAGATGCTGGATATCCTCCTGTGATGGCGGTCATACAGATGCTGGATATTCTCCTGTGGTGGGGGTCATACAGATGCAGGATATCCTCCTGTGGTAGCGGTCATACAGATGCTGGATATCCTCCTGTGGTAGCGGTCATACAGATCCTTGATATCCTCCTGTGGTGGAGGTCAGACAAATGCTGGATATCCTCCTGTGGTGACGGTCAGACAGATGCTGGATATCCTCCTGTGGTGGCGGTTATTCAGATGCTGGATATCCTCCTGTGGTGGCGGTCATACAGATGCTGAATATCCTCCTGTGGTGGCGGTCATACAGATGCTGGATATCCTCCTGTGGTGGCGGTCATACAGATGCTGGATATCCGACTGTGGTGGCGGTCATACAGATGCTGGATATCCTCCTGTGGTGGCGGTCATACAGATGCTGGATATCCTCCTGTGGTGGTGGTCATACAGATGCTGGATATCCTCCTGTGGTGGCGGTCATACACATGCTGGATATCCTCCTGTGATGGCGGTCATACAGATGCTGGACGTCCTCCTGTGGTGGTGGTCATACAAATGCTGGATATCCTCCTGTGGTGGCGGTCATACACATGCTGGATATCCTCCTGTGATGGCGGTCATACAGATGCTGGACGTCCTCCTGTGGTGGTGGTCATACAAATGCTGGACGTCCTCCTGTGGCAGCGGTCATACAGATGCTGGATATCCTACTGTGTTGGCGGTCATACAGATGCTGGATATCCTCTTGTGGCAGCGGTCATACAGATGCTGGACGTCCTCCTGTGATGGCGGTGGTTGGTGTACCAATATACTAAATATTTTTTGCCTCAGTTCTCGCTAAAGAAATATTTGTCACAAAACATGCCATTCAGACTATATGCAGCACAAATTCCATAGATATTCCTAATCGTGACGATAAGACAGGACGGGCGCGCGGCCGGGGCTGTTTGTTTGTGCCTCATCTGGACCTGCGGAAAACATGATGTGAGGGATTATAATAAGATGTCATTCAATCCTCAAAGCCTCCGATGTTCTGCTTAAAAGGTGACACTGATAAGGCGAATGTGACTGGAGGAAGGAAATTAATTCCATGCTAAATGTCAGGTAATATTAGAAGATATTCTCATCTGCACTCGTCTCCAGCCACAAAACAACGTGTCTGCGGAAACCATAATGTTATCCAAGGTCCACGTCCATTATGATCTGTCCTCTATGAGCAGCGGGAATGGAAAGTGTATTATATGACTGATACATTGTAACATTTCCATCAGGACAATTCACGTTTATTATATGACTGATACATTGTAACATTTCCATCAGGACAATTCACGTTTATTATATGACTGATACATTGTAACATTTCCATCAGGACAATAGACGGTTATTATATGACTGATACATTGTAACATTTCCATCAGGACAATAGACGGTTATTATATGACTGATACATTGTAACATTTCCATTAGGACAATACAAGTTTATTATAAGACTGATACATTGTAACATTTCCATCAGGACAATACAAGTTTATTATATGACTGATACAAATTTGTAACATTTCCATCGGGACAATATACGTTTATTATATGACTGATACAAATTTGTAACATTTCCATCAGGACAATACAAGTTTATTATATGACTGATACAAATTTGTAACATTTCCATCAGGACAATATACGTTTATTATATGACTGATACATTGTAATATTTCCATCGGGACAATATACGTTTATTATATGACTGATACATTGTAACAGTTCCATCAGGACAATACACGTTTATTATATGACTGATACATTGTAACATTTCTATCAGAACAATACACGGTTATTATATGACTGATACATTGTAATATTTCCATCAGGACAATAATCGTTTATTATAAGACTGATACATTGTAACATTTCCATCAGGACAATACACGGTTATTATATGACTGATACATTGTAACATTTCCATCAGGACAATACACGTTTTTTATATGACTGTTACATTGTAACATTTCCATCAGGACGATTGAATGTTCGCATCCTATGTTTTGTTATTCTGGTTCTTCCGTTTTTTCAGTGCGGTTTCATTGTGTCTAGCGATCATTTCCATCCATGTTTTTCTCTGAAATTAAGAGTGAATGCCAATAGAATAAAAAGGAACCATTTTTTCATGAAATTTCATTATTCAAAGCCTGAGTATCCGGCTGTGGACTCCATGACGGAAACCTGATCGTCCCCATTATAGTTAATGGCGCCTGTTGTGTGCCGCTGCTGCCCGTTATCTGATGGATCCATCACTTCTGTCATTTTCACTTCGAGCAATAGAAATAATTAATAGAAGCTGAGAATCAATGTGAATGAGTCCCAATCCTACCATCCAGCGTCTTCTCAGGTCAGATCTGGACAACTATGGCCCCGTCACTGGGCAGCTTTTTTGGACCTGAGGCCACTTTATCTATTCATTGCTTTTTATAATATCTTTTATGCGATGTTGCCGTTTTCTGCAGGTTTTAGAAATTCTCCGGTAATTCTCCCTTATTTTTTACATTCCAGATTTGTCTGACATTTTACTAAACAATTCTTTGTGAACCAGATATTAAAACCTAATGATGGTGAATCTGCCACCTAAATATAATGAAATTGCACTTCAGAGATGAGGAGCAAGAAGAGATCTCAGGACAGTGTAAGAGATCCCCGTACAGGGGAAGGAGAGCGTGGAGCTCATACCGACCGTGGGGAGGATACAGCTTCTTCCGATCGGAATGTTCCAGATAAGTGTATTATAGAAAATCTACAGGATACATCCCTGGTGTCAAGGACTGACAATAACAAACCACTGGGCATCAGGGACCTGCTATACCAACACTCCAGGAGCTTAAGACCTGCTGTACCAATGCACCAGTCCAGGGGCCAGCTGCCTGCTATACCAATGTATCAGAAGACAGGGGCCCGCTATACTAATGCACCAGAAGACAAGGACCTGTCATACTAATGCACCAGTCCAGGAGCCAGCTAACTGTCATACCAATG
This sequence comes from Bufotes viridis, assembly GCA_033119425.1. Classification (NCBI taxonomy): domain Eukaryota; kingdom Metazoa; phylum Chordata; class Amphibia; order Anura; family Bufonidae; genus Bufotes; species Bufotes viridis. The sequence continues at coordinate 5,239,217 of CM065597.1, forward strand.
CCCCAGGAGACAGGGACCCGCTATACCAATGCCCCAGGAGACAGGGACCCGCTAGACCAATGCACCAGGAGACAGGGCTCTGATATACCAATGCACCAGGAGACAGGGCTCTGCTATACCAATGCACCAGGAGACAAGGCTCTGCTATTCCAATGCACCAGGAGACAGGGACCCGCTATTCCAATGCACCAGGAGACAGGGACCCGCTAGACCAATGCACCAGGAGACAGGGACCTGCTATACCAATGCATCAGGAGACAGGGACCCACTATACTAATGTACCAGGAGACAGGGACCTGCTATACCAATGCACCAGGAGACAGGGACCCGCTATACCAATGTACCAGGAGACAGGGACCCGCTATACCAATGCACCAGGAGACAGGGACCCGCTATACCAATGTACCAGGAGACAGGGACCCGCTATACCAATGCATCAGAAGACAGGGACCCGCTATACTAATGCATCAGAAGACAGGGACCCACTATACTAATGCACCAGGAGACAGGGACCTGTCATACCAGTGCACCAGTCCAAGAGCCAGTTAACTGTCATATCAATGCACCAGGAGAAAGGGACCTGCTATACCAATGCACCAGGAGACAGGAACCCGCTATACTAATGCACCAGGAGACAGGGACCTGCTATACCAATGCATCAGAAGACAGGGACCCACTATACTAATGCACTAGGAGACAGGGACTCACTATACTAATGCACCAGGAGAAAAGAACCTGTCATACCAGTGCACCAGTCCAAGAGCCAGTTAACTGTCATATCAATGCACCAGGAGAAAGGGACCTGCTATACCAATGCACCAGTCCGGGAGCCAGCTATCTGTCATACCAATGCACCAGAAGACAGAGACCTGCTATAGCAATGCACCAGCTCAGGAGCAAGCTACCTGCTATACTAATGCACCAGTAGACAAGGACCTGTCATAGCAATGCACCAGGAGAAAGAGACCTGCTATTCCCATGAACCAAAATACAGGGACCTGCTATTGCAATGCACCAGCCCAGGAGCCAGCCAGCTAACTGTCATACCAATGCATCAGAAGACAGGGACCTGCTATACCAATGCACTAGGAGACAAGGACCTGTCATAGCAATGCACCAGTCCAGGAGCCAGATAACTGCCATACCAATGCACCAGGAGAAAGGGACCTGCTAGACCAATGCACCAGGAGAAAGGGACCTGCTAGACCAATGCACCAGGAGACAGGTCTCTGCTAGACCAATGCACCAGGAGACAGGGCTCTGGTTGACCAATGCACCAGCCCAGGTGCCAGGGACCTTGTATTGCAACCCACCAGGAGACAGGGCTCTGCTATAGCAATGCATCAGGAGAAAGGGACCTGCTATACCAATGCACCAGGAGACAGGGCTCTGCTAGACCAATGCACCAGGAGACAGGGCTCTGCTAGACCAATGCACCAGCCCAGGTGCCAGGGACCTTGTATTGAAACCCCCCAGGAGACAGGGATCTGCTATATTAATGCACCAAGGACTTTGGATGTCAGAGCCCCAGGGTCATGGTGTATGAAGCCAGGGACCAGGTAATCCAATGCATTTGGTGCAAAGAACCTACAATACCAATCAACTGGGCATCAGGGAGGGGGTTAAGGCAATTCACCAGGGACTTTGCATATAAATTTACTGGAAGCCAGGGACCAGGTCATCAAATGTATTTGGGTTGCAAAGGACCTGCAATACCAATTAACTGTTCACCAGGGACCTTCCAGGTGCAGGGACCTGGTATGCCAGTGAACTTAGTGCCAGGGACCAACAATACCCATCCGCTGGTAAGGTTACAGGAGACCTGATATACCAATGCACTAATGGGTTTGGTATACCAACATGCCAGTTACATGGCATACCAGTCCATCCTAGGACCTTGCACACCAATGGGCTTGGTGCCAAAGACCTACATGACCATTCCTCTAGGCAATCTATCCAATGATCTAATGCGTCAGTCGTTTGAGCACTTGAGACCCGGAGTACCAATCCACTGATTGCCAGGAACGTCCTATAAAAATGGCTCCACGGATCTGATAAACCAATGCACCTGGAGTCACTGCTGATATAGAAGTATTATGTCAATGTTATGTTCTCTCACCTGGGATCCGCTAAGAACAGCCGGACTTGATCCTCACAGGGCAGAGACAGATGTAATAGAGCCAGAGAACCAGTGTGGTGGAATGTAGACCAGATGTAGTAGAGCTGAATAGGAGTAGCAGAGCTGAGGCTGTGTTGTAACAGAGTTGATGCAGGATTTAGCAGAGTTGACGTTGAACTGCTGCAGGGTTGATACAATGATGTAGCGGAGTTGATGCAGTGGTGTAGCTGAATTAAAGATGTAACCAGTTGTATGTCGAAGTGACGAAGAGGCTTACACCATGGGATGTAGCAGAGCTGACAGTATTTCCACATCAGAAGGTATCCAGCGACAGCAATGACCAGAAACAAATGTCGAAAATTAATGTGAGCTAGAAGGCAGGATGCCCAGGACCTATCCTGGAATATCTGGGAGCATCCCACTGTCCACGCCTCGTTTAGGGTCCTTTCACACTTGCGTTCTGAGGATCCGGCAGGCACTTCCGTCCTGCCGGATCCGTCAGAACGCAAGTCACCTGAAGCATTAGAAGACTGATCAGGATCCTGATCAGTCTTCGAATTGCTTTCAGGTTACTATGGCAGCCAGGACGCTACTAGCGCCCTGGTTGCCATAGTAGGGGAGCGGGGAGCGGCATACATTCGCGCGGCTCCGGGCGCCTTGAATGACGCCAGAGCGCTTCATGCGCATGGATCACGTGATCCATGCGATCACGTGATCCATGCACTGGGGTGCCCTGACGCCATCCTGGAGCGCCCCGGGAGCCGCACGGAATGTAAGTATGCCGCCCCCGCCTCCTGCTACATTTTACCATGGTAACCAGGACTTTAGCGTCCTGGCTGCCATGGTAACCAGTCAGAAAAAGCTAAATGTCGGATCCGGCAATGCGCCGAAACGACGTTTAGCTTAAGGTCGGATCCGGATTAATGCCTTTCAATGAGCATTAATTCCGGATCCGGCCTTGCGGCAAGTGTTCCGGATTTTTGGACGGAACAAAAAGCGCAGCATGCTGCGGTATTTGCTGCGTCCAAAAAACGTTCCGGTCCTGAACTGAAGACATCCTGATGCATCCTGAACGGATTTCTCTCCATTCAGAATGCATGGGGATGATCCTGATCAGGATTTTTCCGGCATAGAGACCCGACGACGGATCTCTATGCCGGAAAAGAAGAACGCAGGTGTGAAAGGGGCCTTAAATAACCAGGGATGGACTGCGAATTTATAACGGCCCGGGAAGAAAAAAGCCAAGAGTGGCCCCATCGGTTACGTAGCTATAGGGGTTGTAGCAGTCGCCATTATGACCGGGCCCCGAAGCCAGGGCCAGCCAGTGGCACACCGCCCATTGCATATCTTCTGCTTTATAAGACACAGTGCATCTTATAAAGTGAATACTTGTGAGCGCTCCCATTATGGAAGCCCTCACTAGTATGCAGGAGGCGAGCGCTGTACTCACCTCTCCTCCTTGGTCTTCTCCGGGAACATGCTGCACTGTCCTGACTGCATATAGCATCAGGATGTAGTGTGCGTACAATGACTGCATACAACGTCAGGTCAGGTCTCAGTGCAGCGCGGGCCCGCGACGCTTGATGCTCCTACATTAATTAATCCTGAGAGCACAAATCTTTATGTATCTGGCTGGTCGCCATGAGGGAGGCTTGGGTGGCCCTCTGTGCATTGTCCCGCCGGACAAATTTCCCTGTAGGGTCTATGGCCAGTCCGCCCCTGTAAATAACCCAGCAGGGTGATGTCATCAGGCCGCAGAAACCAGGCACACAGCGGAGGATTCTCCTGAAGAGGGGATTGAGGCTGCCATCGGTGCTGGACCGGGGACAAGTGAGTAACAATTAATCAGAAGTTTCATCATCATATGACCAGGATGAATTATTAACGAGCTCGGCTTCAGCATTTTCTAAGGTCCAATCAATAGCAGATTTCAAGTGGAAATATTGATACGAAGACGGCGAGATCTGTGCAGCAAATCCTAAATATTCCTCTCTTGTCGCAGCGTTAGATTGATGCTCCGAGGACGATCATTTGTAATGTTGCAGAGCTTCAATCCAAACGCGTCTGATGGATGAACTTGTCAAATCGCGGTGGAGTTAATGTAAGTGCAACAGACTTTAGTTAACAGAGTGGGTGGTCCGGGATTATTCCCTACAAATACCCCAAATGCGCAAACACACTGAAGGCCTGGAGAATCCAGGCAATGGGGATGATACAACATGCACATTCAGGGGACTACTGCATGTAGGTCTGAACTTTATTGTGCAGCCTTTTTGTTGCATGTTTGTCCAAACAGTGTGTTTGAATACAATCGTTTTTTAATTGTGTTTTTTGCATGCCATGCGTTTTTACATGAAAAAGGATGTGTCCCCCTGTAATATCAATTCCTGATATTATGCAAAAAATGCATTGGTAAAAAAAATGCTAGTAAAACCATATAAGCATTGCCACAAGTCTCTGGGTCAAAAATGCCAGAAAATGAGATAAAAGTGCCAGACCCAGAGCAGCATGTGATTAAAAAAAAAAAGACCCAAAAAACATAACTCAAGAGTGAAAAAACACCACTACGCAAAATTCAGACTTCAATGTAACAGCTGGAGGTGGTGTTTGTTGCCTGAAAAAATAAAAATAAAAAATGCAACAAAAACAACAAAAAAAATGCATACAAAGAAAGGCAAAATGCTTAAAAATGTCAAAAAAAGAAAAAGCTGCGCAGGTAAAATCCACATTGGATTCCAGAACAAGACAAGTGAATTTCACATAACTCATCCGCCTGCTGACGACTTCTGTGCAGGAATGGACACCTGGTACAGATCCTAAAATCTGCAGCGTTTCAGTTTGACTGTAAAGTGTGCTTGGATTAGCTACAGTTTTTCCCCAGTGGGGAAGAAAAAAAAATACACAATCAAATCTGCTGTAAATGTAGAGTCCACTGTGTGAACATAGCCTTAGGCCCCTTTCACACAGGCGTGATTTCCGCGCGGGTGCAATGCGTGAGGTGAACGCATTGCACCCGCACTGAATCCGGACCCATTCATTTCTATAGGGCTGTGCACATAAGCGGTGATTTTCCCGCATCACTTTTGCGTTGCATGAGAATTGCAGCATGTTCTATATTCTGCGTTTTTCATGCAAGATAGATGCAAGATAGAAGTATCCGCAAGCAAGTGCGGATGCGGTGCGATTTTCCCGCATGGTTGCTAGGAGATGATCGGGATGGGGACCCGATCTTTATTATTTTTCCTTATAACTTTGTTATAAAGGAAAATAATAGCATTCTCAATAGAGAATGCAAAGTAAAAAGAGCAATAGAAGGTTAAAAATAATAAAAAAACAAACTCGCCTCTTCCATTTGATTGCGTAGCTGCCGGTGTTCTGTTCTGTCTTCAGCAGGAGGGGGATGAAGGACCTTCAGTGACATCACTGGGTCACATGTTCCAATCACCAGCTTCCATGATGGACCATGTGACCCAGTGACGTCACTGAAGGTCCTTCATCCTCCTCCTGCTGAAGACAGAACAGAACACCGGCAGCTACGCGATCAAATGGAAGAGGCGAGTTTGTTTTTTTATTATTTTTAACCTTCTATTGCCCTTTTTACTTTGCATTCTCTATTGAGAATGCTATTATTTTCCTTTATAACTATATTATAAGGGAAAATAATAAAATATACAGAATACTCAACCTGAAACCGGACTTCAGTGATGAAGTCCGGCTTCGGGTCTGGGTACCAAACATGCCGATTTTTCGCACGCACGTGCAAAACGCATTAAAGGGCATTGCACTTGCGCAGAAAAATCGCGCATTTTCATGCAATGCACCTGCCTCTTATCTGGGCGTCAAACTGAACTGTGTGCAGAAAATCCACAGCCTTTACATTGGTAGAGAAGTGGACAGAGAAATATTCCAGAACAATATTTCACACACAGAATTCGATCTGTGCAGAATTAAATCTGCATCACGTCAATGTGCATGGTTGAAATCTGCAGGAATCCGGCAGAATATCTATATTCTTTTTTGCAATGAAATCTGCAGCATTTTGTGCAGATTACAGTATGTTGCTGCAAAATCCTGTCAGATCCGCTGCAGATTTTCCTCTGCACACAATCAACAATGGACTCGTTATATGTAGCCACTCTCATTACTCCCATCATCCTCAACAGGATCACAGCTCACATTGCTTGGATTCTACTGTACGTGACCCCGGCTATCGCAGGGACCTATTACACCTGTGCATGTGGCTGGCACGTGGGACGCGCGGAGCAGATGGAGCCGATATTGTGATGTTATAGAACATGCTGTAAATTTAAATAACGTCAATCAACCACCATCTGGAGATTGAGCAAAAACGACATTAGTTTCTGGATTCAAGCTCCCGCACCATTCGTCTACTTGACAGGTTTTTGTAGAAATGTCCTGAAGTGAAAAGTCTCTTTATTGTGAAGCTTTCATGTAAGCGGCTCCTCTTATAACTGGTCTGGTCACAGTGCGGCACCTCATATATACTGCTGGGGGTGCAGGTACAGGGTGCAGGGCCTGCCCCCCCCCCAGCCCCAGTTTTTTTTGCTGGCTATGGGCCTAGGGGATCTCGGAGCTGCTCCATCTGCAGTCACTCCATCTCTGTCGTCCATCTGTAAATTATCCTTACAAGGGTCTAACAGGAATGTGCGCCATCCCAGCGGTGCAGCGCGATGAAGAAAACAATTATGCAGATGAGCCGCTAGTTCCCAGTAGGACCCTAATAGGATGATTGACCTATATACAGTTAATTTCTCCGCGGCTTTCTATTCCATTTCCCTCCATCTGCAGAAGGAATTAAAAGTGGTTACAACGCAGCGTCTCCAAATTATTTATCAAACATTGGGTCAAGGTGATCTATAAGAACTGGCACCGGAGTCCAAAAACTGAGCGCTAAGAGCTACAGGTGCTTACAGATACAGGCGCTTACAGATACAGGCGCTTACATATACAGGCGCTTACAGATACAGGCGCTTACAGATACAGGCGCTTACAGATACAGGCGCTTACAGATACAGGCGCTTACAGATACAGGCGCTTACAGATACAGGCGCGTACAGATACAGGCGCAAACAGATACAGGCGCATACAGATACAGGCGCATACAGATACAGGCGCATAAAGATACAGGCGCTTACATATACAGGCGCTTACATATACAGGCGCTTACATATACAGGCGCTTACATATACAGGCGCTTACATATACAGACGCTTACAGATACAGGCGCTTACATATACAGGCGCTTACAGATACAGGCGCTTACAGATACAGGCGCATACAGGCGCTTACAGATACAGCCGCTTACAGATACAGGCGCTTACATATACAGGTGCTTACCGATACAGGCGCTTACATATACAGGCGCTTACAGATACAGGCGCTTACAGATACAGGCGCATACAGGCGCTTACAGATACAGGCGCTTACAGATACAGGCGCATACAGATACAGGTGCTTACAGATACAGGCGCTTACAGATACAGGCGCGTACAGATACAGGCTTATACAGATAAAAGCGCATACAGATACAGGCGCTTACAGATACAGGCGCTTACAGATACAGGCGCTTACAGATACAGGCGCATACAGGCGCTTACAGATACAGGCGCTTACAGATACAGGCGCATACAGATACAGGTGCTTACAGATACAGGCGCCTACAGATACAGGCGCGTACAGATACAGGTTTATACAGATACAGGCACATACAGATCCAGGCGCTTACAGATACAGGCGCTTACAGATACAGGCGCGTACAGATACAGGCGCATACAGATAAAAGCGCTTACAGATACAAGCGCATACAGATACAGGCGCTTACATATACAGGCACATAAAGATACAGGCGCTTACATATACAGGCGCTTACAGATACAGGCTCATACAGATACAGGCGTTATACAGATACAGGCGCTTACAGATACAGGCTTATACAGATACAGGTTTATACAGATACAGGTTTATACAGATACTGGCGCTCACAGATACAGGCGCTTACAGATACAGGCGCTTACAGATACAAGCGCATACAGATACAAGCGCATACAGATACAGGCGCATACAGATACAGGCGCATACAGATACAGGTGCATACAGATACAGGCGCTTACAGATACAGGCGCATACAGATACAGGCGCATACAGATACAGGCGCTTACAGATACAGGCGCTTACAGATACAGGCGCATACAGATACAGGCGCATACACATACAGGCGCTTACAGATACAGGCGCTTACAGATACAGGCGCTTACAGATACAGGTTTATACAGATACAGGCACAAACAGATACAGGCGCTCACAGATACAGGCGCATACAGATACAGGCGCTCACATATACAGGTGCATACAGATACAGGCGCTTACAGATACAGGCGCATACAGATACAGGCCATATAGATACACGTGTTTACAGATACAGGCGCTTACTAGATACAGGCACATACAGATATAGATGCTTACACATACAGGCGCTTACAGATACAGGCACTTACACATACAGGCGCTTACACATACAGGCGCTTACAGATACAGGCACGTACAGATACAGGTGCATACAGATACGCGCGCATACAGATACAGGCGCTTACAGATACAGGCACATACAGATACAGGCACATACAGATACAGGCGCATACAGATACAGGCGCATACAGATACAGGCGCTTACAGATACAGGCACATACAGATACAGGCGCTTACAGATACAGGCGCTTACAGATACAGGCGCATACAGATACATGCGCATACAGATACAGGCGCATACAGATACAGGCACTTACAGATACAGGCGCTTACAGATACAGGCGCTTACAGAAACAGACACATACTGATACTAGGCGCTGACAGATACAGCCGCTTACAGATACAGGCATTTATTGATACAGGTGCTTACAGATACAGGCGCTTACAGATACAGGCATTTATAGATACAGGTACTTACAGATACAGGTGCATACAGATACAGGCGCTTACAGATACAGGCGCTTAACGATACAGGCATTTATAGATACAGGCGCTTAAAGATACAAGCGCATACAGATACAGGCACATACAGATGCAGGCGCATACAGATACAGGCGCTTACAGATACAGGCACTTACAGATACAGGCGCTTACAGATACAGGCGCATACAGATACAGGCACTTACAGATACAGGCGCTTACAGATACAGGCGCTTACAGAAACAGGCACATACTGATACTAGGCGCTGACAGATACAGGCGCTTACAGATACATATGCTTTCAGATAGAGATGCTTACAGATACAGGCGCTTACAGATACAGGCATTTATAGATACAGGTGCTTACAGATACAGGTACATACAGGTACAGGCGCTTACAGATACAGGCGCTTAACGATACAGGCATTTATAGATACAGGTGCTTACAGAAACAGGAGCTTACAGAAACAGGCACATACTGATACTAGGCGCTGACAGATACAGGCGCTGACAGATACAGACACTGACAGATACAGGTGCTTACAGATACAGACGCTTACAGAAACAGGCACATACTGATACTAGGCGCTTACAGATACAGGCGCTGACAGATACAGACACCGACAGATACAGGTGCTTACAGATACAGACGCTTACACATACAGGCACTTACAGATACAGGCGCTGACAGGTACAGGCGGTTACAGGTACAAGTACTTACAGATGAAGATACTTACAAATACAGGGGCTTACAGATAGAGACGCTGGCAGATACAGGCGCTTACAGATACAGGCTTATACAGATACAGGCGCATACAGATACAGGCGCATACAGATACAGGCGCATATAGATACAGGCGCATACAGATACACGCGTTTACAGATACAGGCGCTTACAGATACAGGCTTATACAAATACAGGTTTATATAGATACAGGCACATACAGACACAGGCACATACAGATACAGGCGCTTACAGATACAGGCACTTACAGATACAGGCGCATACAGATACAGGCGCATAAAGATACAGGCGCATACAGATACAGGCGCATACAGATACAGGCACATACAGATACAGGCGCATACAGATACAGGCGCATACAGATACAGGCGCTTACAGATGCCGGCACTTACAGATACAGGCGCTTACAGATACAGGCGCTTACAGATACAGGCGCTTACAGACACAGGCTTATACAGATACAGGCACATACAGATACAGGCACATAAAGATACAGGCGCATACAGATACAGGCGCTTACAGATACAGGCGCATACAGATTGAGACGCTGGCAGATACAGGCGCTTACAGATACACGCATTGACAGATACAGGCGCTTACAGATACACGCATTGACAGATACAGGCGCTTGCAGGTACAGGCGCTTACAGGTAAAGGTAGTTACAGATACAGACGCTTACAGATAGAGATGTTTACAGGTGTAATGGCACACATTATGAGCAGAATTATTACTACTGGGTGGCATTATGGTGAGCTTTATTACTACTGTGGGAATAAGGGGAACATGATTACTAGTAAGGGCTCTATAAGGGCATTATTACTTCTAGGACACAGTGAGGACATTATTACTGTTGGGGGCACTATTACTGCTAAATGCACTCTGGCAGAGAATTATTACTGTGGGGGGCACCCTGGCCCTATAACAGCTTAGCACAATCATTTTTGGGGTACACTATGTTTACAACTCTATTAGGGTCAAGGCCACGGTCTGCTGGCCACAGTTATTTTTTAGTCCATTGTGTGCCAATAATTATTGAAGGGGCGCTATCTATGCGGTATTAGTATTTTCAGGGAGACTGTTTGTTTCTGCAGTATATTATTGGGGAGCACAGTGGGCACAGTATTGGGGGTGACAAGATTAGGTGTTGAGAAGGTGTGAGGAGGATGGAAAAGTAGGAAACTAAGATGTCTGTTTGTCAAACTTTGCAGAGACGAGGCCGGCTGAAAGAAATCATCATGACGGTCTGGGCCAAATGGAGAAGATAAAGAAAGAGAACATCTACATCAGAGGAGTCTTCACTAGATGTAAGAGGTCTGTGCGCTGTATTACCCGGTATGTTTAATAGGGCTGTATGTAATGTTAGGAGGGAAGAGGGTGGCTTCACCTCAGGCAGCAGAAAGGCTAGGTGCAACCGTGCTTGCCTGCCACCCACATTGTCACCACGCCCTGCACCAGCCATGGCTTCTGCTCCAGTACCCGGCCATGGAGGGGATATTTGAACCAAAAGGCTTACATGCTCTCCACTATGGCCATTTCCACCCACTCCCCTGAGACCAGTATTTCCAGAGCCCCCTACCGTCACAGTTGGGCCTGTTACAAATGTCACCACCATCTGCCCAGTGGTCAACCTCAGTGCGTGGCCTCAGCATGCTCCATTACAGCTTTGGAGATTGCCACTGGAATGGCAGCAACCCTACTGGGAGGCATACTGCTGCCACCAGAAGTCCAGCTTCCAGCACCAATGGAGTCAGAGGTGTTTAGTAAGTGGAGTTAGGGAGCGATTTGTAGAAACTATTGCTGGATGTGCTATTGCTCTCAGGTTGCATTTAGTAAAGAGAGATTTGTGTTCTTTTACTTCTGCCCTGATTCCTTGTACCATCTTTTCACTGCACAGATCCCCGGGAGCGATGACCTGAGGGAGTACACTGTGACTCAACATCTCATTAGGCCCACTACCACAACTATCCTCTGCTCCGGGTCCCCCAGAGGCTTGCTGCATTTACAGATACAGGTGCTTACAGATGCAGGTACTTACATACAGGGGCGTAGCTAAAGGGTCATGGGCCCTGGTGCAAGAGTTCAGCTTGGGCCCCCTTTCCCTCAGTGCTTAGTGGCCAGGGGCAGGGAAGCACATGGCCTTCATGAAATGCCACCACATCCCATGCCAAAATTTTGACCTTACCCCTTGCCTCCTGCCAGAGATGTAACTTGACCTGCATGAATTTTCTATAATAACAGTGTCTTTTTATATGGCACAAGGTCTTTGGGTCCCCTTAGACTCCTGGGCCCAGGAGCAAATGCTACCTCTGCACCCCTTATAGCTACTCCCTGCTTACAGATCCAGAAGCTTACAGATAGAGGCATTTCGAAATACAGGCGCTCATAGATGCAGGCGCTTATAGATGCAGGCGCTCATAGATGCAGGCGCTTATAGATACAGATAAAGGTGCTTACAGATACTTAGTGATGCAGGCGCTCATAGATGCAAGAAGTTACTGTACATGCAGGTCCTTAACAATGTGGACACCAGATGTAGATGCTTATAGATTAAGGCATTTACAGATGTAGACACTTATAAATGCAGGTGCTTACATAGTTACATAGTTGATACAGTTGAAAAAAGACATAAGTCCATCAAGTTCAACCAAGGGATAGGTGGGGACGCGAATCCCAGATGCAGGTACTCATAGATGCAGTCAATTACCAATGCAGGCACCTACACGCCATTTTGGCGCTTACAAATGCAGGCACTCCCAGATGCAGATGCTTACAGATGCAGGCACTCCCAGATGCAGATGCTTACAGATGCAGGCACTCCCAGATGCAGATGCTTACAGATGCAGGCACTCCCGGATGCAGATGCTTACAGATGCATGCACTCCCAGATGCAGATGCGCATTCATGCATTTGGATGTTTACAAATACAGCCACATGCAGATACGGACACTAATAGATGCAGGCTCTTACAAATGTAATCACTCAAATGCAGGCACTTACTAATGCAGAAAATCATATATACAGGTACTTAAAGATGGAGGTGCTTTACAGTTGTAGTCACTCATCGATGCAGGTGCTTATGCAACGTGCCGTCCCCCATGGCCAATCGTGTCCCAGGTTTATAGGAATTGCCGAGTGATGTGGTATGGCCTTAATAGTCTCTTTGTGTGTCACTGTGCTCCTACCTGGATACTGTTCCTCCCCAGAGTTAGGCTCAATAAAGGGAGTAAAGGTGGAGTTGTAGAATAAGTCGAGTCCAGACTATATAAAGTTCAACAACTTTACTTGAATCAATCACTTCATGCAGCCCCTCCCTTGGTAGGAAGGACTAGCCCAATTCTGTGCAACAGGGGGAAGAATGGAATGGTAAGTTCTATTCTACCTAAAGATCTCTTTTCCATATATCCACTGCCACATGCTGGCGAACCAGGCACATTACATGTAATACAAGAAATAACATAGCAATGGTTAGGAATGCACAATGTAGGAGGACCTGGAATCAATACACAGATGACATTATTGGTAGGGTATTAAAGACAGAAGCAGGGTGTAAGAATGGGGTACTACACTTACAGATGCAGTCACCCATAGATGTACTGTAGATGCATAGAGATGCAGGCGCTTAGATCCAATCATTCATAGATACAGGCATTTAGAGACAGTCACTTACAGATGCAGTCACCCATAGATATAGATGCATAGAGATGCAGGTGTTTGGCACTTAGATCTAATCGCTCTAGATTTAACCATTCATAGACGTAATCCCTCATAGATGCAGACATGTATAGATACAGGAGATGCAGACATGTATAGATACAGGAGATGCAGGCATGTATAGATACAGGAGATGCAGGCATGTATAGATACAGGAGATACAGGCATGTATAAATACAGGAGATGCAGACATGTATAAATACAGGAGATGCAGACATGTATAGATACATGAGATGCAGGCATGTATAGATACAGGAGATACAGGCATGTATAGATACAGGAGATGCAGACATGTATATATACAGGAGATGCAGACATGTATATATACAGGAGATGCAGACATGTATAAATACAGGACATGCAGACATGTATAAATACAGGACATGCAGACATGTATAAATACAGGACATGCAGACATGTATAAATACAGGAGATGCAGACATGTATAAATACAGGAGATGCAGATATGTGTAGATACAGGAGATGCAGGCATGTATAAATACAGGAGATGCTGGCATGTATAGATACAGGAGATGCAGGCATGTATAGATACAGGAGATGCAGGCATGTATAAATACAGGAGATGCTGGCATGTATAAATACAGGAGATGCAGGCATGTATAAATACAGGAGATGCTGGCATGTATACATACAGGAGATGCAGGCATGTATAGATACAGGAGATGCAGGCATGTATAGATACAGGAGATGCAGACATGTATAGATACAGGAGATGCAGACATGTATAGATACAGGAGATGCAGGCATGTATAGATACAGGAGATGCAGACATGTATAGATACAGGAGATGCAGACATGTATAGATACAGGAGATGCAGACATGTATAGATACAGGAGATGCAGACATGTATAGATACAGGAGATGCAGACATGTATAGATACAGGATATGCAGGCATGTATAGATACAGGAGATGCAGGCATGTATAGATACAGGAGATGCAGACATGTATAGATACAGGAGATGCAGGCATGTATAGATACAGGAGATGCAGACATGTATAGATACAGGAGATGCAGGCATGTATAGATACAGGAGATGCAGGCATGTATAGATACAGGAGATGCAGACATGTATAGATACAGGAGATGCAGGCATGTATAGATACAGGAGATGCAGACATGTATAGATACAGGAGATGCAGGCATGTATAGATACAGGAGATGCAGACATGTATAGATACAGGAGATGCAGACATGTATAGATACAGGAGATGCAGGCATGTATAGATACAGGAGATGCAGGCATGTATAGATACAGGAGATGCAGGCATGTATAGATACAGGAGATGCAGACATGTATAGATACAGGAGATGCAGACATGTATAGATACAGGAGATGCAGGCATGTATAGATACAGGAGATGCAGGCATGTATAGATACAGGAGATGCAGACATGTATAGATACAGGAGATGCAGGCATGTATAGATACAGGAGATGCAGGCATGTATAGATACAGGAGATGCAGACATGTATAGATACAGGAGATGCAGGCATGTATAGATACAGGAGATGCAGGCATGTATAGATACAGGAGATGCAGGCATGTATAGATACAGGAGATGCAGGCATGTATAGATACAGGAGATGCAGGCATGTATAGATACATGAGATGCAGACATGTATAGATACAGGAGATGCAGGCATGTATAAATACAGGAGATGCAGGCATGTATAGATACAGGAGATGCAGGCAAAACAGGAAACAGGACCAGCCCACTACTACCAGGAGGGGAGAAACAGGGTGGTTAACCCTGTTCCTGCCAACCTCTGCCATACCTTCCTTGCTGGTAGTAATAGCCAGGAAACAAACAGTGACATACAATGCCTAACAATAAATAATTTGTTGTACCCCCAGGTGTGAGATACTACATAAGCTCCTGCAACTGTCTGCATCTATAAGTGCCTGTATCTATACATGTCTGCATCTCCTGTATCTATACATGCCTGCATCTCCTGTATCTATACATGTCTGCATCTCCTGTATCTATACATGCCCACATCTCCTGTATCTATACATGCCTGCATCTCCTGTATATATACATGCCTGCATCTCCTGTATCTACACATGTCTGCATCTCCTGTATCTATACATGCCTGCATCTCCTGTATCTATACATGCCTGCATCTCCTGTATCTATACATGCCTGCATCTCCTGTATCTATACATGCCTGCATCTCCTGTATCTACACATGCCTGCATCTCCTGTATCTATACATGCCTGCATCTCCTGCATCTATACATGCCTGCATCTCCTGTATCTATACATGCCTGCATCTCCTGTATCTATACATGCCTGCATCTCCTGTATCTACACATGCCTGCATCTCCTGCATCTATACATGCCTGCATCTCC
Organism: Bufotes viridis; assembly: GCA_033119425.1. Taxonomy (NCBI): domain Eukaryota; kingdom Metazoa; phylum Chordata; class Amphibia; order Anura; family Bufonidae; genus Bufotes; species Bufotes viridis. The sequence continues at coordinate 5,255,137 of CM065597.1, forward strand.
TGTATCTACACATGCCTGCATCTCCTGTATCTACACATGCCTGCATCTCCTGCATCTATACATGCCTTCATCTCCTGTATCTACACATGCCTGCATCTCCTGCATCTATACATGCCTGCATCTCCTGTATCTACACATGCCTGCATCTCCTGTATCTACACATGCCTGCATCTCCTGTATCTATACATGCCTGCATCTCCTGTATCTATACATGCCTGCATCTCCTGTATCTATACATGCCTGCATCTCCTGTATCTATACATGCCTGCATCTCCTGTATCTATACATGCCTGCATCTCCTGTATCTATACATGCCTGCATCTCCTGTATCTATACATGCCTGCATCTCCTGTATCTATACATGTCTGCATCTCCTGTATCTATACATGCCTGCATCTCCTGTATCTATACATGCCTGCATCTCCTGTATCTATACATGCCTGCATCTCCTGTATCTATACATGTCTGCATCTCCTGTATCTATACATGCCTGCATCTCCTGTATCTATACATGTCTGCATCTCCTGTATCTATACATGCCTGCATCTCCTGTATCTATACATGCCTGCATCTCCTGTATCTATACATGCCTGCATCTCCTGTATCTATACATGTCTGCATCTCCTGTATCTATACATGCCTGCATCTCCTGTATCTATACATGCCTGCATCTCCTGTATCTATACATGCCTGCATCTCCTGTATCTATACATGCCTGCATCTCCTGTATCTATACATGTCTGCATCTCCTGTATCTATACATGCCTGCATCTCCTGTATCTATACATGTCTGCATCTCCTGTATCTATACATGTCTGCATCTCCTGTATCTATACATGCCTGCATCTCCTGTATCTATACATGCCTGCATCTCCTGTATCTATACATGCCTGCATCTCCTGTATCTATACATGTCTGCATCTCCTGTATCTATACATGCCTGCATCTCCTGTATCTATACATGCCTGCATCTCCTGTATCTATACATGTCTGCATCTCCTGTATCTATACATGCCTGCATCTCCTGTATCTATACATGTCTGCATCTCCTGTATCTATACATGCCTGCATCTCCTGTATCTATACATGCCTGCATCTCCTGTATCTATACATGCCTGCATCTCCTGTATCTATACATGTCTGCATCTCCTGTATCTATACATGCCTGCATCTCCTGTATCTATACATGCCTGCATCTCCTGTATCTATACATGTCTGCATCTCCTGTATCTATACATGTCTGCATCTCCTGTATCTATACATGCCTGCATCTCCTGTATCTATACATGCCTGCATCTCCTGTATCTATACATGTCTGCATCTCCTGTATCTATACATGCCTGCATCTCCTGTATCTATACATGCCTGCATCTCCTGTATCTATACATGTCTGCATCTCCTGTATCAGGAGATGCAGACATGTATAGATACAGGAGATGCAGGCATGTATAGATACAGGAGATGCAGACATGTATAGATACAGGCACTTATAGATGCAGACAGTTGCAGGAGCTTATGTAGTATCTCAGACCTGGGGGTACAACAAATTATTTATTGTTAGGCATTGTATGTCACTGTTTGTTTCCTGGCTATTACTACCAGCAAGGAAGGTATGGCAGAGGTTGGCAGGAACAGGGTTAACCACCCTGTTTCTCCCCTCCTGGTAGTAGTGGGCTGGTCCTGTTTCCTTCCAATAGTAGGAAGTTTCGTGTCTAGAGAAAAAGTGGAGAGGACATGGACTGCATTGCTCCTGCTCCTACAGAGTATCATTACTAAATTACCTCAAGTAAGGCATTGAGAAGATAAAGACAGCAGAGTGACCTGTTGTATTCAGCTTCTACAGACACTGCTGTGACGTGAGGGACTACAGGTAAACCACCCTTCACCAGACAACCATTAGGCCAATATGACCTAAGTGCAGAATCCCCACCGACCAACCTGCCTCAATGTCCTTGCTGGTGCCAGAGAAGACTTGCACTTAAAGCCTGCTGCTACTGTTTGCATTTTCTACGTTGCACTTAGTAAAAAGGACTTTGTTATGTTCAAATGGCCTCATTGTTCAATGCCATAACTCTCACCGCAACGGACTCCAGGGAGCGACGGCCTGAGCTACCACTCCCATCCCCTACACCGGCTCCCATGGAGGCTTGCTGCACTTATTGGTACATGTGCTCAGATACATGTAGAGGCGCAGGCACTCAGAGATACGGGGAGGGTTTGTGATAACTCTGCTTACATTATCACTGCTTCACCAACCGTCCAGCCGCACACAGACAGGGATGTCTATGAGTCATCCGTCCAGACGTGGCTGCTTCATATGGGGTTATGGGTGAATTAATATGGCTAAAGGAGGCAAGAAGAATCCTGGTTCCTGGTGCACATTTATTACTCATATAAGTGCTGCAAACAATGACACGACGAGTCTTTAAAAGTAATTTTTTTCATTGTCAAATTTAGAAAGCAACTAAAAAAGCTGGTGTGATCTCCCAGACGTAGAAGAGCAAAATTTATTAAGTGGATGGAAATATCAAAAATTTTGGGACAAATTTACTCTTGCTCATATATAATGTCCCTTCAAGCAGTAGTTGTATAAATAATAACTGTTGCTGTAATTTATACTGAGGGGCCCCTTAAAGAGAACCCTGTGGTGTGGAGCCATACACAGAGTTATCTGACCTGCATATTGTACGCTTGCTGCAAAGAGTAGTCAGGATTCAGTAAAAGGTAGTGACATAGTAGTCCCTAAGACCCACGAGGCGCAGAACAACTTCCCTATAAAGTGACTGGTGCAACTCCACGGGTGGCAGGCAGTGGTAGAGAATTACTGCTCAGAGACCCTCAGCAGCGTGGCAGGATGGGCTGATAGCCGGCATTCACTTAGTCACAACATGACCTCAGGTGGCAGATTTAGGCACTTTATCCCGGTTCATACTCCTCTTTGCCTCTTTCTAACATCTGACACTTATTTCAGTTAGCTGAAAGCCAAGAAACTCACATTCTTCCTATCTGCTACAGGACAGGACAAAGCGGCACAATCTGTAGCCCATCAGTCCATGAAACCCTGGACCTCTAGACATAAAGACATTGCTTGGTACAATCATGTTCTCAAATGTCTTAGATCCAGTGGAACAAGCCCAGATTTTAGGACAGAAAGCTGCTGAATATCCCAACTGTATCTGCCTCCTAATATCCTTCCATGCCTCCAGCCTAGTTGTTTCCTCTCCTCAGTAAGAGGGGACCTCTGCCCACCATGTGGCTTCAGCCACACACTGACTCACTTCCTGCTAGGAACTCTTTATATATTCTCAGCGACATCTAATGACAATAGTTAGTAGTACAGTGGCACATAGGCACATTGGTAATGGGTGGTAAGTCCTCTTGTATTATGAAGGCTGAAACCTGTAGTGAAGTCTGCATGTTTATGATGGCTTATGTGAAGACATCCGGCCTGCAGTTCTATCTAGGAGGAGTCCATGATAGATTTTACACTGATCAAGAGCTCAAGATCCCCAGATGTGCAAACTCTTAAAGGAGCAGGTCCTCCTTCAGAATGGTGCCTCCTTGATTGGCCTCTCAAGTCCAGAACCTTCCAGATCTTTCCATGAAACTGCAAGAACAGACTCTTGACTAGTTTCTAAAACACGTGGTTCTTCTTACCTACGCCTCCAGCCTGAAGTCTCATTTCTACGTCGCTGTGTATACCCCTCTTCATACGCAGCCCCCACTGTGTATAATGTATATCAACTTTCACTGAACCTTACCGCTCCGACATTAGCAATTATACAGAAGAGGAGATGCTCCATGTCTATAAAGCAGGAGAAGACGGAGCAGGCTCCCTGTTTAGTCAAGTGTGCGTTCCATAATCCATTCTAACCTAATGGGATGCGAAAATGCGGCACATCTCAGGAAGTAGTAGACGAGAAGCAGCTACACCATGGAAGGAGGCAATTTGGATGGGGATGAATAATTCATGGAGGTTCCCAAGGGCGTTCATGGAAGATGTCTTTTCTATTCTTACTGCCCCCCCTTCTGGGAGACGACGCCAGTTGTACTGTATCATTGAAGACAGCAATAAACTCCTGGTGTGCGCCATAAATCCAAGCTTCATAGTGAATGTACTAGCGGGCGCCTTCAATGGCGCTCCCTGCCGAGTCCTGCTCCGCGCTCAACAGCTTTTAATTTTACTGATTTTTGGTAATTAGTGATAACTAACAAGAGCTCTGGAAGGAAATGAGCGGATTACACATCAGGGGAATCTACCCGCCAACTACAGCGGGAACTGAAGAACTTCATGGGGGATTGTTAACAAGGGGTTAAATTATGAAATATTTACCTTATTAAGACTACAGATTGATCACCGGCAATCATAACAGCAGGGGTCCTCCGGTAGAGGTGAAAGGTCGGGTCACCGGTTGCATCACGCCAATCGGTCACACATCTGGAAAAGAAAGGTGACAGAAATCACTGGGTAGCCCCAGTCTGATTGTTTGCAAGAAACCCACCTCACAAGGGTTCTGCGTTTTTTTCTTTATGATGATCTATCCTCTGTATAGATCTTCAGCATCTGAAGGGCGGGGGTCCCGGGTATTGGACCCCCGCCAATAAAATGGTGAAGATCTATCCAGAGGATAGATCATCATAAAGAATAAAAAAACAAAACAAAAACACGACCTCGAGTGTCTTAGCCAGACAGTAGTCACTCTAATAGTGTGGCATATAACAAGACACTCAATATATATAACAGGAAAAGCTCATAAATCAGACAGAAAACAAGAAAGAAACTAGAGCCCACAACTTTCCAAATTTAGAAAAATATATATATCTTTATTATCACATAATATAAATAGATAAATGTTAAAAAAGGGGATAGGGGACAGAAAACACCATCCCAGTGGCCCGGGTCATAATTACATTACATACAATTGAAAAATACATGATTATTGAAAGGTAAAATATACGTGTACAGATCACACAGGGTGTACATATGTTATAAATTAATAGTAAATGAATAGAGTCAGAGTCTGCAAACAGCATGAGCAGAGGGAGAAATCACCAATGCTAATAGTGCCAAAAAGTATATACTACTGTCTCTGACATGACCAAGTAAGTCATGTCATACCTGCCCGTAGACAATATGAATAGTAACACTTCTACTCAGGCAAGATGGTCAATATCAACAGGTCTCTTGTGTATCATATACCAAGTATAGACGACTCACCTCTATAAACCAGGGCCTAGAAATCTGGGATGGCGTTACCCCGACGCGCGTTTCGGCGTGCCTTCGTCTGGGGGTAACGCCATTACTGTGGGAAATCTCTTTTCAACATATCACTGACCAATCAGGAGACAGAACACTGAGGTGTGTATGATTTCACCTACCCGAACACCTGTGACCGCACCGAGCACGACGGCCAGAGCTCCGCACTCCTCCCCCCAGACGTCATGCCATAACACGGCAAGTCACGCGATATCATCACGCGAGATGTCCGGTTGGCATGGAGACGTCTGGGGGAGGGACGCAGAGCACAGCCGCGCGTCACCGCGCGAAGCTTGTCGGGCAGGGGAAGTCATCACACCGGAAGTCTACGTCACACTATGAGGATGAATGCAAGTAGTTTATATCGGGTAACCATAGTGACCACAGCAATCACTAATGCGCATATGGTGCCTATTACTATATTGTTCTTTCTGTACGATCCGTAGATAGGAGCTTATCCCATATTATGTATATGCATGCTACCACATTATAAAAGTAAACAACAATATATACATACAAAAATCCTTCTATATAAAGATCATTATAAACCAAATAAGGTTGTGGTTCACTATATATAAAGTAATGTGTATATTACAGTGCACAGAAACATTGTAGACATCGAAACAAGGAAATGAAAAAGTGGGAAAGTGAAGGGATATGAAGTGAATGATTCAAATTTATTTATTTTTTGTTTTATATTTTATATTTTATATCTTATATTTTTTATTTTTTATTTTTCTCTTCACGTTAGTTTAGCCACACCATCACATCTTATTATAAAATAATTTTTTCACCATAATATGTGTTTAATACTCACACTCTCTCGAGTTTACACTCATATATTTTTTGCTCTTAGTAGCCATAATCACATTTATATCCCTTCACTTTCCCACTTTTTCATTTCCTTGTTTCGATGTCTACAATGTTTCTGTGCACTGTAATATACACATTACTTTATATATAGTGAACCACAACCTTATTTGGTTTATAATGATCTTTATATAGAAGGATTTTTGTATGTATATATTGTTGTTTACTTTTATAATGTGGTAGCATGCATATACATAATATGGGATAAGCTCCTATCTACGGATCGTACAGAAAGAACAATATAGTAATAGGCACCATATGCGCATTAGTGATTGCTGTGGTCACTATGGTTACCCGATATAAACTACTTGCATTCATCCTCATAGTGTGACGTAGACTTCCGGTGTGATGACTTCCCCTGCCCGACAAGCTTCGCGCGGTGACGCGCGGCTGTGCTCTGCGTCCCTCCCCCAGACGTCTCCATGCCAACCGGACATCTCGCGTGATGATATCGCGTGACTTGCCGTGTTATGGCATGACGTCTGGGGGGAGGAGTGCGGAGCTCTGGCCGTCGTGCTCGGTGCGGTCACAGGTGTTCGGGTAGGTGAAATCATACACACCTCAGTGTTCTGTCTCCTGATTGGTCAGTGATATGTTGAAAAGAGATTTCCCACAGTAATGGCGTTACCCCCAGACGAAGGCACGCCGAAACGCGCGTCGGGGTAACGCCATCCCAGATTTCTAGGCCCTGGTTTATAGAGGTGAGTCGTCTATACTTGGTATATGATACACAAGAGACCTGTTGATATTGACCATCTTGCCTGAGTAGAAGTGTTACTATTCATATTTAGTGATGAGCGGCAGGTGCCATATTCGATTTCGACGAAATTCGCGAATATTCGAATGAATATTCGTTTCGTATTCGTCGAAATCGAATATTCGTCATTTTTTCTAGTTATCGCGATTAAAATGCGATTTAAATAATCGCATATTGCGATTTGTACTTAAGGCTACTTTCCTATTGGTTTCATATCTAGAATTAGCGAGGATGACGAATATGACGAATGTATTCGTCATATTCCTCAAAACGAAGATAACGAAGTATTCTACATCTTCGCTTTAGCAACCTATTCGTCAACCTCGCTAATTCTAGCAATCAAATAGGAAGGTTGACTATAGAGACAGCTGTAGTTAAATTGCTATGCGATTTTTTTTTTTAATACAATAATTATATTACTTGATATGATAATATTATTATAAGTATTCTATTTATTAAAAAAAAAAAAATCGCATAGCGAATTTAACACAGCTGTCTGGTAAGTCAACCTTCCTATTTGATTGCTAGAATTAGCGAAGTTGACGAATAGGTTGCTAAAACGAAGATGTAGAATACTTGCTATCTTCGCTTTTGAGGAATATGACGAATACATTCGTCATATTCGTCATCCTCGCTAATTCTACCAAGCCAACCATAACTTCTGTGCTCATGGAGCGTCCCCATCACCATGGGAACGCCTCCATATACTAAAATGTACTGTCGGATTTGAGGAATTACGTTGAAATCGCAATGCGATTAATTCAAGTTATATTAATCGCATTGCGATTTCAACTTAGAGCTGGGTTTATAATGGGTCAGCTTGCTAGAATTAACGAAGTTAACGAATATGGAATATAGCAGCAGTGTTAAGTTGAAATCGCAATGCGATTAATTTAACTTAAAGTATTCGCATTGCGATTTCAACTTAGAGCTGGGTTTATAATGGGTCAGCTTGCTAGAATTAACGGTTAACGAATATGGAATATAGCAGCAGTGTTAAGTTGAAATCGCAATGCGATTAATTTAACTTAAAGTATTCGCATTGCGATTTCAACTTAGCACTGCTAGTGCATAGCCATATATTCCATATTCAGTTAATTCTAGCCTATGTAAGATAGCAGTGTTAAGTTGTAATCGCAATGCGATTAATATAACTTGAATTAATCGCATTGCGATTTCAACGTAATTCCTCAAATCCGACAGTACATTTTAGTATATAGAGATTTTCCCATGGAAGGGGACGCTCCATGAGCACGGAAGTCGGCAGAAGCGGCAACGGGCACTGACTGGAGCAGCCAGGAAGCCAGGAATCCTCATGACAGGTAAGAACTACTTTTGGGAAGTGGGAAAGAAAAAAATATAACTAAAAAAAAAAAAACGAATATTCGAAATAGCGAATTTATAGCGCTATATTCGAAATATTCGCGAATTAGCGAAGTGCCGATATTCGCTAAAAAAATTCGCTTTTCGAATATTCGCGCTCAACACTATTCATATTGTCTACGGGCAGGTATGACATGACTTACTTGGTCATGTCAGAGACAGTAGTATATACTTTTTGGCACTATTAGCATTGGTGATTTCTCCCTCTGCTCATGCTGTTTGCAGACTCTGACTCTATTCATTTACTATTAATTTATAACATATGTACACCCTGTGTGATCTGTACACGTATATTTTACCTTTCAATAATCATGTATTTTTCAATTGTATGTAATGTAATTATGACCCGGGCCACTGGGATGGTGTTTTCTGTCCCCTATCCCCTTTTTTAACATTTATCTATTTATATTATGTGATAATAAAGATATATATATTTTTCTAAATTTGGAAAGTTGTGGGCTCTAGTTTCTTTCTTGTTTTCTAAAGAATAAAAAAAGCACAACCCTTTTGAACCCAGCAACGTGATGCTCCTCTTCCAAAAATCCAGCTTCCGCCAACACCATGTCCTTTACCAGTTACCTTGGCAATGGATGAGACGTCATTTCTGCTGTGGATGGGGCCAGAACTATTCCTCTTCCGGCGCGTGTGTAATACCCCAGAGTAGGGGCATTACTATTTATGTACTGATTTATCGTATTTCTCATAATTCAGATGTAATCTTTATGTGTGATATGTAATACACCTGTTTCACCAGAGGGTGGAGTATGCCTGGCAGTGTTCTGCATAGGAATGGAATTAACCCTTTGGTAGAAGTGGGCTAGAATGACTTCCTGTCAAGTATTGGGGGATGAGCCAGTCCAGAGTTGAGAGGATAGTGAGGTGGAAAGGGGATGTCTGTGGCCCCTCTCCAGCCATAAGGAGTGTTAAAGCAGCTCATACAGCACCCACTCCATGCACAAAGAGGGAAAACGGGCCACGGATGCCCTCATCATCATCATCATCATCATCATCATCAAGCCACTATTAGGCCAGTGTTATCTAACTGAGAAATCATTACCAAGTCAGCCTGCCACCGCACCTCCTTCACTGGTGCCAGAAAGAATTAACACTAAAGCCGCTGAAACCGTCTGTATTCTTAAGTTCAGGTTGCACTTAGTAAACGGACTTAGTTACGTTTTAAGTTTGGCCCCATTCATCTTAATCTCTTTTACTGCATTGAACCCCAGGGAGTGACGGCCTGAGGCAGGACACCGTGACACCGCTACGACACCACATCAGGGCCACTACCACTCCCATTCTTTCCCATGGGGGCTCGCTGCACATGCACAGATGAGACAGATTCAGGAGTTTGCGCATGTGCCAGGAAGAGGAATAGTTCTGGCCCCATCCGCAGCAGAGGTGACGTCATAGCCCAGACCAGAAAGGATGTGACAAGCGCAGAACCTGGATTTTCAGAAGGGAGCTTTACGTGGCTGGGTTCCCATGTATCCGATCCATGCAACTTCAGGACGGTGAGTATATTACTAACTTTCTACAGGTTAGGTGAGAGTAATAAAGGTGGGCTTGCTCTGAATCCTGGAAAAAAATGTATATTTCTTAATATACTTTAAGTTTCTGTTCTTCACCATTGGCAGGATCTCTGCTTGCTGTTTTTGAAAGAACACAATCTTGAGTAATAACTTTTTATGAATAAGGTGGCGGGGCGACCGCCAGCCGCCAGCAGGTAGACAGTGACAACGGTGGAAAAGTTCTCCCCAGGCTTTATAGATGGTGCCCCAAAATCACTGATAAAATTTGCTACAGGAGAGCAAAGTGCCAACCTTGCTGCATGAATCCTGTGCACCGTGGCGATAGCATGTAATAGCACCCTTAGGCTGCCGGCACACGTTGCGGGTTATGCTTGGCTTTTCCTCAGCGCAGCCGCAGCCTAATACAGTACAAGGAAAGTGTAAGATTAGAGAAACCTCATGTTCACTTTGCTTTTATCTTCCTTCCAGAAATTGACCCATCGTGTTGACCATTTCTCCCGAATTTCTCACATTTCGCTGTCACTTTGCAAAATTGTTTCTCTTCTTCCTCACAACAGGATTCTCCTTGAAATTCTGGATATTCTGCATTGATTTTCTTGGTTCTCGAATGTGACGAGTAAACACGGCGTCTCCACCAAACGTAATGATCTGCTTATAGGCGTTGAGTCGTGAACGCGGGAAGTCGGCGCAAATCTATTCAAACTCCTAAACATATTCAAGAGCATGAGCTGCCGCTGACGGAGACCCGCAGCCCGGGATTTACGGGGAATATTTCTGTCTAATCAATTCATTGTCTTTCTCGCCTCCTTTTCATCGGCAGAGGCGATCCAAAAACCTCCCCTCTGGGGTAATGGCTATTTCCAGTACAAATATGGCGGGATTAACCCTTCAGTCACCACTTGGTGTGTTTCCTATCTCTTCAGGCTGTGTCCAGAGATGCGGCGGAAGCAGTTTTTCATCATTGCGTTCATCAATGTACATGGCTGCTCTCTTATAAAATTGCAGATCAATCCCATTAACTTTAATAACAGCAATACCAGATATGACCTGTGGGCAGGTGTGGCGCTGTTTCTAGAAGAAAGCGACCATGTTTTTTAAAAATTCTGTACAACCCTAATAACTATCCAGCAATGAATGTACTGACTAATCACTGACCTGTGGCATATTGGAAGACGACGGTTAAATACGGTGCAGTTAGTGACACAAGTGACATCACAGGATAGTTTTAAAGAAAAACGCTCTATAATGGGCATATTATGTAACATTACACAGGACGTGGCCTTATACAGTAAATTCACAAAAGCTGCAGATTTCGAAAACCCACAGTGCAGGTCAATTTTCGCATGGAAGAAATCTGCAAAGTGCACATGAGATTTGCCTAGTCTCATACACTTGGCTGGTACTGTACTACACTGTGGTTTATCTGCATGGGAATCTGCGCAGAAAAAACGCACATATTCCGCAACGTGTGCAGGTGGCCTAATGGTGCACTCACACACTGCAGATTCCACAACTGAAAATCGGTTCCATTCGCCTGCATAGGGCTTGCAGAAATCCATGTGCTTGCCACCCTATGCAAATGAATGGAACTGATTTTCTGCAAGAAAATCTGTGATGCGTGAATTCTTAGGGTGTCTTCACGCGTCACTGATTTTCTTGCAGAAGATCAGTACCATTCATTTGCATAGGGTGGCAAGTACCGTACATGGATTTCTGCAAGACCTAAGTAGAGGAGTCGAGTTTGCATATACACAAAAGGAGATTATTTTTTTTTTTTTTAACAATACTACAAAGTTGCAAAGTTGTTATTTATTATTTTTTTTTATTTTTATTTAGAGGCAGTGGAGCAATAGAGAGAATTGGCTGAGAATTGTCGCTGCTAAGAATGGGGTGAGGTTTAAAATCAGGGGCGTCATTTCTTCACCTGGTTTATTTTGCTCGTGACTCCTCTGAAATTGCGTAATGAAATTGTAGATTGGACCGTGTGAAATCCTTCTGTCTCCAGTGTTGTCGAGCTGATACATACATTACTTCGGAAAGTTGTTAAACCCCTTCCTCACACTTTGTTATTGTAACGGATCTCCAGGCACCCCGACTGGGTTCTTCTGTTGATGGACGCTCCTAGTGCTTCCCGAGGGCTCCAAGCACTCCACTTGACACCATAAGTACTGCAAACCCCACGAACCGCCGCAGCTTGGTTGGGGTCTCGCCATACTCCAAGCACCCAGGACTCAAAGCCGGGCTCCAGCTCCCAGTGGGTGAACCTCTCCTTAGTCCAGAGAGCAAAACAGGAACAGGAACAGCTCTTACAGGAGCTAGGGAATATACTCTGGTGAGTATAATGATTATAGCAATCCCCAGAGTGTAGTTCTCCAATCCCCCAAACATGAGCCCAGACTTCATGAAGGGTAGAACAGGACCCTTTAATGCCAGCCAGTCATACAAACAGACATCCCTCCCAAGTATCCTAATGAATGAATAGGGAGAGAGGAGACCCATGTGATGGGATTATCTCCTGAGTGTATCATAGGGTGATCTAGAGTCAGCTCTCTTAATCCCATCCCTAACACAATAGCACAAAGGGACAAATAAGATGTAACACAGTCATTGGGAGTCTCAGTGCAGAGTCAACCCTTTTTTGTGTTTCTGGATTCACCCCATGCACTTTTAATGGGCAAACGGAAAGATGTGGCCTATAAAGTCCACACATAAATCAGGGCTCACTGTTCCTTGTAACCCCAAGAGGTCTGAGGGGGTCTCCATAGTTCTGGGTCCGTAGTCCATAGGAAGGAGGCTAGCCCTCAGGCTTCTCCAGCAGCCCCAGTGACGGTTTAGTCCGTCACAGTTATGTTGTGGCCTTGTGCTAAAATTAAAAAAATCAAGTCCCTCCCCCCATAATTCTGTACTCAGTATCCCATAATGAGAAAGTAAAAAGAGAATTTTAAAAGTATTTGCAAATTTATTTAAAATTTAAAAAAACTAACATTTTAATCCAAGTTACATATTTAATATCACGTTTCTCCGCCTTGATTGTAGTCACTTGGGGTAAATTCAGGAGATTAGGTGTGACGTGAACGCGTTACGCCCGCGCTGAATTCTGACCCATTCATTTCAATGGGTTGTGTACATGAGCATTTTTTTCATGCATCAGTTCTGCTTTGTGTGAAAAACGCAGCATGTTCTATATTCTGCGTTTTTTACACAGCCCTGGCCCCATAGAAATGAATGGGGCTTCAGTGAAAAACGCATTGCATCCGTAAGCAAGTGCGGGTGCGTTGCGTTTTTCACTGATGGTTGCTAGGAGATGTTGTTTGTAAACCTTCAGTTTTTTTATCATACACATGAAAAACGCATCAAAACGCTTTGCACCCGCGCGGAAAGAACTGAACAACTGAACGCAATTGCAGACAAAACTGACTGAACTTGCTTTTAAAATGATGCGAGTTTCACTGAAAGCACCCTAAACGCATCCGGAGCTAATCCGTGACGCTCGTGTGAAAGAGGCTTAGATCTCACAGATGACAATGCATCCTGAATGTTAAATGTGCACGGATTTGAGAATAAGGGCTCATGCACACGACTGTTGGATGTTTTGCAGTCCGCAAAACACAGATACCGGCCGTGCGCATTTCGCATTTTGCAGAACGGAGGGGCAGGCCCCTAATAGAACAGTCCTATCCTTGTCCGTTATGGAATGGCCATGCAGACATACGGTCATTTAGGTTTTTTGCGAACCCATTGAAGTTCCTGCAAAAAACGGACACAAAAAAAAAAGTTTGTGTGCATGAGCCCTAATTTTATCAGCCACACTTTTTGGAAAGTTGGGTCACAAGTATAATAATGGCGTGCCGCCATCTTGGTTTTGGCTCAGCTTTTCCTCTACAGATCTTAAAAACAGCTAAGAAGAATATTTGGTGGCCTACATTAGGTTGTCACCCAGCTTTCCCAGGCACGGACAGAATTCATTTTACCGCATATCACTCTCGGTAGAGACTAAACAGTAAGGTAAAATGTAATGGGAACGGGCGTTAAACATGGGGGGGTGTCCTTTCCTATTTGTCACTCACTTTGTCCGGAGGATGGGGATCTTCAGGAACGTAATCACAATTTTTCATTCTTTCTGAGATATTCATTTATCTGAAAGCAATTAAAGCTTAATTGTACAGCTACCTGAATAATTTACCAATGCAAATGAGCTGAGCAGGAGAACGAGGCCGCCTTCATCAATTCCTCTCTTATCACCATCTGTTTAATTTAAAAAAAATTACTTTTTCCGAATGACGGCCGCAAACTCCACAAACGGCGGCGCTAATTGAAATTGTCTTAAGCGAGTGAGGTCATCATGCGAAGGGTTAATTTATTTCATTTACTTTATGTTCGCACTGAGATTTGTGGATGATGGCGTTGACGTCGCCGATTCTGAAAGAGTCGCAATAATGGAGTAAAATGAGACAAAAAAAAAGTCAGGAAAGAGAATCCATATTTCTAATTGTTTATTTGCCTGTCCTGTACTCTTTATATGGCCACGGGGGCAGCCATCTTGTCTGAGAGGTGAACAGAGATCTGAAGACAAAGCATCGTGGGCATGCTCTGTGCAAGAAAAAGAATTTCACTGTGCAAGGGGGAGGAGGGTTGTCCCCATCGGTTTCTGTAGTATACTTTTGTGGGCATGCTCTGTGAGATGTACGGAGATATGAAGGGGCAGAAAGTGATTTGTCTTCACCCATTGAATTCTATGGGAAAGTGTTGTGGGCATGCTCTGTAAGATGTACAGAGACATGGAGAGGAAGAAGAGAGCTCTCATAATCACTTATTGACTCCTATTGGAGAGTATTGTGCGTATGCTATTTGAGATGTATATAAACGTGGAGGGGAGGAAGGGATATGCTCCCATCACTTATTGATGTCTGTAGAGGAGTGTTGTGGGCATGCTCGGTAACAAATATAGAGGCCACTGTGTAAGGAGGAGTACAGAAGCCCACCATCACCTAGTGACATTTATCGGGCAGGATTGTGGGCATGCTCTTTGACATGTGCAGAGGCAAGAAGGGAAGAGATGCCAATTTTTTCTGTTCCAAACTCTCCCCTTTATTCGTGGGCTTTCTGCCATAAGCTTCTTCATTCTAATGGCAGAGCAGTTCACTTAACCTTCTTGCTTTCATTCAGGGCCGGTGCAAGGATTTTTGCCACCCTAGGCAAAGATCCATTTTGCCGTTCCCCCGCCATGTCACTCACTCACTGACAGACATGCACACACTGACAGACAGACACGCACACACTGACGAACACGCACACACTGACGGACACGCACACACTGATGGACACGCACACACTGACGGACACGCACACACTGACAGACAGACACGCACACACTGACAGACAGACACGCACACACTGACAGACAGACACGCACACACACGGACACGCACACACTGACGGACATGCACACACTGACAGACACTCACACACTGACAGACACTGCACACGCTGACAGACACGCACACACTGACAGACACGCACACTCACTGAACGACACACACTGACAGACATACAATCACTCAGATACTCACTGACAGACAGGCATACACACTCAATGACAGACAGACATACACTCGCTGACAGACATACACACACTCACTGACAGACACACACAGGCAGACACTCGCCTCTCTGGGGTTCAGTGTGGTGCAGCTCCTCTGTCCTCCAGCGCGCCGTTTAGTATGCTGGGGCCGGAATGAAGTCATATTCCGGCTCCCGGCATTACAGAGGGTGCGTGAGGGGTAGTGGGGAGCCTCCCTTGCCGCCCGCCTCCTCTGCTCCGGTAATTTACTGGCAGAGCAAGCACCTGCCATCAGAGTAAGCTTGTTCCTGCTCTGCCATACTTAAGAAGGACCTCCACCTCCTGGCCCCCCTGTAATGGCACTGGGAGTGGCTCAAGAGCGGC
Organism: Bufotes viridis; assembly: GCA_033119425.1. Lineage (NCBI taxonomy): Eukaryota > Metazoa > Chordata > Amphibia > Anura > Bufonidae > Bufotes > Bufotes viridis. The sequence continues at coordinate 5,270,877 of CM065597.1, forward strand.
TCGCCCAGCGCTGCAGCCCCAGACAGGGGGAGCCCACCAGGGCGCCCCAGCAGGCCGGCGCCCTAGGCGAACGCCTCGTTCGCCTAACGGTAGCGCTGGCCCTGCTTTCATTCCACTCAAACCATCTTCTAAACTTCTAACAATAATGGGGAAAATATTGTGCTGCACTGTTTTATATGGTTCTGCTGGGATAGTATTGTGCGCTATGGTATTGCTGACTGCGTATTTGTGTTGCTCTGCCTCCTGTCAGTTTGGACCTCCTACAACATGAGGCTACTTCCAGTTTTTTTCCAGGGCCACTTTAAGTTCCTAGTCCACTTCTGAAGGGCGCAGTGCTCAACCAAGAACTGTTATTCTCGAAATTGTTGGGGTCCTAGCACCCAGACCTCCACTGATCAGAACATGTAACCATAGCATGCCAGAATTTATTTCTTTTTTCTTTAATGTTAGCTTCTTTTTAAACACTGCATAATGTAAGTTGTTACAATTAGGGATGAGCGAATTTCATATTCTGAAGTTTGTGTGCGGGTTGGTGTTGTTGTATTTACTGAACTGCGTTATGGATTCCGTTACCACGGACCATAACACAATTCCATGACAGAATGCATAATAGAATGCCTTTAGAGGCTTCCGTTATTCATTCCGTCACAATAGAAGTCTATGGCCTGCATAACGGATCCGTCCGGTTTCCATTATGCTGGAGTCCTCTAAAGGCATCCATTATGCATTCCGTCATGGAATTGCGTTATTATCCGTGGTAACGGAATCCAGAACGCAATTCAGTAAATACCACAACACAAATCCGCACACAAACTTTAAAATATGAAATTCGCTCATCCCTAGTTACAATGTATCAGTGTAGATAATCCTCCTCTATATGTTCTTACAGTATCTACAGTGATACATTGTAACCGCAGCAAAGCTTCATTCAAGTCAATGGGGTCATCTGCTGGTCCCTGCACAATGCTACCCACTTATTATGTGGATCCTTGGGGTCACAGAGGTCAGACCCCCACGAATCATACAATGATAGCATGTCCTAGCGATGCCATGACTTTATTAGATGAGGTTATCCCTTTAAGCTCGTAAACTGTTATGATTTTTCAAGTGCATAATAAAAAAGTTATTACTCCAGAAAAGATGCTGATGAAGTGAATACAATGTACAGTTAAGAAAAAAATAATAATAAAGTCGTATTTAAGAAATAATGAACTCATTTGATTTTGTGAGTTTGTGGCGTGTGCTGATCTGGGGGCGCCGCTGCTCCGTTGTGTGATTATACCACTTCCTATTAGTAACCATAAAGCAGTAATTTGCTGAGCTATTACTGGTACAAATAACAACATTGTTTTCTAATTTTACCGGGGGGAAAAAAGAAAGTGAAATCAGTTCTAATACATTGAATTCCATGGCAATGGAGGCAGAAATCCTTCTAGTGCGGTAAGTCAAGATCCCCAATATTCTGCACAACCTCTAACAGAAATGCACACGCTTCTCTGTGTCTCTGTGTGGGGGGAGGATGGAAATTGTAGGAGGTTTCCAGCCCCATTGAAAAAAATTAATTTTATTTTTTTTTCATTTATTAACATAAGAACATTTTAAAATTTAAAGGCTATGTACAACTTTTGGGGGCATTTTTTATTATTTGTGAATATGCGGAAAAGAAAGTGACTCCTAAAATGTTACTTTATTAATATATATTAAAATTGTTACCCAACCATTTAATCAATATAACTCCCACTAGATAGAGGAGGAAGGGTAGTATCAGGCGGCTAGTGTTTGACCACGAGTGCAGGGTAGTGTGAGGAGCTCGCCCTAACACTCACCCTGTCTGGTCTCAGCCCGAGGGCAACCCCTAATGGTGGGGACCCCCCGTCCTCGTGCCTAGCCTCCTTGCCCTGTATTACACCCTATTTCCTCCGATATGGTGTATCCCCACAATGTTAACAACAATTTCCTTAACTTGACAGCGTTTCCCCCACTCCCGGGTTCATCAGGGGTATCACACTCCGTAATTGTAGGAAAAGTATCATCCCAGATCCTGTTCAAAGATATGGAACCTTGGAGCCGACTGTGGTGAGCGGATAAATGGCACCCAGAGCGGCGTCACTCTGTGTTCCGATGTCCAGACCGGTCACCTCCATCCTGGACATCGGAACACAGAGTGACGCCGTTCTGGGTGCCATCTATCCGTTCACCACAGTCGGCTCCACGGTTCCATATCTTTGGAACAGGATCCTGGATGTATACTTTCCACAATTCGCAGTGTGATCCTGATGACCCTGAGTGTTGTCAGAGTCAGGATATGTGTTATCATGAGATCCACCATATCAGGAGGAAATGGTGTAATAGCAGAGCAAGGAGGCTAGGCACGGACGGTCCCCACCATTAAGGTGCCCTCGAGCTGCAGACCCAGGCTGAGTGATGTGAGCCACAGCTACCCTCACTCGTGTCACACAGCCGCCTGATACTACCCTCCTCTGATCTAGTGAGAGTCATATTGATTAAATGGTTGGGTACTATTACATATATATTAATAAAGTAACATTTTAGGAGTCACTTTCTTTTCCGCATATTCACTTATTGTATTTTTGGAAGTGTACCCGCCAATATCTATATCTATAGGTTTAATTGAGGCATGTCCATTTTTTATTATTGCATTGTTCTCATTATGAGCTAAAAATCATATTTTCAATAGGTCTGTATTAAAAATGTTGAGCTCTTTTCTCTGTACAGACTTCAGATTCTCTAGTAGCCTGCTCTCCATTTTTACTCTGTTCCATCAGGCAGCCCAGCTGACGACTCCTGATCTCTTTGACCTAAACACTCATTATAGTTCAATGCTTATCTTACTGATAAGAATGTGGCTTAATTATGTGTTTACTAGACATTATGCCCGTTACAATAACGGGCGCTAGAACATTAGTGCTGGCACTGTTATGGGGGGGAGATCTGTGAATGACACTGTTATGGGGAATCTGTGGATGACATTGTTATGGGGATCTGTAGATGACACTGTTATGGGGAATCTGTGGATGGCACTGTTATGGGGGATCTGTGGATGACACTGTTATATATGCCCCTCAGATGCCCCTCTCAGTGTCCTCCACAGATCCCCTCTCAGTGTCATACACAGATCCCCCCTCAGTGTCCTCCACAGATCCCCTCTCAGTGTCATCCACAGATCCCCCCCCCCTCAGTGTCCTCCACAGATCCCCCATCAGTGTCATCCACAGATCCCTCCTCAGTGTCATCCACAGATCCCCTCTCAGTGTCATCCACAGATCCCCCTCAGTGTCATCCACAGATCCCCCCTCAGTGTCATCCACAGATCCCCCTCAGTGTCATCCACAGATCCCCCTCAGTGTCATCCACAGATCCCCCCTCAGTGTCATCCACAGATCCCTCCTCAGTGTCACCCACAGATCCCCCTCAGTGTCATCCACAGATCCCCCATCAGTGTCCTCCACAGATCCCCCTCAGTGTCATCCACAGATCCCCCCTCAGTGTCATCCACAGATCCCCCTCAGTGTCATCCACAGATCCCCCATCAGTGTCATCCACAGATCCCCCTCAGTGTCATCCACAGATCCCCCATCAGTGTCATCCACAGATCCCCCATCAGTGTCATCCACAGATCCCCCATCAGTGTCATCCACAGATCCCCCTCAGTGTCATCCACAGATCCCCCATCAGTGTCATCCACAGATCCCCCCTCAGTGTCATCCACAGATCCCCCTCAGTGTCATCCACAGATCACCCCTCAGTGTCATCCACAGATCCCCCATCAGTGTCATCCACAGATCCCCCCTCAGTGTCATCCACAGATCCCCCATCAGTGTCCTCCACAGATCCCCCTCAGTGTCATACACAGATCCCCTCCCTCAGTGTCCTCCACAGATCACCCCCTCAGTGTCCTCCACAGATCCCCCCTCAGTGTCATACACAGATCCCCTCCCTCAGTGTCATACACAGATCCCCCCTTAGTGTCATCCACAGATCCCCTCCCTCAGTGTCATTCACAGATCCCCTCCCTCAGTGTCATACACAGATCCCCCCTTAGTGTCATCCACAGATCCCCTCCCTCAGTGTCATACACAGATCCCCCCTTAGTGTCATCCACAGATCCCCTCCCCGCCCAGCTCTGCCTCCTAGCTAATTTTTTCACTGCACTTGCCTCTGAAATTGAAGAGAATGCACCGTAATCTCGCACAGGTGCACTGGCTGAGGCCATGAAAACTGCATATGAGCACTCCGATGCCTCTACCAGTGCGCCTGTGCGAGATTATGGCGCTTTTCTTCAATTTCAGAGGCAAGTGCAGTGAATAAATTAGCTAGGAGGCAGCGCTGGGCAGGGAGGAGCGGCGCCGGCAGCCCGGGCTCCCAGTGGTGTAGGGCCCCATAGCCATTGCTTTGGCGATCCCTACGCCACTGAATAGGATGCCGCCCGATGTAGTGTCATTGGAGCGTGTGCCGATTGGTCTGTGCGCCGCGCACGCGCACGCGCACTTGACAAATCGGCACACGCGCACGGACAACATGAACACAGGGCTTTTATTAGTATAGATGACCTTTTATTAATTTAAAGGTAAGGGGTATTAGATGACCGGCACATAGTGAAAGTATTATTCACACCGCTAGATAAATAGTTATCTCTTTGTGGCAGAATGGCTGAATATTTGTTTTTTGAAGACCAATTGAAAATATATATTTTTAGCCCAAAATGAATAAAAATACAACCATAGGAAAAATTTCCTAGAAGGTTTACATACATAGCCTTTAAGTAAGAAAACTATTTTTTGAAACAAAATAAAAACATTTCCATTCACTTTTCCAATCCCTTCACCGGTTCCTTGGTCATCCACCATTTTATGTTCCGTGGTCACAGTGACATCATCATACCTGAGACCAGTGATTTGCTGCCGGGTCGTGTGTCTGGTGGATGCACTGCTGATTTAGTGTCATTTCGGTAACTTCCCGGGTACAGTCTGGTGGTTATCAGCACTCTATGGCGTGTTTATTCCTTTGTATAATAGGATTGTATTATTTATTTGTGCAGTGGGATTCAGTAGAAAGGACTGCTCAGTGCACCACTGCCCTGACAGAGGTACGCATAGTGCTTTCTGCCCACCAACTGCTATGGGGCCCAGACGGAGAGGGGCCCAGCTTTGAACTCCTTCATCTGCTGCCCCTACTTACAGTCATGGCATTTTCCTACAGTTGCCACTAGGGGGATCTTAGTGCAAAGAGATTTTCCATCTGTCATTGAGTTCAATGGAAGCTGTATACATTCCTATGCATTGTGCTCCCTCTAGTGGTGCCTGCAGGCAGACAGTTTCTTATATACGAGGGAAAGCAAAGGATTTAGAGATGTATGTTGGAGAATAATATATTTAGACCAGTTGTCTGGTGGAGACATACGGTGTCGTAGTTTTGAAGAACCTGTTCCAGGCAGAGCATGTGATGATTTCTTTCTTTTTATTTAAAAAATTCCAACACAAAAATCATAAATTTGTTAGAAATCTTACCCCTATATCTATGTATGCCCTCCTTCAGCACCATATACAGTCCTGTAAGCACTCTGTGCTGCTGTGTGACCCCTCCACTCCCTGTGGTATCATATTCTCTCCTATATGTGTAGTGTCTATGCATAAATCCTCTGTCTATGGCTCCACGAATCCACTTTCCTGTAAATGTGTTTAGTGCATAAATAAATGGGATCCTTGGAGATTTTGGGATTTTTTCCTTCTTTCCCCCGGTCAGATCCCATTTTTGGCACGAGATATGCGAGTCCCGTGTGGAGCCGTCCTGCAGCCGCGTGAATAAGCCTGACTGTTCCTTAAATACCACTGAGTGTTTATGGGAAAAATATAATTAACTAAGAGCGATAATTATACCGAACTTAATTGAATCTATAAAGTTGGGTTTAATAGTTGATATCAGCAGAGGGAAGAGGAGGAATTAGCAGCGGGAAGATTTTATAGTTCAAGATGTAAATAAATATCAGACAGTAAAAATGAGAGCAAGCAATGCGGGCGCGCTTCCTGGGAAAGGATGGGTTCGCGGTGTCTGTAATATTGTGTCACATCACCATAAGAATTGACAATATTCAGACTTTTTGCATTGACCGCTCATGATCTTTTTGAGATTTTTGAATTGGAGGGTCCAGCATGAGGCTGTCATCCTTGTGGGGCTGTGTCAGGTTTCTATGGTCCTGTTATGGTCACATGTTGGAGATGGGTCAGAGCCAGGAGCAGAACAATAATCCAAAGGGCGAGGCAGAGGAAAGGTCCAAAAACATGACTGAGGTTAGGACTCGTGTCCATTGGGAGTCAAAACCAGGAGCCATAGGACAAGGACCGAGAGCCAGGACAGAGTATGAACCCCAATCAGCTGGCAGGTATGGGGGCAATTCCCTTTTATATAAGCTGCCGGGCCTGTCGTCATCTTTTGCCGCTGATGCACCTATACAAAAAAGCTGAGTCTAAGAAGGCTCCAAATAAATAATAATCTTTATTAAATATATAGAGACAAAATGCATCAAGACAAAAGTGCGGTGTACAAATCTCATATAAGGGGAAGGGATGCAAGAATTATACATCCCTCGACCACGGATAAATCGGCGGTCAAATGTATCGAGTAAATGCTAGTGCATCACAATGCACAAAAAGCTATAGACAGAAACCACCCCTCATACAGAATGTAACATCAATCTATCACATACCCATTAATGGGGAAATCACCTCAGGAGAACCGCACACCCTGACGTGCGTTTCCACAATACCTTCATCTGGGGGTACACCTTTTTAAGCAAAAAAAATAAAGGTTTTCAAATAATAAAGTAAAACTCTCTGTTCCCAAATCCATAAGAACATATCTGCAATGGTGATGTAAGAAATGGACAGCAGATGAATGTGAGCACAAAAATCTATAAGAAAGACTATGGGAGAGTATAGTGGGCGTGCTCTGTGAGAGGTGCAGAGGTCCCAGTCCTGGGAGAGAGAGGGGAGAGGAGCTCCCTATCATCTGTTTTGAATGAATGCTATGGCCCTGTTTAACTGGGGTGTCACCTTTCATTGTCACTGCCATCTAAGGACAGGGACATGACAGCCTAACCTGGTCCCTGCGTACACAGCACCAGCTGAAAAGTGACAAGAAGTGTTAAGCTACTGAATCATCATCACGACAGCTCAACCTCTAGATGAAAACAACACTTATAGTATATGGACATCTTCAGTGTCTTTTAATCATTTTGGGCTAAAAATCTTTTTTTAAATTGGTCTTTAATAAAAAATGTTCAGCCGTTTTTGAGTTACAGGGGTTAAAAATCAGTCTGTTTACAGAGTATCACTTCTTATTCCCATCAGCTGACAGCTCATGTGAAGCCTTATCTCTGATCTCCTGACCTCATAAACACTCATTATAGCTAAACTCTTATCAAACTGATAAGAATATGGCTTACATGAGTGTTTATTGCCCCAAAAGTGTTCAGAGCCTTTAAAATGTAACTACTGTAGAGATTATTAGTAGCATTGTGAAACAAGTATCCATAGGGAGGAGCGAATCAATGGATCGAATGTCCAACCATCACAAATGACCATATGTATAGGAACTATAGGTACATCTGCCCCCAGAATCAAGTAGAAACCTTACCCTGCACACGTTTTATTGCAGCAGTAAAAAAAGTTAAATAAAGTTCTGATAATCCAGCGATTAATGTCTTCACCAACAAGCAGAATTGTCCAGACATCTACAATGGCTCGAACCAATGATGTAGTTAGAAGGAAGAGGGGAGAATTAGTGTGACGAGACCAATCTCGCCACATTGCATTGGAGAAACCTGGTTGCTCGCCTGCTGCCTTTGGACTATGGCCCCCTGTTAAAAGACATCTTTTTTACCTGCAGAAAAGCTTAATTCGTGCTTTTCTGCCTGGGGTTCGGTAGTTTTGGTTGAATGTGTTATACCCCAGATAGGAATCCCATGGAGCCCATTCGTATGAAACTGACTGTAAAGACTTTGGCTCCATGGCGATTAAACTGTATTCGTGTGGTCTGAGCGCCATTCACTTAATAATGTGCGCTCAGACCTGAGCTATCTGGGGATATGTTAAATATCTGTGTATTGTAAAGGGTGGGACATTGTGTATTGAATAGTGATGTCTGTCCTATTGTCCCCACATGTGTATTGGCGATTTCCCTTTGTCCTGAGAGATAATTGAATGACTCCTCAATTGTCTCCAGGACAGAAGACATTGTGTATTCGTCTGCCTGTGATGATTGCATTACCCATGTAGGGTGATGGTATCACAGGCAGAGGGGAGGGATATGCTGGGGGTGTCTGTATTGTCCCAATGTGTGTGATTGGCTGCTGTATCCCGTGTCGCAGTCTTCCTTCTGGTCCTCTAGGGAGTGTCCACCAGGTGGGAGACCTGGATAAATACCAGGCAGGTAGCCGTTAATAAAAGTGAGAATTCCTGTTTACCCTCTATACTGGAGCCTCGTCTCGTTCTTGGGGATTCACTGTATGCTGTTAGAGACTGATTGCCAGGAGTGTAAGCTGATTGTCTGCTTTTCCTGTTCGTCTGCTAGCAGCTATTTGGGAGGTTCCAGTACGGGAGTTGGAGTGCTATTTTGTATCCAGTTCGGGAGTTTGGTGTTCTGCAGTAGCTGTGCCTATATCTCTGTAAAGGGGCCGATCGCCTAAACGGTTTTTACCCCTTGTCTGCAGCAACGGTCCGTTACAATTGGTGGCTAGCAGCGGGATCGTTCCTACAGCCAGAAGGACAGTACAGGAGACACCATTTCCTTGGATTTACAAGTGGGGGCAACGCATGTCCCAGTACAGCGACCTAAAAGCACCAGAATGGAACCAGCAGTGTCATACGAGGAGGAGGACCTGGATGGCCGGGATGCATTAGGAAAGGCATCTGGTACCAGGCCCTGGACAATGTACAATACCAGCGGGGTGAGAGTCTCCCCAGTGAAGAGCAGCGGTGGCAGAAGCAAGTGGCCCTGCGGATGCCCTTTCTGGAGAGCAGCCCCTTGATGAATGGGTGAAGGAACTAGAGCACCGGGTATGGCAGGAGCTATGGCTGGAGGATGCCTACCAGGCGCTCTGGTGGTATATGGCACAGTATATACCCTGGACAGCCGAGCATGACAAAGCCAGAGGAGAGGAGTTTGATGGTTCTGGCTTGTTATGGGAGTCCTTTGCAGAGCCTGACTTCGGGAGTCCTGCGCAGAACAGACTTCAGGACATTTTCTACGAGAGGGAGGCTAGGCATGACGGGATGACCCCCCATGAGGTAGAGCAAGACCTGGCTCACCTAGCAGCCCTGGAGTGGGAACTGGAGCAGGACTACCGAGATCTCTTCCACTCCATTGGGAAGGCTCAGCAGGACAGCAAGGTGACAGATCCAGTTCCAGACCCATTCCGCTGGGAAGACATTATTGAGAATTTACTGGGAGGAACCCCAGGCGGGAGGTGGAGATGGGACCGAGGTCTCTCCACCGGTATTGCAGGGAATTGGGAGCCTGAGCTCCATTCCCCAGCGGGAGATATTGCAGGAATTGGGAGCCTGAGCTCCATTCCCCAGCGGGAGATATTGCAGGGAATTGGGAGCCTGAGCTCCATTCCCCAGCGGAGATATTACAGGGAATTGGGAGACTGAACTCCATTCCCCAGCGGCAGGCTGAGCTACAGGGGCAGAGGTAGTTGTTCCTGCCCCACATCAGCAGCGTGATTTTTCGGGAATTGGGAGCCCGGTCTCCATTCCCCAGCGGCAGTATTATTTGTTGGGAATTGGGAGCCCGGTCTCCAGTCCCCAGCGGCAGAGTAACCAGCAGGGAATAGAAGCCCAGTCTCCTTTCTCCAGCAGCAGGACTCTGTATTGGGAGGAGAGACAGTCGGTCTCCCTCCACTGAGGAGGAAGGTATGTATGGGAGAAGAGCTTACTACCACCTCTCCCCAGCGGCGGATCATTAATGGGCAGGGAATAGAGAGCTCAGTCTCCTTTCCCCAGCAGCAGAGCTGTGTAACCAAAGGGGAGACAGTCGGACTCCAGCAGCAGAGCTGTGTAACCAAAGGGGAGACAGTCGGTCTCCAGCAGCAGGACTGTATATCTAAAGGGGAGACAGTCGGTCTCCCCTCCAACAACCAGGCTTCAACCAGGCTACCCTCCCAGTAGCGCTGGCAACAGGAGCAGAGTGACGCGGGTCTCTGCCCATGCAGCACTCCACCAAGTCAGCGTGCCCGTGCCCAGCATAGCCGTGGTGAGGCACCTGGACATGGACAAGCTTCTCCTCTACCCAGTTGCAGTAACTATTTATTGTGGGTGGGCTGTGCTGTTGATTGTGTTTTGTGGGTGGGCTGCTGGACTAACAAGGGCACTGACCGGCAGGAGGTCAGATACCCTGTTAGTCTGTTTGGAAAAGGGAGAGATGTGACGAGACCAATCTCGCCACATTGCATTGGAGAAACCTGGTTGCTCGCCTGCTGCCTTTGGACTATGGCCCCCTGTTAAAAGACATCTTTTTACCTGCAGAAAAGCTAATTCGTGCTTTTCTGCCTGGGGTTCGGTAGTTTTGGTTGAATGTGTTATACCCCAGATAGAATCCCATGGAGCCCATTCGTATGAAACTGACTGTAAAGACTTTGGCTCCATGGCGATTAAACTGTATCCGTGTGGTCTGAGCGCCATTCACTTAATAATGTGCGCTCAGACCTGAGCTATCTGGGGATATGTTAAATATCTGTGTATTGTAAAGGGTGGGACATTGTGTATTGAATAGTGATGTCTGTCCTATTGTCCCCACATGTGTATTGGCGATTTCCCTTTGTCCTGAGAGATAATTGAATGACTCCTCAATTGTCTCCAGGACAGAAGACATTATGTATTCGTCTGCCTGTGATGATTGCATTACCCATGTAGGGTGATGGTATCACAGGCAGAGGAGAGATATGCTGGGGTGTCTGTATTGTCCCAATGTGTGTGATTGGCTGCTGTATCCCGTGTCGCAGTCTTCCTTCTGGTCCTCTAGGGGAGTGTCCACCAGGTGGGAGACCTGGATAAATACCAGGCAGGTAGCCGTTAATAAAAGTGAGAATTCCTGTTTACCCTCTATACGGAGCCTCGTCTCGTTCTTGGGGGGATTCACTGTATGCTGTTAGAGACTGATTGCCAGGAGTGTAAGCTGATTGTCTGCTTTTCCTGTTCGTCTGCTAGCAGCTATTTGGGAGGTTCCAGTACGGGAGTTGGAGTGCTATTTTGTATCCAGTTCGGGAGTTTGGTGTTCTGCAGTAGCTGTGCCTATATCTCTGTAAAGGGGGCCGATCGCCTAAACGGTTTTTACCCCTTGTCTGCAGCAACGGTCCGTTACAATTAGCAATCACCCCCTGGTGTCTAAAGGGACCAGAATCCCCATAAGAAGACGTCAGCTTTACAAATGGCAGTAACTCTGGTATGGCCCTCTTATGGGTGTTTATTTGGGGCCCCTAATAGGTTAGTCAGTCTCCACTATTTGGGGATGGCCATGTATTGGGAGAATTTTATAATACAGTATATCTTATCTGAGAAGTGTGCTCCTCCCCTCCTAAACTTTCATTCTCTGTTAAGTCAGTGTTGTAAGAAAAGAAGGCTGTCAGCTCACTGAGGGATCAGATTACATGCTGCACATAGAGGTCTATGTAGAGGGAGGAGGGGACAGGAAGTGCAGAGAGTCACACACAGACACACTGCTCATAGAAGTCTACAGAGAGATACACTTAGACATGCTGCCCTTAGAATACTATGGAAAGGGGAGGGGGACAAGGAGACAGGAAGAGCACAGAGATACACACAGGCATGCTGCCCATAGAAGTCTACAGAGAGAAGAGAGGGACAGAGAAAAAGTGTAGAGGGATACACACAGGTATGCTGCCCATAGAAGTCTACAGAGAGAAGAGAGGGACAAGGAAGGAAGAAGTGTAGAGGGATACACACAGGCATGCTGCCCATAGAAGTCTACAGAGAGAAGAGAGGGACAGAGAAAAAGTGTAGAGGGATACACACAGGTATGCTGCCTAGAGAACATTATAGAGATGGGAGGAAGCGAGGAAAATAAGCTCCTAGGAGAACAAAGAATTTTCTCTAATAAGATATATTACACAGTTTCTTATATTTCCTGTACTATTGAGTTGTGCAACATATGTTGAATAAAGTAAGCAGTTCATTTTGTACCCATAGAAATCTACACATCATTAACACTCATTGATATAAGTGGCCTGGACAAAGTAGCCCAATATGGCAGGTCTATCACATTCACTAACCTGACTCCCCCCTCCCCAATCCTTCTACATTGTTCCTTCCTTCATTCCTTCCACTATCCTCCATACTCCCTGCACCCTAATGAACTTCATATCTGTACATATACACCCCCGGTCTCCTCAGCTCTTGTGATCCGGTCCTTACTTCTCTCATTTCACAGCTCTATCCTCATAGATTGTAAGCTCCTGTGATCAGGGCCCTCATTCCTCTTGTGTCACCCCTATCGTCCTCATAGATTGTAAGTCTTTCTGAACAGGGCCCTCACTCCTCTTGTGTCACCCCTATCGTCTCATAGATTGTAAGCTCCTGTGATCAGGGCCCTCATTCCTCTTGTGTCACCCCTATCGTCTCATAGATTGTAAGCTCCTGTGATCAGGGCCCTCATTCCTCTTGTGTCACCCCTATCGTCTCATAGATTGTAAGCTCCTGTGATCAGGGCCCTCATTCCTCTTGTGTCACCCCTATCGTCTCATAGATTGTAAGCTCCTGTGATCAGGGCCCTCATTCCTCTTGTGTCACCCCTATCGTCTCATAGATTGTAAGCTCCTGTGATCAGGGCCCTCATTCCTCTTGTTTCACCCCTATCGTCTCATAGATTGTAAGCTCCTGTGATCAGGGCCCTCATTCCTCTTGTGTCACCCCTATCGTCTCATAGATTGTAAGCTCCTGTGATCAGGGCCCTCATTCCTCTTGTGTCACCCCTATCGTCTCATAGATTGTAAGCTCCTGTGATCAGGGCCCTCATTCCTCTTGTGTCACCCCTATCGTCTCATAGATTGTAAGCTCCTGTGATCAGGGCCCTCATTCCTCTTGTGTCACCCCTATCGTCTCATAGATTGTAAGCTCCTGTGATCAGGGCCCTCACTCCTCTAGTCTCTAGGTAATTTGATTCCAGCTCACCCGCCTTTTCTCGCTAGGTGCACGGATGTAAAGGATGAAGCCTTGTTATAATGGATTGAAAGGAAGAAAATCCGGCACTCAAAATGGATGAAGTCATAGGTTCCTTTATTTGGTCATGCGTTATATCAGGTACAGAGGTACAAAATAATTCATAACCAGTGATGCCCTTGTCTGTCTACGCGTTTCAAACGACAACGTTCTTATTCATGACTGAGGAGTGCTCAGAAGTTACCACTTATGTAAGAGAAAGAATGAAAAGGAAAAACCTCCCACCGCCTCTCCTGGCCGCTCCCGTAGCAGTGGGTCAGCAGGTGCCGGGTGATTTGAAATCATTACTAGTGGCAACCGACTGAAAACTCCCAGGTCCTGATTTTAACCCCATACATCACACAATTTATTTTCTATGTGGATAAAATACAAAGAGAAAAATGTATTTAACTATCATAATAAAAATCCAGATAAAAATAAAAAATTGCTTATGTGTGTAATTAAAAAATGTATATATGGACTAGCAGGCAGAATCCTGGCCGTTCCGTACATAAATCCTTCTGTTTTTCTGGGCATCGTAAAAATAAAAAAATTGATATATGTACGGAACGGCCAGGATTCTGCCTGCTAGTCCATATATACATTTTTTAATTACACACATAAGAAATTTTTTATTTTTATCTGGATTTTTATTATGATAGTTAAATAATTTTCTCTCTTTGTATTTTATCCACATAGAAAATAAATTGTGTGATGTATGGGGTTAAAATCAGGACCTGGGAGTTTTCAATCCCTCACTCTTCTGTCACCCCATCTCCTCATAGATTGTAAGCTCTTGTGATCAGGGCCCTCACTCCTCTTCTGTCCCTCTATCTCCTCATAGATTGTAAGCTCTTGTGATCAGGGCCCTCACTCCTCTTCTGTCCCCTCTATCTCCTCATAGATTGTAAGCTCTTGTGATCAGGGCCCTCACTCCTCTTCTGTCACCCCTATCTCCTCATAGATTGTAAGCTCTTGTGATCAGGGCCCTCACTCCTCTTCTCTTACCCTTATCTCCTCATAGATTGTAAGCTATTGTGATCAGGCCCTCACTCCTCTTCTCTTACCCCTATCTCCTCATAGATTGTAAGCTCTTGTGATCAGGGTCCTCACTCCTCTTCTCTTACCCCTATCTCCTCATAGATTGTAAGCTATTGTGATCAGGCCCTCACTCCTCTTCTCTTACCCCTATCTCCTCACAGATTGTAAACTCTTGTGATCAGGGCCCTCACTCCTCTTCTCTTACCCTTATCTCCTCACAGATTGTAAGCTCTTGTGATCAGGGCCCTCACTCCTCTTCTCTTACCCTTATCTCCTCATAGATTGTAAGCTATTGTGATCAGGCCCTCACTCCTTTTCTGTCACCCTATCTCCTCATAGATTGTAAGCTCTTGTGATCAGGATCCTCATTCCTTTTCTGTCACCCCTATCTCCTCATAGATTGTAAGCTCTTGTGATCAGGATCCTCATTCCTTTTCTGTCACCCCTATCTCCTCATAGATTGTAAGCTCTTGTGATCAGGGCCCTCACTCCTTTTCAGTCACCCCTATCTCCTCATAGATTGTAAGCTCTTGTGATCAGGGCCCTCACTCCTCTTCTGTCTCCAGCGTCTCATAGATATGAAGTCTTTCTGATCAGGGTCCTCATTCCTTTTCTGTCACCTCTATCTCCTCATAGATTGTAAGCTCCTCGGATCAGGGTCCTCTCTCCTCTTCTGTCACCCCTATCCCCTCATAGATTGTAAGCTCTTGTGATCAGGGTCCTCTCTCCTCTTCTGTCACCCCTATCTCCTCATAGATTGTAAGCTCTTGTGATCAGGTCCTCACTTCTCTTCTGTCACCCCTATCTCCTCATAGATTGTAAGCTCTTGTGATCAGGGCCCTCACTCCTTTTCTGTCAGCCCTATCTCCTCATAGATTGTAAGCTCTTGTGATCAGGGTCCTCACTCCTCTTCTGTCTCCCCTATCTCCTCATAGATTGTAAGCTCTTGTGATCAGGGTCCTCTCTCCTCTTCTGTCAGCCCTATCTCCTCATAGATTGTAAGCTCTTGTGATCAGGGTCCTCACTCCTCTTCTGTCTCCCCTATCTCCTCATAGATTGTAAGCTCTTGTGATCAGGTCCTCACTTCTCTTCTGTCACCCCTATCTCCTCATAGATTGTAAGCTCTTGTGATCAGGGCCCTCACTCCTTTTCTGTCACCCCTATCTCCTCATAGATTGTAAGCTCCTGGGATCAGGGCCCTCACTCCTCTTCTGTCACCCCTATCTCCTCATAGATTGTAAGCTCTTGTGATCAGGGTCCTCACTCCTCTTCTGCCTCCTCTAGCGTCTAATAGATTTGAAGTCTTTCTGATTAGGGTCCTCTCTCCTCTTCTGTCACCCCTATCTCCTCATAGATTGTAAGCTCCTGGGATCAGGGTCCTCTTGTTTTGTTGATTAGACTTTGACTCTGTGATGTCTCATTTCTTTGTACATGTTCCCTCTGATTGTGGAATATCTTAACGTTCTATAAATCAGGTTATAATTAACATTAATATCAGTTCTGAGTATCTTCTGAAATAATTTGCAAGCCTTTTGATACAATGTATCCAGTGTTATGTGTCCTGCTACAAAATAATGATAATTATTTACAGTCTTCATCTCGGGGCAGTTAATTACTAACCGGCATCGTTATGGTGGCCAAGTGACATCACCCCGATCAGAAGCTGTAATTACCGGTCACAGATGGACATAATGTCAGAATTTAGAGTCTGGAACACAGCGCCAGTAATCAGGGCGTTCCGGCGGCGCAGTCCAGAGGTGAGGGTGTAAGGGTCGTTATCACACGGGATCTCTAGTACATAATGTGGTCTCTTCTAAGAAGGTCTGAAGACCCCGAGAGGCCGGGATGGGATTCATTAGTGTCTGTTTACTATGATTTCACACCTATCAGCTCAGAAACAAGTCTCAGATTTTGGGGTGTAGGCGCTTCCTACAAGGCCTGTACCTCAAATAGTCTTATACAATGTGACAGTGTCTGGGAGAACGTATATCGTATCCTGTATGCTGCATATATGTTAAATTATGTATGTAGCATATTGTTATAGGGTGCTCCCATATACAGTCCTATATATAATGTATGGGTCATGTATATTGTATAATGTGCTCCCATATACAGTCCTATATATAATGTATGCAGCATGTATACCGTATAATGTGCTCCCATATACAGTCCTATATATAATGTATGCAGCATGTATACCGTATAATGTGCTCCCATATACAGTCCTATATATAATGTATGCAGCATGTATACCGTATAATGTGCTCTCATATACAGTCCTATATATAATGTATGCAGCATGTATACCGTATAATGTGCTCCCATATACAGTCCTATATATAATGTATGGGTCATGTATATTGTATAATGTGCTCCCATATACAGTCCTATATATAATGTATGCAGCATGTATATCGTATAATGTTCTCTCATATACAGTCCTATATATAATGTATGCAGCATGTATACCGTATAATGTGCTCCCATATACAGTACTATATATAATGTATGCAGCATGTATATCGTATAATGTTCTCTCATATACAGTCCTATATATAATGTATGCAGCATGTGTACCGTATAATGTTCTCTCATATACAGTACTATATATAATGTATGCAGCATGTATACCGTATAATGTGCTCCCATATACAGTACTATATATAATGTATGCAGCATGTATATCGTATAATGTGCTCCCATATACAGTCCTATATATAATGTATGCAGCATGTATATCGTATAATGTGCTCCCATATACAGTCCTATATATAATGTATGCAGCATGTATATCGTATAATGTGCTCCCATATACAGTCCTATATATAATGTATGCAGCATGTATATCGTATAATGTGCTCCCATATACAGTCCTATATATAATGTATGCAGCATGTATATCGTATAATGTGCTGTCATATACAGTCCTATATATAATGTATGAAGCATGTATATCATATAATGTGCTCTTATATACAGTCCTATATATAATGTATGGGTCATGTATACCGTATAATGTGCTCCCATATACAGTACTATATATAATGTATGCAGCATGTATACCGTATAATGTGCTCCCATATACAGTACTATATATAATGTATGGGTCATGTATACCGTATAATGTGCTCTCATATACAGTCTTATATATAATGTATGCAGCATGTATACCATATAATGTTCTCTCATATACAGTCCTATATATAATGTATGCAGCATGTATATTGTATAATGTGCTCCCATATACAGTCCTATATATAATGTATGCAGCATGTATACCGTATAATGTTCTCTCATATACAGTCCTATATATAATGTATGCAGCATGTATATCGTATAATGTTCTCTCATATACAGTCCTATATATAATGTATGCAGCATGTATACCGTATAATGTGCTCCCATATACAGTACTATATATAATGTATGCAGCATGTATATCGTATAATGTGCTCCCATATACAGTCCTATATATAATGTATGCAGCTTGTGTACCGTATAATGTGCTCCCATATACAGTGCTATATATTATGTATGCAGCATGTATACCGTATAATGTGCTCCCATATACATTCCTATATATAATGTATGCAGCATGTATACCGTATAATGTTCTCTCATATACAGTCCTATATATAATGTATGCAGCATGTATATCGTATAATGTGCTCCCATATACAGTCCTATATATAATGTATGCAGCATGTATATCGTATAATGTTCTCCCATATACAGTTCTATATATAATGTATGCAGCTTGTGTACCGTATAATGTGCTGTCATATACAGTCCTATATATAATGTATGGAGCAGGTTTATTGTTGTAATGTACACTTTATGCATTTTTCTTTGTCCTCCCACAATTTCAAATGCAATAGCTAAACTATTAGATAGCTATAGGTTTTTTCTTTCTGTGCTTCCTGAATTTCAGTCAGGGACATTGCTAGGGTCTCAAAAAATCTGGGGCCCAAGCCCCAATAAATATGGCACAATTCTCTAAGTGACCCCCCCATTAGCAGAAGAGCCCCCCAGTATTAATAATACCCTCACAGAGCCCCCAGTAGTAATAAGGCCTCCCTATTGTTCCCCCAGTGGCAATAAAGCTCTCTACAGACCCCTCAGTAGTAATAAGGCCCCCATAGTGCTCTTAGTAGAAATAAGGCGGATCCATAATTCCCTCCTATATAGCCGCCTATAGTAATAAGAACGCCTAGAATGTCCTCTGAATTTAAAATACCCCTACAGTGCCCCCAGTATTTATACTGCCCCAACTGTTATAATGCACGCCCTGAAGTACACCCAGTACTTATAATGCCCCTACAGTGCTTCCAGTATTTATATTGCCCCTACTGTTATAATGTGCTGAAGTGTCTCCAGTATTTATATTGCCCCCTACTATTATAATGCTCGCCCTGTAGTGCCACTAGTATTTATATCACCCCCTACTGTTATAATGCTCTCCCTCTAGTGCCCCCAGTATTTATACTGCCCCAACTGTTATAATGCACGTCCTGATGTACACCCAGTACTTATAATGCCCCTACAGTGCTTCCAGTATTTATATTGCCCCTACTGTTATAATGTGCTGATGTGCCTCCAGTATTTATATTGCCCCCTACTATTATAATGCTCGCCCTGTAGTGCCCCCAGTATTTATATCACCCCCTACTGTTATAATGCTCTCCCTGTAGTGCCCCCAGTATTTATATCACCCCCTACTGTTATAATGCTCTCCCTGTAGTTCCCCTAGTATTTATATCACCCCTTAATGTTATAATGCTCACCCTTAACTGCCCCCAGTATTTATATTGCCCCCTACTATTATAATGCTCGCCCTGTAGTGCCCCTAGTATTTATATCACCCCCTACTGTTATAATGCTCTCCCTGTAGTGTCCCCAGTATTTATATCACCCCCTACTGTTATAATGCTCTCCCTGTAGTGCCCCCAGTATTTATATCACCCCCTACTGTTATAATGCTCTCCCTGTAGTGCCCCCAGTATTTATATCACCCCCTACTGTTATAATGCTCTCCCTGTAGTGCCCCCAGTATTTATATCACCCCCTACTGTTATAATGCTCTCCCTGTAGTGTCCCCAGTATTTATATCACCCCCTAATGTTGTAATGCTCACCCTGAAGTGCCCCCAGTATTTATAATGCCCCCTACTATTATAATGCTCGCCCTGTAGTGCCCCCAGTATTTATAATGCCCCCTGCAGTGCCCACTGTAGTTATATTCCTCCGTTTACAGACACATCACTAAAACCAAGGTAATGGGGAGGGGACTTGGTACATAACACTTGATATGCTGGATGGCAGACTCTATGGGCACTGTAATATTTTGACCACATGACAATTTTCAACCAATCCAGCCAGACAGCAAATTCATTTGCATATATCACATTTTGGAAACTGGCGCGTTAAAGGGGAAAGTGAAAAAAATTGCTTGGTTTTTAAGGATTATTACCATTGCTGCCAGATAGGAATAACCACCCAAGTGGCGGCCAAACAGCCGAGATGTAAAGCTGTGGGAAGTATGAAATGAGGTTTAAATATATTTTTATTTTTTTTTTTTTTATCAGAGAAAGCTGTGGCTATAGAGTTTTATGGCTCATTTTCTGGAGATTTTGTGCCATGGATATCCATGTTTTTTTTTTTTTTTTTGGTCCAGTTTGAAAAAACGCAGGTGTCAATGTATGTTGCATTTTTATGATAATTTTAAATCAGAAGGGGTTACATAGTTTCCTAATCAAAATGTATGCCTTGAAAAAATGCATGGAAAAAAGGCTGTAAAAAATTCAAAAATGCCACAAAAATCCCCTACAAAACACCATAAATATCTCACATAACATTAAAAAAAAAGCTTTTACAGTATTTTAGACTGAAAAAAAGCCAAACAAAAATTCTGTGTGAAGGAGGCCTAAAGGTTAAAAATATGTGTGGTGATCAGGGGTTAATGAGGTAAATAGTAAACTACATATATAAATGTCTGAAGGTTTTTATTCTGGAATAACAATATTAATAATAGAAACAATAATATAATAAACATAAATAATAATATATTACTTTATTATTTATTTTTCTCCTACATTACATAAAAATCTATGCTAATTGCTTCTCAGGCTCCACAGGCAACAGGAGCATAAAGACAGATATGTCCATCTGGACGGCGGTCCCTGCTCTCGCTCCCCCCGCTATTGTCTTTACTTCTAATTCACACACATGTTTATAATTTCTCAGAAAATGATTGCAGGCTCTTAATTCATAACCGTGACAACGAAACAAACGCTAATAATAATCTGAGCACAGATACAGAGACTTAAATATATATATATATATAGTGTATGAACAGGAAATACATTTCTCTTTATGAAAGGACAAGCGGCATCTGTGAAAAATAGTAACTATTTCATTTTTGCATTCATTTTGTAGGTTAAAATTAGTGTTGAGAGAAGCGACGTGGAATTCGGTCCGAAGTTTAGGAAAACTTCAATTCACAACGAAAAATGTAGGCTGGGAACGTGAGATCAACCATAATGCCGTGCAGCCAGCCAATCCGCAGATAGCCATCCCCTGTGATGTCACAGCCCTTTAAAAGTCTAATCCCGCACAGTCTCCGCCATTGCACTGTGAGCGCAGCATAGGGAGAGACATGACAAGCACTCATGCACTAGGGATAGTGTTGTTAATAACTGTTTTCAAAAGAAGTATTGGAGAGGGAGAGTGCTGGGAGGATGCAGGGAATTGGTAGGGAGAGTTTTTTGAGACAGTAGGGAAAGTATAGGGAGACTGCAGGTTGAGTGTAATTGCCGTGTGCATCACGTTCTAGTGTACCCAGAGTCAATCCCTTATTTTAGTGATACAGTTACTGTGCATCCGTATTCCAGGAAGGTGTCATTTGTTGCCCTTTACATGTGTGCAGTGGAGCTAAATTGATTATAGAAAATTACTTCTGTTAGCTGTTGGGTTACATAACGCCAGTATGACACCACGGTTAATAACATCGCCCTGTACATGTGTGCAGCGGAGAAAAGTTGATTATTAAAGCATCAGTATTGGGCCACGGTTAAATATTTCGCACTGTACATGTGTGAAGTGGAGCGAAATTTATCATAGTGAAAGCCTTCCATTAGCTATACAGTTGTTATACACAGACAGTGGCCAAGGCCCTCCAAAGGAATGGCCAGTGGCAAAAATGATGCTGTATCCAGCACAAGTAGCAGCAGAAGGAGGAGTGGTGGTAGTAGAAGCCGCAGCAACAGGTCATAGCTGACACTATCATCTAGCGGTCGTGTTTTGACCAGCAATCCAGTCAGGGCCGGTGCAAGGATTTTTGCCGCCCTAGGCAAAAGAAAAGTTTGCCGCCCCCCCCCCCCTTATCATTCTCCCCCCCCCCGTCAATCTTCACCCCTCCTCCTTTGTCATTCCCCCCCCCCTGTCATTCTTCCTCCCCTCTTGTCATTCTTCTCCCCCCCTCTTGTCATGCTTCCTCCCCTCTTGTCATTCTTCTCCCCCCCTCTTGTCATTCTTCTCCTCCCCTCTTGTCATTCTTCCTCCCCTCTTGTCATTCTTCTCCCCCCTCTTGTCATTCTTCTCCCCCCTCTTGTCATTCTTCTCCCCCTCTTGTCATTCTTCTCCCCCTCTTGTCATTCTTCTCCCCCTCTTGTCATGCTTCCTCCCCTCTTGTCATTCTTCCCCCCTCTTGTCATTCTTCTCCCCCCTCTTGTCATTCTTCTCCCCCTCTCTCCCCACCTGTAATGTAGCGTGGCCGGCGCTTTATGGTCCACGGGTACAGGAGCTTTAGATTCCTGTACCCTGACGGACTGACAGGAAGTGCACACTGTGTGCGCACTTCATGTCAGTCCGACCGGCTACAGGAGACACATGCTCCTGTACCCGCGGCCATAAAGAGCTCGGCCAGCTAATGGACTGACAGGAGGGAGCGCTGAGCGCTTCCCTCCTGTCAGCTCCTTTCCTCTTGCTGTGCCCGGGCGGTGCGCCCTCATGGGCGCACCAGCCCGGGCAGTGCTGCAGCCGCCTGAGGCTCTATACAGAGCGCTCGGGCGGCTGCAGCATGAGGCAGGGCCGGCGCTCCTAGCAGCGCCCCTTGCCAAGGGGCGCTCTACGCGGCGGCCTAGTCCGCTTATAGGACGCGCCGGCCCTGAATCCAGTGGTACCGGACGGGTTGACTCACTCTACACTATCATCTAGCGGTCGTGTTTTGACCAGCAATCCAGTGGTACCGGACGGGTTGACTCACTCTACACTATCATCTCAAGTGACAATGGACACACACAGCCTGGAATTGGTGGGTTCCTCTGACATCACACTTAGTTGCCATGGCCTAGGAACTGCCTCTATGCTCTCACCTGTTCTAATCCTGCCTCATGCTTTTGCTACTCCGTCTGTTAGCCAAGTAAAGTTTGCCGCTGGCTCTGCTATACTTTTCAGTGAGGATGAGCTTTGTGAGGACAGTCAGCAGCTCAGACCAGCACAGACTGCCGAGACTTAAACCCTTGCCCCCCAACGCCTTGCAGCCTATAATAAATAACAACTCGACAACTATCTTGTTGGGTGAGGGTCGGTCACAGCTTTTTTAGTTATTTTTCTCCAACCATCTAACTCTTATAATACTAAACAAATTGCCTCGGAGTATAAGAAGCAGTACGCCCCACAGAATTCACCCGTGGGCAAGTCCGCCTTCTTCTCCCTCTTAAATGACTCAACCGACCTCCGTGGAGGAGCCCGTGTACCCCTACAAGAACAACGCCTGCTCCACGCCATCTTGCAAGCCAGAGAGTAAAATGTCGAATATCGTTGAGATGTACACCATCGGGCCTCATGAGTAGTGATGAGTGGCAGGGGCAATATTCGAATTCGCGATAGTTTGCGAATATTTGTTAGAATATTCGTCATATATTCGCAAATATTTGTATTCGAGATTATTCTATTTATTGCGAAAAATTGGTAATGTAATATTCACATAATCCGAATATTCTAAAACACGAATATATAGCACTATAGAATATATTATATATTAGTTTTTTAGAATATTCGTCATTTTTTCCAATTTAATGTGAACAGTCATTAGCCCAAAAGCAACTTAAGCAGAGAGGAATCATGACTTCAGATGAAAAAAAATGCAGAATATTCTAAAAAACAAATATATAGCACTATATTCTATAGTGCCATATATTCGTGTTTTACAATATTTCGTAATATTTTAAATTGCTGATTTTTCGCATAAGAGAAAATAATTTAAATAATAGAGAATATTCTAATTCACTACAGACTACAATATTGCAGCCTTCTCACATTGGCCCACAAGCAAGAAGCAGATGGGTATTCGCGATAAAAATTTGCAATTCGAATATTCGCGCTGAACACTACTCATGAGACGCATATTATCGCCCTCCAACTGTCGGTGAAGCATCACAATTCCTGGGCTGGAGCGTACAAAGCAAACAATAAGGACATTGATGGTCCTCCTGGCCCCTTCTATAGCCTGCGCATTCCTGGCTCCCTGCCAAGTTACTCTAAGGATGATCTCTGACCAGACAATTAAGGCTTCATGGAAAAGGAAAGGGAGTCACTCCAGGTCCGCCCTAATGAGAGTAATGAGCACGGCCAATATTAGCAGGCAGAGGTCATTGCCCCTGGCATGTATGACTAAGCCGACCAGAGAACGGACTGCTCTACTTATCTCGACCGCCACGCCAAGAGACCTGGAAGTTCTGGAAGCCGAGGCTGGGACCACCAAGTCGATATTCGGACAGCTGGCCTTCCCAAAATACATAAGAATGTCCAAGGAAGCACAGACAACACCTGCCAATACGTTGCACTTCAGAGTCTGGGAATCCGGCTCTAGCTGATCCGTAGCGGCTCCAATGCGAAAGGTGTGGGTGCCGAAGTCCGAGCTAGGGAGACCTACGGCTGCGAGGCAAAGAGTAAAATATGACTTAAACTGAAAACGGGTGAGTGGAGTGCTATCGGCATGCAGCAAAAGAGGGGCACCCTGGGGACGGGATGCCAATATTTATGATACTGCCATATAGGGGCATGCTGGGCCCTCTACCTTGTACAAAGGAAGCTAAGTGCCCTAGGTGAAAATATCAGTTTTTGAGCGGCGGATGAAAATACGGAGGGAAGAATCGCTGAGGAGCACGTCCTCAAACTGCAAACCTCCAGGCCGAAAACGCAATTGAGAAACTAGCTGCCCAATCCTAAGGGCTGCAAAAAATGCTAAGCAAAAAGCCGCACAAAACAGCACAACTTCCACCAACGAGGGAGAAACAGAAGGTAAAATGTGCATAAACCAGTCAACAACGAATGAGATACTGGGCGCCTATGCTCAAGATGCACATACTTCTTGCGCCATGGCGAATGATGAAATGTTTGGTGACGTCGGGCCAACTGTACAATTTAAAATAGAAACTAACGCCTGAAAGCCTATGCTGCGCCACAGTAGTTCCATCAGCCATAATATATACAAAATCGTCACCTCCAACCAGGCAGTCGGGGGCTCCCCTGCTGGTACATCTCCAATATGTGCCCCCTATTCTGTCCACACCTTACTATGTCCAGTCCGAGTCGCTGGGGTAACCGATGCTCTCACTAGCGACATCATGCAGTGATGGGCAAGTCCCAAAGCTGTTGCAGGCATGGAAGGCCTTCAAGGTCCGCCTCCGGTAAGAAGTTCCGGAATTCCTGCCAACGAAAACGTGAAAAATCATCAGCAGCGCCATTGTGTATACAAAACCAGACGTTGAGCTCCACACATCGAAGCATGATATGTCGGAGCAGTGCCAACACAGGAGGTGATGAAGATGTCAACCTACTAATACATTAAACCAGCGCCATGCTGTCCGTCCGGAAACACACCCGTTTGTTCTTAAGTTCATGCCCCATTCATTAATGGAAATGATAATAGGGAAAAGCTCCAGGAGTGTAATATTGGAACAGAACCCTGACGAGCGCCACTCCTCTGGCCAAGGGGCGGCGCATCAATGAATCTATCAGAATTTGGTCTACACTCTTTATCCACGGCGTGTTAATCGACGGATATTAAGGACCAAATATCAACATACTGGTTCGCCCATATTTTATTTCTTGTCTCCTCATCTAAATGAGCACCTAAGAGGCTGAGGCCACAAAACAGGGATTCCTAATGGTCACTAGTGATGAGCGGCAGGGGCAATATTCGAATTCACGATATCGCCATTATTTTCTTAATTGCAGAAATCGGCAATGTAATATTAACGTAATGCGTGCGCAGTACAGGCGTGGGTCACTGTGGGTACTTTTTTTAACCTTCTAGAAGTTTACTGAGACTGGAGGGAATGTTTAGCACGGCAGAACATTACAATAGCTTTATATATGCAGATAGAGTGCTCCGATATATTCGCGATTGCGAAAATTGACAATTAATGATGGGCATTTTTTTGCGCAATACGTGCAACTGGGTGACATCACAGCACTATGTCTGTAGCATGTATGTATGGACAGCAGAAGCTATCACACTACCTAACACCCTGCACTGGAGCCTATCAGCTACACTATATCACTATCTAACCTACACTGACTATCTCCCACTAACTATCTGTATTATATATAGAAGATAACTAACTATCTAATGTAATGTGACATCACAGCACTATGTCTGTAGCATGTATGTATGGACAGCAGAACCTATCACACTACCTAACACCCTGCACTGGAGCCTATCAGCTACACTATATCACTATCTAACCTACACTGACTATCTCCCACTAACTATCTGTATTATATATAAAAGATAACTAACTATCTAATGTAATGTGACATCACAGCACTATGTCTGTAGCATGTATGTATGGACAGCAGAGCCTATCAGCTACACTATATCACTATCTAACCTACACTGACTATCTCCCACTAACTATCTGTATTATATACTGTATATATATTAACTAACTATCTAATGTAATGTGATTATATTTTAATAGGTCAGACATTTTCAGATTCGGTGATACCCAATATTTTTTTTTGTTTATATATTTTTATATGTAAAATTGGGAAAGGGGGTGATTTGATCCCTTGTCCTATTCACCCTAATATAGATCTATTAAGATGAATAGCATTTTGACGCGCTCCTTGCTGAGCTTTGCCTTGTGCACAGCCCAGCAGAAAGGTTACCATGGCAGACAGGTAAGCTTCAAAAGTGTCCAGGCTGTCATGGTAACTAATCGGAGCCCCGCGGTTTCCAATCCCATCTCCCTGGATTACCTCTCAGATGCCACTATCGGTGTTGATCGCAGCATCTGAGGGATTAAGTGACAGGGTTTAGCCGGATTGCCATTCCCTGCCATTGCAGACCGGGTCTGCTCCGTGATATAGCCGGCACCCGCCGCGTATGGAACAGGCTCACTGCAGCAGCAGCATACTTTCCCTCAGGCACCGTGATGTACGGGTACACCTGATTTATTGGCCAACTTCGGTGAATCAGCCAAATCAAATTTTTGCAAAACTTCACTCATCTCTAGTAAAAATATCAACGATCTCGGAAAAATTAGTACAACATTATATGTAGAGATGAGTGAATTTCAGGATAATACTGAAATAGTGCAAAAAACAAGAAAAAATTAAAGTTACCTGCTCCATTTGCTCGAGACGCGCCGGCCACCGCCATTTTGCTTGAAGATCTCAGCCGAAATCCTGTGCGCGATGACATATTACATCACCAAGCCGGCGGCGTGATTACGTCAACTCAGGCCACACAAGATTTTGCGCCAGCTCTTCAAGCAAGATGGTGGTGGGTGGTCCGTCACGAGTAAATGGAGCGTGCTGACAACCTGCCCGATATCATGTCTTAGAGGTTGTCACAGCCCCTCCCCCTGCTTATGACATCACTGATATGACATGATCAGACATGAGATCCATACACCTTATACTACAGGAACATCTATTCATCTACTGCTGACAACCTACCTGTATATCATGTCTAAAAGGTTGTCACAGCTCTGCCCCCTGTTCCTGAAATCACTAATATAATATACTGTGCCAATTTTTAAGGCTACATTAAGACTACGGCCTGCAAAAAATACGGATGGTGTCCACGTGACATTATTATTATTATTATTATTATTATTTATTTTTAGAGCGCCATTCATTCCATAGCGCTGCACATACATAATACAGGCAATTGCCTTAAGCATGAACGAGACAGGTTACAGACTGGTACAGAAGGAGAGAGAGCCATGCCCGTGAGGGCTTACAATCTACATGGTATGGGGAATGGAGACAGTAGGCGAGGGTGAAGCTGGTCATGGCGGTATAGAAGCAGCAGTGTCACTGATCGTAGGCTTGTCTTTACAGGTGGTTTTCAGGTTGCTTTTGAAGGATTCCATTAGGTGAGAGTCTGATGTTGGGGTAGCGAGTTCCAGAGTATGGGGGATGCACGGGAGAAATCCTGGAGGCGAGTGTGGGAAGAGGTGATAAGAGGAGAGGGGAGAAGGAGGTCCTGTGAGGATCGAAGATTGCGTGTGGGGATGTATCGGGAAAGTAGCTCAGAGATGTAGGGAGGGGACCGGTTGTGGACGGCCTTGTATGTGTGGGTTAGTATTTTAAACTGAATTCGCTGGGCAATGGGGAGCCAGTGCAGGGACTGGCAGAGGGGAGAGGCAGAGGAGTAACGGGGGGAGAGGTGGATTAGTCGGGCAGCAAAGTTGAGGATAGATTGTAGGGGTGCGAGAGAGCTAGAAGGAAGGCCACAGAGGAGAATGTTGCAGTAGTCTAGGCGGGAGATGATGAGGGAATGTACAAGCATTTTTGCCGACATTTTTGTGACATCCGTATTGCATCCGCCAAACAGACAAGAATATAACATATTCTATATTTTTTGCAGGGCTGCGGAACGGACATAAGAATGCGGAGAGCACACAATGTTCTGTCTGCATTTTTTGCGGACCCATTGAAATGAATGGGTCCTCATCCAATCCGCAAAAAAAAATGGAACGGACACGGAAACAAAATACGTTTGGTTGAATGTAACCTTAGGCAGGTGTGGAAAAAATGCTGCACAGTAAGAATACTTTAAAAACTAGAAATGTTAAAATAATAGTTTATTGGTCAGGATTAATGGTGCCCTCAATGCTGAGAAATCCAGGCAGATACTTCTTCATCATGTAATATCATCAGGGAGGCATCTGATTGATTCCAAACTTATTCTGCAGCAGGACAACAACCCCCAACATCCAACCAATGTCATTAAGAACTATCTTCACAAGGAGGCCTGGAAGTGATGATATGACCCTCACAGAGCCCTGATCTCAGCATCATCCATTCTGTCTGGAATTACATGGAGAGACAGAAGGATCTGAGGAAGCCTA
Organism: Bufotes viridis; assembly: GCA_033119425.1. Taxonomy (NCBI): domain Eukaryota; kingdom Metazoa; phylum Chordata; class Amphibia; order Anura; family Bufonidae; genus Bufotes; species Bufotes viridis. Next base: position 5,299,518 of record CM065597.1, read on the forward strand.
CATCCACAGAAGATCTGTGGTTAGTTCTCCAAGATGATGGACAAGAAAGGAAGAACCTCTATGACGGCGCTGCCAGAGATGACATCGCACGTGGTAGGTATAGTATAGGCTTGTTTATTTTTCTACGCGTTTCAAGGGCGTAATGCCCCCTTCTTCAGGATGATAAAATGTACATTTTATTGTCCTGAAGAAGGGGGCGTTACGCTATTGAAATGCTCAGTCAAATAAACCAACCTATACTTTACCTACAACGTCCGATGCCATCACTGGCAGCACCAGCATAGAGGTTCTTCCTTTTTTGTCCTTCATCATAGAGAAATAACCACAGATCTTCTGTGGATGTAGGCTTCCTCAGATCCTTCTGTCTCTCCATGTAGTTCCAGACTAAATGGATGATGCTGAGATCAGGGCTAGGTAGACTCCTTGGTCTTCACAACGGTGAAGATAGTTCTTAATGACATTGGCTGAATGTTGGGGGTTGTTGTCCTGCTGCAGAATACATTTGGAATCAATCAGATGCCTCCCTGATGATATTACATGATGAAAAAGTATCTGCCTGGATTCCGCAGCATTGAGGACACCATTAATCCTGACTAATAAACTATTATTTTAACAATTCTAGTTTTTAAAGCATTCTTTTGTGCAACATTTTTTCCGCACCTAAAACTTTTGCACAGACCTGTAATCACATTGTGATCGGGCATGAAATCCACATCTCATTATTTTCTATTTCATTACCACAATCCTAGGAAATCTTCCATTTTGAATGATTGTAGTTATTGCTCGGAGTCGAGGGTAGATCTCGTGTATCGGCCTTTTGCTTACGCGACCGAAGACTGAATTGCATCGGCCTTTACTTCGGATTTCTTTCCCCATTTTGATTAACGTTGGTAATTGTGAGAAAGTGGCGGCGGGCGTAAAACAAACCTCCCCGAAGTTGCGTCCAATATATAGTTTCCTCAGGTTTATAAATCGCGGGGATTGATCGGAGCCTCAATGTATAAGTTTAGCGCTCAGATTAATAAGACCAATTATCCTTGCAGCAGATTGTAAATATTTAATCGGATGCTGGATATTAACGAGCTCACAATATATATTGGGGCAATTTCAGCTTTCATTGTTTCTAATTTATTTATGAAGAATATGTGTATGTGCAGATTTTATTTAAAAATTTGTAGTAAAATTCCCTTAATCTGGAATCAGAAAGTCTTCAGACCCTTTCACTTTTTTCGCAGCGTTATGTTGCTAAAATAAAGAAAGTCTAGTTTTCCTCATAAATTTGCACTGAGCCCCCCCCCCCCCCTAAAGAGAAAGTGAGAACAACATTTTATAAATGTTTTCCATTTCACTAAAAAGGAAAAATTTAAATTTGGCCTGGACATAAGTATTTCACGTCTTTGCTCTGACACTTGACATTTAGCTCTGGGGCCTCCCATTTCTCTGGATCATCTCTGAGATGTTTCTCCACCTTGATTGGAGACACCGGTGGTAAATTCAGCTGATTGGACAGGATTTGTACCGACACAGCACTGATTATATACGATCTCACAGCTGACAATGCATCAGAGCAAAAGCCAAGCCATGAGGAGGAGACAACTGCCTGTAGAGCTCAGAGACAGGATTGCGTGGAGGCTCAGATCTGGAGAAGGGGACAAAACCTTTCTGCTGCACTGAAAGTTCCCAGGAGCACAGCGGCCTCCAGAATTCTTACATGGAAGAAGAACAACCAGGACTCTTCCTAGAGCTGCCGTCCCCCAAACTAAGTAATCGGAGGAGAAAGGCCGCGGTAAGAGAGGTGACAAAGAACCCAATGGTCACTCTGGCGGAGCTCCAGAGATCCTGTGTAAAAATTGGAGAAACTTCCAGGAGGTCGACCATCACTGCAGCCTCCATCGATCTGGGCTTTATGGCCGAGCAGCAGGAAAGAGGCCTCTCCTCAGTAAAAAACACACAAAAGATCCTTGGAGTTTGTAGAAAAGCACCTGAAGGACCCTCAGACTGTGAGAAACAAGAAACTCTGCTCTGATGGAACCAAGATGGAACTTTCTGGCCTCATTTCTAAGCGTCATGTCCGGAGTAAACCAGACGCCGCTCATCATCTGCCCTATACATCCCTACAGTGACAAAGTAACATAGTAACACAGTATGTAGGGCTGAAAAAAGCCCTCTGTCCTTCCAGTTTGGCCTGTTATCCTGTGAGCTAATCCAGAGGCAGACAAAAACCCCTGTGATGTAGAAGCCAATTTTCCTCATTTTAGGGGAAAGAATCCTTCCGACTCCAATCAAGCATCAGAATAACTCCCTGGATCAACGACCCCTCTCTAGTAGTTATAGCCTGTAATAATATTACACTCCAGAAATACATCCAGGCCCCTCCTGAATTCCTTTATTGTACTCACCATCACCACCTCCTCAGGCCGAGAGCTCCATAGTCTCACTGCTCTTACAGTGAAGAGTCCATAGTCTCACTGCTCTTACAGTAAAGAGTCTATAGTCTCACTGCTCTTACAGTAAAGAGTCCATAGTCTCACTGCTCTTACAGTAAAGAGTCCATAGTCTCACTGCTCTTACAGTAAAGAGTCCATAGTCTTACTGCTCTTACAGTAAAGAGTCCATAGTCTCACTGCTCTTACAGTATAGAGTCCATGGTCTCACTGCTTTTACAGTAAAGAGTCCATAGTCTCACTTCTCTTACAGTATAGAGTCTATAGTCTCACTGCTCTTACAGTAAAGAGTCCATAGTCTCACTGCTCTTACAGTAAAGAGTCCATAGTCTCACCGCTCTTACAGTAAAGAGTCCATAGTCTCACCGCTCTTACAGTAAAGAGTCCATAGTCTCACTGCTCTTACAGTAAAGAGTCCATAGTCTCACTGCTCTTACAGTAAAGAGCCCATAGTCTCACTGCTCTTACAGTAAAGAGTCCATAGTCTCACTGCTCTTACAGTAAAGAGCCCATAGTCTCACTGCTCTTACAGTAAAGAGTCCATAGTCTCACTGCTCTTACAGTAAAGAGTCCATAGTCTCACTGCTCTTACAGTTAAGTGTCCATAGTCTCACTGCTCTTACAGTAAAGAGTCCATAGTCTCACTGCTCTTACAGTAAAGAGTCCATAGTCTCACTGCTCTTACAGTATAGAGTCCATAGTCTCACTGCTCTTACAGTATAGAGTCCATAGTCTCACTGCTCTTACAGTATAGAGTCCATAGTCTCACTGCTCTTACAGTAAAGAGTTCATAGTCTCACTGCTCTTACAGTAAAGAGTCCATAGTCTCACTGCTCTTACAGTATAGAGTCCATAGTATCACTGATCTTACAGTAAAGAGTCCATAGTCTCACTGCTCTTACAGTAGAGAGTTCATAGTCTCACTGCTCCCACAGTAAAGAGTCCATAGTCTCACTGCTCTTACAGTAAAGAGTCCATAGTCTCACTGCTCTTACAGTAAAGAGTCCATAGTCTCACTGCTCTTACAGTAAAGAGTCCATAGTCTCACTGCTCTTACAGTAAATAGTCCATAGTCTCACTGCTCTTACAGTAAAGAGTCCATAGTCTCACTGCTTTTACAGTAAAGAATCCTCTTCTATGTTAGTGTACAAACCTTCTTTCCTCCAGACGCAGAGGATGTCCCCTCGTCACAGTCACAGTCCTGGGGATAAATAGATGATGGGACAGATCTCTGTACTGACCCCTGATATATTTATCCATAGTTATTAGATCTCCCCTCAGTCGTCTTTTTTCTAAAGTGAATAACCCTAATTTTGATAATCTTTCATGGTCCTGTAGTTGCCCCATTCCAGTTATTACTTTAGTTGCCCTCCTCTGAACCCTCTCTAGCTCTGCTATGTCTGCCTTGTTCACAGGAGCCCAGAACTGTACACAGTCCTCCATGTGTGGTCTGACCAGTGATGTGTAAAGTGGTAGGACTATGTTCTCATCACGGGCGTCTATGTCCCTTTTGATGCAACCCATTATCTTATTGGCCTTGGCGGCAGCTGCCTGACACTGGTTTTTGCAGCTTATTTTGTAGTTCACCAAAATTCCATGTCAGAGTTACCGAGTGAATGGAACAAAGTCCAGAGATATTTTTACTGAGAACCTGATCCGGAGCTCTGGACCTCAGACTGGGCCGAAGGTTCTCCTTCCAACAACGCAATGGCCCTAAGCCCACGGCCAGGACAAGACAGGAGCGGCTGAGGGACAACTCTGGGAATGTCCTTGAGGGGCCCAACCAGAGCCCGGAACCCAATGGAACATCTCTGTAGAGACCTGAAAATGGCTGTCCACCGACGGCCCCCGTCCAACTGGACAGAGCTGGAGAGAAGAACGGCAGGAAATCCCCAAATCCAGGAGTAAACTTTGTGGCATCATCTCCAAGAAGACCGGAGGCTGGATTCACTGCCAAAGGGGCTGAAGACTTATGTCCCGAGTAAAGGGGCTGAAGACTTATGTCCCAAGTAAAGGGGCTGAAGACTTATGTCCCAAGTAAGGGGGCTGAAGACTTATGTCCCGAGTAAAGGGGCTGAAGACTTATGTCCTGAGTAAAGGGGCTGAAGACTTATGTCCTGAGGAAAGGGGCTGAAGACTTATGTCCTGAGTAAAGGGGCTGCAGACTTATGTCCCGACTAAAGGGGCTGAAGACTCATGTCCTGAGTAAAGGGGCTGCAGACTTATGTCTCGAGTAAAGGGGCTGAAGACTTATGTCCTGAGGAAAGGGGCTGAAGACTTATGTCCTGAGTAAAGGGACTGAAGACTTATGTCTCGAGTAAAGGGGCTGAAGACTTATGTCCTGAGTAAAGGGGCTGAAGACTTATGTCCTGAGTAAAGGGGCTGAAGACTTATGTCCTGAGTAAAGGGGCTGAAGACTTATCTCCCGAGTAAAGGGGCTGAAGACTTATGTCCAGAGTAAAGGGACTGAAGACTTGTGTCCCGAGTAAAGGGGCTGAAGACTTATGTCCTGAGTAAAGGGGCTGAAGACTTATGTCCCGAGTAAAGGGGCTGAAGACTTATGTCCCGAGTAAAGGGGCTGAAGACTTATGTCCTGAGTAAAGGGGCTGAAGACTTATGTCCCGAGTAAAGGGGCTGAAGACTTATGTCCCGAGTAAAGGGGCTGAAGACTTATGTCCCGAGTAAAGGGGCTGAAGACTTATGTCCCGAGTAAAGGGGCTGAAGACTTATGTCCCGAGTAAAGGGGCTGAAGACTTATGTCCTGAGTAAAGGGGCTGAAGACTTATGTCCCGAGTAAAGGGGCTGAAGACTTATGTCCCGAGTAAAGGGGCTGAAGACTTATGTCCCGAGTAAAGGGGCTGAAGACTTATGTCCCGAGTAAAGGGGCTGAAGACTTATCTCCCGAGTAAAGGGGCTGAAGACTTATGTCCAGAGTAAAGGGACTGAAGACTTGTGTCCCGAGTAAAGGGACTGAAGACTTATGTCCTGAGTAAAGGGGCTGAAGACTTATGTCCCGAGTAAAGGGGCTGAAGACTTATCTCCCGAGTAAAGGGGCTGAAGACTTATGTCCTGAGTAAAGGGGCTGAAGACTTATGTCCTGAGTAAAGGGGCTGAAGACTTATGTCCTGAGTAAAGGGGCTGAAGACTTATCTCCCGAGTAAAGGGGCTGAAGACTTATGTCCTGAGTAAAGGGGCTGAAGACTTATCTCCCGAGTAAAGGGACTGAAGACTTATGTCCTGAGTAAAGGGGCTGAAGACTTATGTCCTGAGTAAAGGGGCTGAAGACTTATCTCCCGAGTAAAGGGGCTGAAGACTTATGTCCTGAGTAAAGGGGCTGAAGACTTATGTCCTGAGTAAAGAGGGGTTGCTGTGTCCCTCGGTCTGTACGAGGCTCGTCTGATCCACTCATAACTTTTGTTCTTGACTACACCCAATAAATCTCTCCTTATAAGTTGTTGGAGCAGAGAGGCGAGACGTGGAGAATCATGTCTACCATGAAATAGTCGGCCGGAGGAGAGGACGTCCTGCATCATGGATCCACCAAGGGCACTGTGACATCGGACAGAACAGCAGCGCTGACGCTTCTCTGATTTTATCTTCTCTGTAATTTCCTGTAGGTGGCAGCGCTGCGCCTCCGGTGTCACCATTCCAAATATTTGTGATTAACAAAAAAAAAAGTAAATATCGGAATCTATGATAAATGATGTGACGGTAAACGAGAGAATAAATCCCCTCCCGACCCTGCAGCCTGAAATACAAGAGTGTCCCTGGTGGACATGTACTGGACACAGGGACAGTGTGATACGGAGCAAGTGTATCTAAGCTTATGGTGTGCAATATTGATGGCTGAGCCATTCATATGTGGCATATGCAATATAATACGATCCTGTGTGATACTGTCTCATGAGCTGTGTATCTAATCCTACCCTGTGTGATACTGAATGATGAGCTGTGTATCTAATCCTACCCTGTGTGATACTGCCTAATGAGCTCTGTATCTAATCCTACCATGTGTGATACCATCTGCTGAGCTGTGTATCTAATCCTATCCTGTGTGATACTGCCTGCTGAGCTGTGTATCTAATCCTATCCTGTGTAATACTGCCTGCTGAGCTGTGTATCTAATCCTATCCTGTGTAATACTGCCTGCTGAGCTCTGTATCTAATCCTATCCCGTGTGATACTGTCTGCTGAGCTCTGTATCTAATCCTATCCCGTGTGATACTGTCTGCTGAGCTGTGTATCTAATCCTATCCTGTGTGATACTGCCTGCTGAGCTGTGTATCTAATCCTGTGTGATTCTGCCTGCTGAGCGGTGTATCTAATCCTGTGTGATACTGCCTGCTGAGTGGTGTATCTAACAGTGGCGTAGCGTGTGTTGACATCCCCCGGGGCAAACCTAATATTGCGCCCCCTAACTTTTGGACACGCTCCTTTTTATAGAGCGACGCCCCGCAGCATACCAAAACCAATATTACCAATAATACTATGCAGGAGACAAATACTGCGAATATCATTAACATGTATTACCAGTTCTTAACCCCTTAGTGACCACGCACATTTTTTTTAAAAATTGCATTCCAAGAGCTATAACTTGTTTTACCTTTGAGGCCTTATTTTTTGCAGGAGAAGTTAGAGCTGGAGTGAGACGACCTTTTAAAACCTGGCCTCCGAACCCGGACACATCACAGGATCCCAGAACACACAGGCCTCCATATTTACATGCCTCGTCTTTTTCTAAGCTCTGAATAATGGACACTGATATCCAGTTTCATCTTAGGGCTCATGCACACGACTGTATGTATCTTCCATTTACCTTCCGTATACGGAACCATTCATTTCAATGGATCCACAAAAAAAAACGGAAGGTACTCCATATGCCTTCAGTTTCTATTCAAAGATAGAACATGTCCTATTATTGTCCGCATAACGGACAAGGATAGTACTGTTCTATCGGGCCAGCTGTTCTGTTCCACAAAAAACGGAATGCACACGGACGTCATCTGTATTTTTTACGGATACGTTTTTTGCGGACCGCAAAATACTGAAAATGCCATGTGCTTAATCTGTTCCTATGAGTCCAGAACATAGCTCTGCACAATCCCTGACTGCGGCGTAGAAAGCTTCTGTGCTTAGATTCGTACTGCCAGTCACTGCCATGGCACTGCTCTACGGGGCACCATCCTGATGACAGCTCTGATCTGCCGCTGGAGTGATTTGTAGTAAAACAAGAAGCAGGCCGGAACCTGCAAAAAACAAGCTAATGTTCAGTCACTTCTAAATCCAGGGAAATCCATTTACCTCCAATTAAAATCGCCTGCTTTAGATTTTTGCAATTCTTTCAATAACGGTATTGAACTCTATTTTAAAATCTCGCTCAATTGAAAGCGTTGCTGGGTTACTCGGGCTTTCCTGGCTCATTGAAGATCTTGTTTTTATTAATTTAAGTTTTGAGAAACTTCAAACAGTGACAGAAAGATCCTTAGGCCTCTTTCACACGGGCGTCACGTTTGACGCCCGGATCAGAGGCCGGTGCGTTGCGGGAAAATGCGTGATTTTCCCGCGCGAGTGCAAAGCGTTTTAATGCGTTTTGCACGCACGTGGGAAAAATCGGAATGTTTGGTATCCAGACCCAAGGGGTTAAAAATAAAAAACTTAACTCACCTTAGCCACTTGATCGCGTAGTTGCCGATCTCTTCTTCATTTATTAGCTGTTGTCTAAAGGACCTGTGATGAGGTCACTGAGCTCATCATATGGTCCAATCACATGGTCCATCACCATGGTGATAGACCATGTGATGTGATGTCACTACAGGTCCTTTATCCGGCAGCTAATTAGAAGAACCATGTTATAAGGGAAAATTATAAAGATCGGGTCCTGTCTCTTAGCAACCTTGTAGGAAAATCACGATTCTCCCGCAGCTCAATTCACTTCTATGGTGCCTGCGTTGCGTGAAAGATGCACAATATAGAGCATGCTGCAATTTTCACGCAATGCAGAAGTGATGTGTGAAAATCACCGCTCATGTGCACAGCCCCATAGAAATGAATGGGTCCGGATTCAGTGCGGTTGCAATGCGTTCACCTCACACATTGCACCCGCACGGAAAACTCGCCTGTGTGAAAGGGGCCTTAAAGTTAGTCAACTCTCCTGCAGCTTCCACTTCTGCACCCACCGAAGCAAACCTAAAGCGGTCCAGTTAGCAGGCCGCTCATCCGTGTTTACTTCCTTATAGACAATGCGTTTCCGAAGCATTCGACGCTGTGTACCTAGCACATGTGCGCTCAATGTGTTCATTGATAAAATCCTCTTTTTCAATATCCTGCAGGAATGCAAATCGCTGGTGAAGCATGTTCATCTGTGTTGTACGTTTTGTGATTTCTGCCTCAAGCCGATCAACTGCTTCTAGTTGTTCTCTTTTTGTTTCTTGTATTAAGGTCAAGCCGGGTCAAGCCAGCATCACAGCTCAGCTCACCGGCATCTTCTTACGTCTTCCAACTCTTCTCTCTGTAGAGCTTTCTCCGTTGCCTCTAACACTACACTGTCTCGTTTTTCCAGTGCTTTCAGCTTTCGCACACATTGATCAAGTGCAAGTCCTTTTGGCTGCAGGTAGATCTGAGCATCCTTTACTTTGTTTAGTACTGGGCTCCAAAAATGCAAAAAAGAAAAAAAAAGGATAAGTCATGATGCAAACCAATAGCCTTCCTGCATCCCCTTCGGTTTTAGAGGTTTCTTCTGGCCCATCTATTATTTCCTCAGTGTGTTTAGCAGGTACACATACGGCTTCGTGCTTTGAACTCCGTCTTGTGTCACACAATCGCTTTAAGTGAATTGGTACAAGTTCCTTCTACGGATGGAGCTTGAGAAGAAGTGTACAGTTTTTCCACAGTGCTAAAGAAAGTCATAGACTTTGTTCCAACGCCAACCGCATGCACACCGGCAAGACTGAGCGAGCGATTGTTACACGGCACAAACACTGCTTTGGGATTGATATCCAAAATGCGTTTCTGTGTCCAGCCATAGTGGCTGCGTTGTCGTATCCTTGGCCATAGCAGTGCTCCAGCTTAAGGCCATCTGCTTGTAACTTGTCACTAATCTGTTTTGTAATGATATCAGCTGATTTCCCATATAACGGAATAAAATCAATGAAAGATTCCACCACGTTGACCTCAGTATCGTCAATGTGAACGCATCGAATGAGTGATGAGGAATATCTGGAGCGCCATCAAACATGATAGCAAAACACTAAGATGGCTGTTCTAACATGCACATGCATCACCAAGCAAGCGGATGAACTCATTCTGGCTCTGCGGAGAGAGCTAGGACACAGAGTACCCATGTGCCTGATGAACTTTGTGAAGATGCTGGGTCATATTTTGCTAGTAACTTGAACGTTTCCACAGTTATCATCAGTGCTTAGATTTTCTGAGTGACCACGTAAGCGGAAGGATTGCCTTGCAGCACACAGTCAACTATTCTGGATAGCATTGCCTTCCACTTTTTAAATGACCTCTGGGCAGCAGCATCAATAGTCTCTTATTTTTGTAGCCGCATTTCAAATTCTTTCCACATTGTAAATGCACAAAGGTGGTCAGAACTGCGCTCATGTTCTAGCAACCTGCGGTTTAGTTTTCTCCATGCATTAAATCCATTTGACTTTCCAAAATAACTTTTCCCTTTGGCCTTCTGGAAAAGCATACAAGGAAAACCCTTTGCAGCACACTTTATAGGTGAAAACACTTAGCATGTCCTTAACATAGTCTCGCCATTCTTCAAATTCATGTAGAACCAGTCCTTAGAAGATGACCTGCCATCACAATCTTTTGGAAACAACGCATCCTTGTTCTGCAGTTCCACTGTTCCTCTCTTGACAAGTTCAGTTTTCAAAGTTTCATCCACAGTTTCAAGACTTTGAGGTCAATTCTCTCTGGCATAATATTTGGCTGAGCAGAAGTAGGAGCATCTTCACACAAAGCTGTCTCTTCTGTTTCTAAAGTAACACAAGGAATGTCCGCAGGCACTGGTCCGAGTTCGCGAGTTCTTGTGGTGCTACTGGTGATCCTACGTACCTGTCAAGGCTTCCAGCTAGTTTGGCTTCTGCAATATCTTCCTCCTCTTTCTGCCTTGTGCACCGGATTCTTTTTTGTTTGGCATTATGGTGTGGTCTTCTGCCAAAAAATAAAATAAAAAAATAAATAAAACCAAAATATTTATTGACGGTCACTCAATCGGCCAGCATACGCATGACGGGATCATGGGCAGGCATTTGTGTCCATGCATTCACTTTCCTTGTGTCTTTGTGATCATGTTAAGAAAGTCCTCCTTTCTCCTGGTAGCAGTGATGTTAGAGTTAACCCTATTAAACTGGATGACACTAGCGATATGCTAATGTCAGCAGACCCTAACTCTCCTAATCTTAATCTTAATCTCTTAATCTTCGTTATATTCTAGCAACAACTATTAGGAACTCAGCTCTAAGTTTAATTTGCGAAGCGAACATATACTCGCATTGCGCATTCAACTTAGAGCTGAGTTCCTAATGGTTGTATTGCTAGAATATAGCAAAAATTGAGAATATAGCGCTATATTCGTGAATTCGTGATATTCGTCATCTTCGTTATATTCTAGCAATACAACCATTAGGAACTCAGCTCTAAGTTGAATGCGCAATGCGAGTATATGTTCGCTTCGCGATTTAAACTTAGAGATGAGTTCCTAATGGTTGTATTGCTAGAATATAACGAAGATTGAGAATTTAGCGCTATATTCAGGAATTCGTGATTTTCGTCATCTTCGTTTTCTTCGTTATTTTGTAGCAATACAACCATTAGGAACTCGGCTCTAAGTTTAAGTCGCAATGCGCATATAATGCACATATAAATTCGCGTAACATTTGCAATATATAGAATGACGAATATTCGATTTCGACGAATATATTGATGAATATTCAATTGAATATTCGCGAAATATCGCAAAATCGAATATGGCACCTCCCGCTCATCACTATCAGACACCTTAGTGGTAGGGACTGCTGCACTATATTCCTAGTCAGCTCAGTGGTCAGGTACTAAACGTGGCATGCACAATGTTTAGTCTCGAAGCAGCGCAAAATCCTCACCGTGGATGAGGTGGTTAGGAACATTTTCTGAGACTTGGTGAAGGTGCGCTCTCTGGAGTATGAGAGTTTGGGGGCGGGTAGAGCCTCTCTCCTCTAGAGGGGCTTTGCCTTTGGGGTACCCTAGCCTGTTGTCTCCCTTCCCGGTGGTCGGCTGATGCTGTCACTCTAGATTTTTGTGTGTACAGGTATATAGTATATACAGCAGTGTACTGACATCTGAGGTATGAGGTATAATAGATGCAGTGTGTACAGGTATATAGTATATACAGCAGTGTACTGATATGTGAGGTATAATAGATGCAGTGTGTACAGATATATAGTATATACAGCAGTGTACTGATATGTGAGGTACGAGGTATAATAGATGCAGGGTGTACAGATATATAGTATATACAGCAGTGTACTGACATCTGAGGTATGAGGTATAATAGATGCAGTATGTACAGATATATAGTATATACAGCAGTGTACTGATATGTGAGGTATGAGGTATAATAGATGCAGTGTGTGCAGATATATAGTATATACAGCAGTGTACTGATATGTGAGGTATGAGGTATAATAGATGCAGTGTGTGCAGATATATAGTATATACAGCAGTGTACTGACATCTGAGGTAAGAGGTATAATAGATGCAGTGTGTACAGATATATAGTATATACAGCAGTGTACTGATATGTGAGGTATGAGGTATAATAGATGCAGTGTGTACAGATATATAGTATATACAGCAGTGTACTGACATCTGAGGTAAGAGGTATAATAGATGCAGTGTGTACAGATATATAGTATATACAGCAGTGTACTGACATCTGAGGTAAGAGGTATAATAGATGCAGTGTGTACAGATATATAGTATATACAGCAGTGTACTGACATCTGAGGTAAGAGGTATAATAGATTCAGTGTGTACAGGTATATAGTATAGAAAGCAGTGTACTGATATGTGAGGTATGAGGTATAATATATGCAGTGTGCACATATATAGTATATACAGCAGTGTACTGATATGTGAAGTATGAGGTATAATAGATGCAGTGTGTACAGATATATAGTATATACAGCAGTATACTGATATGTGAGGTATGAGGTATAATAGATGCAGTGTGTACAGGTATATAGTATATACAGCAGTGTACTGATATGTGAGGTATGAGGTATAATAGATGCAGTGTGTACAGATATATAGTATATACATCAGTGTACTGATAGGTGAGGTATAAGGTATAACAGATGCAGTGTGTACAGGTATATAGTATATACAGCAGTGTACTGATATGTGAGGTACGAGGAATAATATATGCAGTGTGTACAGGTATATAGTATATACAGCAGTGTACTGATATGTGAGGTATGAGGTATAATAGATGCAGTGTGTACAGGTATATAGTATATACAGCAGTGTACTGATATGTGAGGTATGAGGTATAATAGATTCAGTGTCTATAGATATATAGTATATACAGCAGTGTACTGATCTGTGAGGTATGAGGTATAATAGATGCAGTGTGTACAGATATATAGTATATACAGCAGTGTACTGATATGTGAGGTATGAGGTATAATAGATGCAGTGTGTACAGATATATAGTATATACAGCAGTGTACTGATATGTGAGGTATGAGGTATAATAGATGCAGTGTGTACTGATATATAGTATATACAGCAGTGTACTGATATGTGAGGTATGAGGTATAATAGATGCAGGGTGTACAGATATATAGTATATACAGCAGTGTACTGATATGTGAGGTATGAGGTATAATATATGCAGTGTGTACAGGTATATAGTATATACCATAGTGTACTGATATGTGAGGTACGAGGTATAATATATGCAGTATGTACAGGTATATAGTATATACAGCAGTGTACTGATATGTGAGGTATGAGGTATAATAGATGCAGTGTGTACAGGTATATAGTATATACAGCAGTGTACTGATATGTGAGGTATGAGGTATAATTTAGTGTGTACTGATATATAGTATATACAGCAGTGTACTGATATGTGAGGTATTGGGTATAATAGATGCAGTGTGTACAGGTATATAGTATATACAGTAGTGTACTGATATCTGAGGTATTAGGTATAATAGATGCAGTGTGTACAGATATATAGTATATACAGCAGTGTACTGATATGTGAGGTATAATAGATGCAGTGTGTACAGATATATAGTATATACAGCAGTGTACTGATATGTGAGGTACGAGGTATAATAGATGCAGTGTGTACAGGTATATAGTATATACAGCAGTGTACTGATATGTGAGGTATGAGGTATAATATATGCAGTCTGTACAGATACATAGTATATACAGCAGTGTACTGATATGTGAGGTACAAGGTATAATATATGCAGTCTGTACAGGTATATAGTATATACAGCAGTGTACTGATATGTGAGGTATGAGGTATAATAGATGCAGTGTGTACAGATATATAGTATATACAGCAGTGTACTGATATGTGAGGTACGAGGTTTAATAGATGTAATGTGTACAGATATATAGTATATACAGCAGTGTACTGATATGTGAGGTATGAGGTATAATAGATGCAGTGTGCACAGATATATAGTATATACAGCAGTGTACTGATATGTGAGGTATGAGGTATAATAGATGCAGTGTGTACAGATATATAGTATATACAGCAGTGTACTGATATGTGAGGTACGAGGTATAATAGATGCAGTCTGTACAGGTATATAGTATATACAGCAGTGTACTGATATGTGAGGTATAATAGATGCAGTGTGTACAGATATATAGTATATACAGCAGTGTACTGATATGTGAGGTATGAGGTATAATATACGCAGTGTGTACAGATATATAGTATATACAGCAGTGCACTGATATGTGAGGTATGAGGTATAATATATGCAGTCTGTACAGATATATAGTATATACAGCAGTGTACTGATATGTGAGGTATGAGGTATAATAGATGCAGTGTGTACTGATATATAGTATATACAGCAGTGTACTAATATGTGAGGTATGAGGTATAATAGATGTAGTGTGTACAGGTATATAGTATATACAGCAGTGTACTGATATGTGAGGTATGAGGTATAATATATGCAGTGTGTACAGTTATATAGTATATACCATAGTGTACTGATATGTGAGGTACGAGGTATAATATATGCAGTATGTACAGGTATATAGTATATACAGCAGTGTACTGATATGTGAGGTATGAGGTATAATAGATGCAGTGTGTACAGGTATATAGTATATACAGCAGTGTACTGATATGTGAGGTATGAGGTATAATAGATTTAGTGTGTACTGATATATAGTATATACAGCAGTGTACTGATATGTGAGGTATGAGGTATAATAGATGCAGTGTGTACAGATATATAGTATATACAGCAGTGTACTGATATGTGAGGTATTGGGTATAATAGATGCAGTGTGTACAGGTATATAGTATATACAGCAGTGTACTGATATCTGAGGTATTAGGTATAATAGATGCAGTGTGTACAGATATATAGTATATACAGCAGTGCACTGATATGTGAGGTATGAGGTATAATATATGCAGTCTGTACAGATACATAGTATATACAGCAGTGTACTGATATGTGAGGTATGAGGTATAATAGATGCAGTGTGTACAGATATATAGTATATACAGCAGTGTACTGATATGTGAGGTACGAGGTATAATAGATGTAATGTGTACAGATATATAGTATATACAGCAGTGTACTGATATGTGAGGTATGAGGTATAATAGATGCAGTGTGCACAGATATATAGTATATACAGCAGTGTACTGATATGTGAGGTATGAGGTATAATAGATGCAGTGTGTACAGATATATAGTATATACAGCAGTGTACTGATATGTGAGGTACGAGGTATAATAGATGCAGTCTGTACAGGTATATAGTATATACAGCAGTGTACTGATATGTGAGGTATGAGGTATAATAGATGCAGTGTGTACTGATATATAGTATATACAGCAGTGTACTAATATGTGAGGTATGAGGTATAATAGATGCAGGGTGTACAGATATATAGTATATACAGCAGTGTACTGATATGTGAGGTATGAGGTATAATAGATGCAGTGTGTACAGGTATATAGTATATACAGCAGTGTACTGACATCTGAGGTAAGAGGTATAATAGATGCAGTGTGTACAGATATATAGTATATACAGCAGTGTACTGATATGTGAGGTACGAGGTATAATAGATGTAATGTGTACAGATATATAGTATATACAGCAGTGTACTGATATGTGAGGTATGAGGTATAATAGATGCAGTGTGCACAGATATATAGTATATACAGCAGTGTACTGATATGTGAGGTATGAGGTATAATAGATGCAGTGTGTACAGATATATAGTATATACAGCAGTGTACTGATATGTGAGGTACGAGGTATAATAGATGCAGTCTGTACAGGTATATAGTATATACAGCAGTGTACTGATATGTGAGGTATAATAGATGCAGTGTGTACAGATATATAGTATATACAGCAGTGTACTGATATGTGAGGTATGAGGTATAATAGATGCAGTGTGTACAGATATATAGTATATACAGCAGTGTACTGATATGTGAGGTACGAGGTATAATAGATGCAGTGTGTACAGATATATAGTATATACAGCAGTGTACTGATATGTGAGGTATGAGGTATAATATATGCAGTGTGTACAGATATATAGTATATACAGCAGTGCACTGATATGTGAGGTATGAGGTATAATAGATGCAGTGTGTACAGATATATAGTATATACAGCAGTGTACTGATATGTGAGGTATTAGGTATAATAGATGCAGTGTGTACAGATATATAGTATATACAGCAGTGTACTGATATGTGAGGTACGAGGTATAATAGATGCAGTGTGTACAGATATATAGTATATACAGCAGTGTACTGATATGTGAGGTATTAGGTATAATAGATGCAGTGTGTACAGGTATATATTAACCCCTTAAAGACCCATGACGTACATGTATGTCATCTCTGGACGTGACTTAAGGACAAGAGAAGTACATGTATATAAGGGGCAAGGGATTGCCCAGGCGCTGGCAATAGGCTGCTACATATATACTATATATCTATACACACTGCATATATTATAGCTAATACCTCACATATCAGTACACTGCTGTATATACTATATATCTGTACATATTGCATTTATAATACTGTTTAATATTTGCAGTGTGTGTTTGTTTATTTATATATATATATATATATATATATATATATATATATATATATACATATATATATATATATATATATAGTGCAGTGTATAGATGTAAGACATACAAGGTATAATAGATGCAGTGTCTATAGATATATGTGGTCAGTTTTACATTATGGTCACTGTGAGCAATGAGTAAAAACTGGCGGGGGAGGAGGGGGATAAATGACAAAAAGTGGAGGACCTCCTCTTACCACTCCATACCAGTCTGTATGGATCAATGCAAAGCTGATTGTGAATTTCTAATATTTGCTGTTAGGGCGTTGAAGGACCTGTGATGATGTCATCACAGGTCCCAGCAGATGTACCTTTCAAACAAAGGAACTACACCATTTTTGGTGCATTTCCTTTGCTAGATCCTCCAAGACCTATGACGTTGAAGATGATGTCATTACAGGTCCTGAATGTTCTAACTTGGGATCTACACTTTACACTATCCAGTTCCCTTACAGGACCTGTGATGACATCATCAAAGGTCCTTTAGCTTTAGAAAGCTAGACTGGAGCAATTAGGGGGCGGGGCCTCTCCTCCACTGCGGGCTCCTCTTCCTCACGGCCTCATAGCAGCTGTGTGGTCTGTCTATATGGTAGGTACGCCACTGTATAGATTGTATATTTGTATAGTGATGTATGTATGTTATAATTTGGGTTTTGTTGGGTGAAGTGTTAGGTTGTGTCACAAACCAGCAGTTGTGAACCCACTGTGCCACGTGTTCTATCTCCTCTAAGAGCGTTGTCTAAGTGAACCCCTCGATCTTCACAGTACCCCTGATGGTGGGGATAGAATTTCCCGAGGGGAACACCAGGTTGCTACCTCTTGAGGAGGATAGACACACGAGGCAGCTGGTCCAGGTGGACCAGGAGGTAACTGAGCGAGGTACCAGAGGTACAGGCGTTGTCAGTAGTAATCAGCGGCAGGGGCAATATTCAAATTCACTATATTTTGCAAATACGTGGTAGAATATTCGTATTCGAGATTATTCTCTTGTATACGAAAAATCGTCAATGTAATATGCGTGTTAATCGAGAAGGGCGGGTTATAGGCAACTTTCCTATTGGGTTGGCTTGCTAGAATTCACGAATATGTAGAATGTAGTGATATATATATTCTTAAAATCGAATATTCGTTGTTTTTTTTTTTCATCTGAACCCATTACATTATTATGGGTTCAGATAAAAAAATAGACGAATATTCATTTTTCCAAATATATCACTATATTTTACATATTCGCAATTTCTAGCAAGCCAACCCAATAGGAAAGTTGCCTATAAACCGCCCATACTCGATCAACGCTCATATTACATTGCCGATTTTTAACATAAGATGAAATAAATTAAATAATGAAGAATATTCTAATTCACTAAAGACTACGATATTGCAGCCTCTCACTTTGGCCCACAAGCAAGAAGCAGGCAGGTAATGGCTTCAGATGAAAAAAAAAAGACGAATATTCGTTTTAATAAATATATATATCACCATATTCGAAATATTCGAAGTGCCGATATTTGCAATAAAAATTTGCAATTTGAATATTCGCATTCAACACTAGTAGTCAGCAGGCCGAGTCGTAACCAGGGGCAACAATTCAGGACCACAGGATGAGGCAGAGACAAAGACAAACAAGCAATAGGTCTGGGCAGGCGGCACAGGTACAGGTCAGGTAATCTGGGTCGGCAATAGGAGAGTCAACGCAAGCAGGCAGGGATCAAACAGGCAGCAGAGTCCAGGAACACAAACAGAGATATCAGCAACCTTTGCAGGACACAAGGACCTTGACGCTCAGGCATCTGGGAAGGGGGCTGAGCCACTAAAATACGTGTAGGAGGGCTAGGATTGGTCAGCGAGGTCACATGATCTAACCCATAAAGCACAGGAAGTGACTGACGAGCAGGGAAGAAGCAGCAACAGTGCCAGCAAAGACAGAGCCCAGGACTGCAGCCGTGAATAGGGAAGCACGGGCCGCAGATCACCGCTGAACACGGCGCCCGGGACAGCGGCGGTAAGCAGGGGAACAACAGCGCACAGCAGGGGTGGGTACTTTTGGGGTATATGAGAAAATCCTGGGCTGGTTCATGGACGTCTGTTATCATCATGTATGCGGCACCAGCTCAGGACCAAAAAAATTGAAAAATGATATGTGTGTTGTTTTGTATTGGGTGTTAGTGTGTGGGATTTTTGTAAGTTTTCTGTATTTTGTTGCATTTTCCTGTGTGTAGGTAAAATACAACCAGATCAGGATCAGGAATGGAAATTGTAAATACTGTATATAGTTGGTGCTCTATGGGTTAGCGAGCGTTAGGTCAGACCAGTCTTGTCTGTACCCTGCTAAGGTACATGTTACGAGGAACAGTTTATGTTATGTGCATTTGGTTTGTGTTATATTATAGTGTGATTTATGTATTTATTTATTTATTATGTTTTTAAAATTTCAATAAAAGAAATACAGAATATAGAACTCAGGATCAGTACAGGATACAGTATATAGCGTAATATATGACATTTCAGAGTTATATTTTTAGATGTTTGATTGCAGGTCACCGTGGTTTATATTAATTATGAAATAGATCTTCATTATACCTGCGGATATTAATGGTTTCAGCAGAAACAATGTTACAGTTTAGCTTCTGCTTAGGACAGAGTGAAATATTACCTGACAGAAGGCGAATTGAAGCCGTTGAATAGAATAACTCTCACAAAGTCATTCTGTGTCAATGCCCCTTCATGGAAGAAATGCGTTCTATCGCTGAAACTCTTCATGTATGTCATTAAGTTGTCTGAAACTACCTCAGAGATCTATAAAGAGAACACCAAATGTTCCAAACTTCCTACTTAACTCCACAGCCGACTAATTCCAGCGCCATCGCCTCGCTCTATGACTAAATTGTTTTGCACATAAAATAGAGAAAGTGCTCGTACCTTTGTTAATGTGCAATCAGAAGCTGCACGGGCAATATTGTTCTTATGTAATGTATTGTGCCGTATTCCTGCGCAAATCACACATAATGTCAGCCCACAATTACCTGATATTAGTTTATAGATAATCAATGGATGATGTTGAGAGGGCTGTCTACTGTATATACAGCATGGTGGGGGTGTCTACTGTATATACAGAACAGTGAGGGGTGTCTACTGTATATACAGAACAGTGAGGGGTGTCTACTGTATATACAGCATGGTGGGGGGTGTCTACTGTATATACAGCATGGTGGGGGGTGTCTACTGTATATACAGCATGGTGGGGGGAGTCTACTGTATATACAGCATGGTGGGGGTGTGTACTGTATATACAGCATGGTGGGGGTGTCTACTGTATATACAGCATGGTGGGGGGTGTATACTGTATATACAGCACGGTGAGGGGTGTCTACTGTATATACAGCACAGTAGGGGGTGTCTATTGTATATACAGCATGGTGAGGGGTGTCTACTGTATATACAGAACAGTGAGGGGTGTCTACTGTATATACAGAACAGTCAGGGGTGTCTACTGTATATACAGCATGGTGGGGGCTGTCTACTGTATGTACAGCCTGGTGGGGGGTGTCTACTGTATATACAGCATGGTGGGGGGTGTCTACTGTATATACAGCATGGTGGAGGGTGTCTACTGTATATACAGCATGGTGGGGGTGTCTACTGTATATACAGCATAGTGGGGGTGTCTACTGTATATACAGAACAGTGAGGGGCGTCTACTGTATATACAGCATGGTGAGGGGTGTCTACTGTATATACAGAACAGTCAGGGGTGTCTACTGTATATACAGCATGGTGAGGGGCGTCTACTGTATATACAGCACGGTGAGGGGTGTCTACTGTATATACAGCACAGTGAGGGGTGTCTACTGTATATACAGCACAGTGAGGGGTGTCTACTGTATATACAGCACAGTGAGGGGTGTCTACTGTATATACAGAACAGTCAGGGGTGTCTACTGTATATACAGCATGGTGGGGGGTGTCTACTGTATATACAGCATGGTGGGGGTGTCTACTGTATATACAGAACAGTGGGGGGCGTCTACTGTATATACAGCATGGTGGGGGGTGTCTACTGTATGTACAGCCTGGTGGGGGGTGTCTACTGTATATACAGCATGGTGGGGGGTGTTTACTGTATATACAGAACAGTGAGGGGCGTCTACTGTATATACAGCATGGTGGTGGGTGTCTACTGTTTGTACAGCCTGGTGGTGGGTGTCTACTGTATGTACAGCCTGGTGGGGGGTGTCTACTGTATATACAGCACAGTGAGGGGCGTCTACTGTATATACAGCATGGTGGGGGGTGTCTACTGTATATACAGCATGGTGGGGGGTGTCTACTGTATATACAGCACGGTGATGGGCGTCTACTGTATATCCAGCATGGTGGGGGTGTCTACTGTATATACAGCACAGTGAGGGGCGTCTACTGTATATACAGCACAGTGAGGGGCGTCTACTGTATATACAGCACAGTGAGGGGTGTCTACTGTATATACAGCACAGTGAGGGGTGTCTACTGTATATACAGTATGATGAGGGGTGTCTACGGTATATACAGCACGGTGATGGGCATCTACTGTATATCCAGCATGGTGATGGGTGTCTACTGTATATACAGCACAGTGAGGGGCGTCTACTGTATATACAGCACAGTGAGGGGTGTCTACTGTATATACAGTATGATGAGGGGTGTCTACTGTATATACAGCACAGTGAGGGGCGTCTACTGTATATACAGCACAGTGAGGGGTGTCTACTGTATATACAGCACGTTGAGGGGTATCTACTGTACATACAGCACGTTGAGGGGTGTCTACGGTATTTACAGCACGGTGATGGGCGTCTACTGTATATCCAGCATGGTGATGGGTGTCTACTGTATATACAGCACGTTGAGGGGTGTCTACTGTATATACAGCACGGTGAGGGGTGTCTACTGTATATACAGCAC
Organism: Bufotes viridis; assembly: GCA_033119425.1. Lineage (NCBI taxonomy): Eukaryota > Metazoa > Chordata > Amphibia > Anura > Bufonidae > Bufotes > Bufotes viridis. The sequence goes on from CM065597.1 coordinate 5,321,288, forward strand.
AGTGAGTGGTGTCTACTGTATATACAGCACAGTGAGGGGTGTCTACTGTATATACAGTATGATGAGGGGTGTCTACGGTATATACAGCACGGTGATGGGCATCTACTGTATATCCAGCATGGTGATGGGTGTCTACTGTATATACAGCACAGTGAGGGGCGTCTACTGTATATACAGCACAGTGAGGGGTGTCTACTGTATATACAGTATGATGAGGGGTGTCTACTGTATATACAGCACAGTGAGGGGCGTCTACTGTATATACAGCACAGTGAGGGGTGTCTACTGTATATACAGCACGTTGAGGGGTATCTACTGTACATACAGCACGTTGAGGGGTGTCTACGGTATTTACAGCACGGTGATGGGCGTCTACTGTATATCCAGCATGGTGATGGGTGTCTACTGTATATACAGCACGTTGAGGGGTGTCTACTGTATATACAGCACGGTGAGGGGTGTCTACTGTATATAAAGCACAGTGAGGGGCGTCTACTGTATATACAGCACAGTGAGGGGTGTCTACTGTATATACAGCACGTTGAGGGGTGTCTACGGTATATACAGCACGGTGATGGGCGTCTACTGTATATCCAGCATGGTGATGGGTGTCTACTGTATATACAGCACGTTGAGGGGTGTCTACTGTATATACAGCACAGTGAGGGGTGTCTACTGTATATACAGCACGTTGATGGGTGTCTACTGTATATACAGCACAGTGAGGGGCGTCTACTGTATATACAGCACAGTGAGGGGCGTCTACTGTACATACAGCACAGTGAGGGTGTCTACTATATATACAGCACAGTGAGGGGCGTCTACTGTACATACAGCACAGTGAGGGGTGTCTACTGTATATACAGCACAGTGAGGGGTGTCTACTGTATATACAGCATGGTGGGGGGTGTCTACTGTATATACAGCATGGTGATGAGTGTCTACTGTATATATAGCATGGTGAGGGGCGTCTACTGTATATACAGCATGGTGGGGGTTTCTACTGTATATACAGCACGGTGAGGGGTGTCTACTGTACATACAGCATGGTGAGGGGCGTCTACTGTATATACAGCATGGTGATGAGTGTCTACTGTATATACAGCACGGTGATGAGTGTCTACTGTATATACAGCACGGTGAGGGGTGTCTACTGTACATACAGCATGGTGAGGGGCGTCTACTGTATATACAGCACGGTGAGGGGTGTCTACTGTATATACAGCACAGTGAGGGGTGTCTACTGTATATAGAGCACAGTGAGGGGTGTCTACTGTATATAGAGCACAGTGAGGGGCGTCTACTGTACATACAGCATGGTGGGGGTCTACTGTATATACAGCATGTCACAGTCAGATTTTAGTGCAATTTTCCTTTAATTGATGGAATTGGAGACTTTTTTTCTAATTCTTCCTCTCAGGTTGTAATCAATATCACAGCGCGGCTCGCACATAGACACGTATCACGCTGCACTGCGCTTCTAGAACATTCTCCTGATTTAAGAACATTCCATTTGCTTTAGCAACTCTTTCCTTAGGTGTGAAGGCGACGTGAAACATTTTTAGCAACTTCAAGTGAGAAAATACAATACTTATTATCAGAGGCGTAACTAAAGTGTCATGGGCCCCAGTGCAAACTTTGGATCGGACCCCCGTCCCCCTCCCCAATTTATACAAAGAGGCGGCAAATTTTTTTTTACACTAAAGACCAATGCATAGAACACCAAAATAGAAAATATCGCTCTATAAATACTAGCTGTGAATACGCAGCTGGAATGAAAACACCTAAAAATACACTACACAGCTCACAGTAATAAAGGATGATTTTTATTGTATAAATAGCCAAATTTTATAAAGAGCATGTATAAGTGGCAAAACAGATTCAGGAATGAAAGAGGAGTACAGCACATATTCAAATTAATAGCAATGGCTCCCAATCTCTCCTAAACTAGCCGTGAGAAGAAAGTCTCACTAATGGACAATAAAGTGCAAAGTGCATGGAGGTCGGAGTAACCATGGGAGAATAAACAGCCCGATATATACCGACCAGTGTAGTCCTGCTCCAGCTCGCGTTTCGCTGCCGCTTCTTCAGGGGAAGCGACAGCGAAACGCGCGTTGGGGCTGGACTACACTTTGCACTTTATTGTCCATTAGTGAGACTTTCTTCTCACGGCTAGTTTAGGAGAGATTGGGAGCCATTGCTATTAATTAGCATATGGGTAGTAGTCCTCTTTCATTCTGGTATCTGTTTTGCCACTTATACATGTTTTTTTTATCAAATTTTGTTATTTATGCAATACAAATCTTTCTTTATTACTAAGAGCTGTGTAATGTATTTTTAGGTGTTTTTTTTTTTTTAAGACCAATGCATGGCTACACTCACCCAGTCCTAACTAATAAAATCTGGTCCTACCTCATCCAGGGTGTCGCTGGCGTCGGCGTGATGTCCGCTGGATCCAGAATAACGTCCCTGTGGTGATAGAGAAAAAAAGAATAATCACATCAGGAAGGGATGGTGACTGCCCCTGTGAAATCACCAGCAGGGGGCGCTGTGCTGGCCTGTAAGACTGAGCCATGCCAATGTATAGCAGTGTAATCTAGGACATTTCCCCTAAGTGCTAACACACACTACTAGTGCCCACCTTGTGGCCCCTTCACAATAGTTATGTCCTCCTTGTGGCCCCTCACATCAGCTATGCCCACTTCTGTTCCTGTTACAGTAATTATGCCCACTTTTGTGCCCCCTCACTGTAGTTATGCGCAGATATTTGCCCCCTCACAGTATTTATGTTCAGATATGTGCCCCCTCACAGTAGTTATGCCCAGATATCTGCCCCCCTCACAGTGGTTATGGCCAGATATGTGCCCCCCTCACAGTAGTTATGCCCAGATATGTGCTTCCTCACAGTAGTTATGCCAGATTATGTGCCCCCTCACAGTAGTTATGCCCAGATATCTGCCCCCCTCACAGTGGTTATGGCCAGATATGTGCCCCCCTCACAGTAGTTATGCCCAGATATGTGCTTCCTCACAGTAGTTATGCCAGATTATGGGCCCCCTCACAGTAGTTATGTCCAGATATGTGCTTCCTCACAGTAGTTATGGCCAGATATGTGCCCCCTCACGGTAGTTTTGCCCAGATATGTGCCCTCTCACAGTGGTTATGGCCAGATATGTGCCCCCTCACAGTAGTTATGCTAGATATATGCCCCCTCACAATAGTTATGGCCAGATATGTGCCCCCTCACAGTGGTTATGGCAAGATATGTGCCCCCTCACAGTAGTTATGCCCAGAGATGTGCCCCCTCACAGTAGTTATGCTAGATATATGCCCCCTCACAATAGTTATGGCCAGATATGTGCCCCTTTACAGTAGTTATGCTAGATATATGCCCCCTCACAATAGTTATGCCCAGATATGTGCCCCCTCACAGTAGTTATGCCCAGATATGTGCCCTGTCACGGTCCCTCCCATGACAAAGGTAAGAAGATCTGAGAGACTGGCGGCACGTGAGGGTATCTGAGGGTCTCTCTGTGTTCATCTTGCACTGTTGTTGTTTGGCAATGACCATACCTCTTGTCAGGTGCAGCTTGTGGTCATTACTGAGGCTCTATTTAGTTCTGACTCACACTACTTACCATGCGGTTGATATTTCCTGCTGGAGTTGGTTGAGCTGGTGTGTTGTTCCTTTGGATCTCCTGCTCCTCCATTCTTCTTTAAGCTAAGTGCATTTTGTTGTTCGCTTGTGTGTGTTGTTGTCTAGGCCTCAGGAAGACGCTGGTTCCGTCATCTTGGGAGGAACCAGTAGTCTCATTCCCTGCCACCACTCCTAGGGCCTTCCAGGGTCTCCAGGGCTAAGGTTCCGCGTGTATGAGTAATTCCACTTTCAGGGTCTACTTATACTGGCAGGAGTCAGGGAGAGGTCTAGGGATTCCTAGGAGGTCACCATCCCTATCCCTTAGCATTGAGGCCTAGACTTCGGTCTATTTCTTCTGTGTGTTATCTGGTGTTATCCCCTCCTCCTTACCCATGACATTATCAACCGCCAAAAAAACATCATTTTGTTAATGTCAGTGTAGCGATGGATACTGTTTCTGCACTGGTTGATCATATGCAGAGACTGTCTTTGAAGGTGGCTGACCTCCGCACGGTTGTGTCGCAGTTTCAGAGACCATAGGCGGTGGCTTCCAGCAGCGGAAACCAGGCCTCTCGCTCGGGACGCACTCATATGGGGAAGCGGCCTCTTCCGACTCTTTGGGAAGGGAGGCACTTGAGCTCATGTCTGATAATGAGCCAATGCAGTTGAGTGAAGTCACTCCTGGACCTGGTGATGAAAACCTTAGGGTCAAGAAAAGACTCAGCTTTTTGTGTGGTAAAGGAGGACATTTTGTTAACGTATGTCCTTATGTTAAATGTCAAGAGAGAAAGAAAACTAATGTGTTTAGTCCTTTTCTCACTTGGTAGTGTGGGTGGGGAATCTGAGAATGTACTTTTGTCATTTACCGGTAGTACCCGATTTCTCCTGCCTGCCAAGGTGGTGCTAGACTCCAAAACTGTAGGAATTGAAGGATTTATTGACAGTGCAGCAGGACTTAACCTAGTGGTTGTCCAGGTCATCCGTATGCATGGTTAAATATTTCGGTGTTTGCGATTGATTCAGCCCCACTCACAAAAGTGTTTGTCACAAATGGTGCAGGATATTCGCCTAAAGGTGGGACAGTCTCATCAAGAATCCATTTCGTGTTTTGTTCTGGAGGGTCTGCCTGCTCCTCTGGTGCTAGTTTTACCGTGTTTAACCAAACATAACCCTACCATTGATTCTTGATTTGAGTGATTTTTGCATAGACAACTGTCTTAGCACGTTGCTGTCTGTTGTAACCACTAAAATAGTACCTTCTTTATTTCAGTTTTTTTCTGATGTATTCTCTGAAAGGGGAGATCAGGAGTTACCTCCACAATGGGAGTATGATTGCCCCGTCAACCTTATTCCCGGAGCTAGGTTGCCCAAGTCTCGGTTGTATAATCTTTTTGAACCCGAAAAAGTAGCCGTGTGAGAATATATCACCGAGAGTTTGGCTAAAGGTCATATTAGACCATCCAAATCACCAGTGGTTGCAGGGTTCTTTGTTAAAGAAAAGGACGGAACTCTTAGGCCATGTTTGGACTTCCATGAGCTTAATCGCATTACTGTCCGTGTTCCCTATCCCTTTCCTTTGATCCCAGATTTGTTCAATCAGATTGTCGGTGCCAAGGTGCTCTCTAAGTTGGATTTGAAGGGGGCATTAAATTTGGTAAGGATCAAGGAGGGGACGAATGGAAGACGGTCTTTAATACCCCTTTAATACATTTTGAGAATTTGGTCATGCCTTTTGGGTTGACCAATGCTCCTGCTGTTTTTCAACATTTCATCAATGACATATTTCATCATCTGGTGGGTAGGTTTGTGGTGGTGTATCTGGATGATATTTTAATTTATTCCCCTGACATGGAGACGCATCAGGTTCACGTGAGACAGGTCTTACAGATCCTAAGGGAGAATAAAAAGTATGCTAAGGTAGAGAAGTGTGCATTTGCGGTTCCGGAAGTGAAATTCCTGGGTTACCTACTCTCATCTTCGGGTTTTCGTATGGATCTGTAAAAAGTCTGTGCTGTGTTGGACTGGGAAGACCCAAAAATCTGAAAGCGCTCATGTGATTTTTGGGGTTCACTAACTACTACCGTAAATTTATCTTGAATTACTCGAATGTTGTTAAACTATTAACAGATATGACTAAGAAAGGTGTGGATGTCTCAGTCTGGTCTGATGAGGCAATATATACCATTTCAGTGATAAAGGGATGTTTTGCTTCTGCTCCTATACTGGTGCAACCTTATGTGTCACAGCCGGTCATTGTGGAAGTTTACGCATTCGAGGTAGGGGTTGGAGCAGTCTTGTCACAGGGTCCTTCTCCTAGCAAATGGCGCCCATGTGCTTTTTTCTCTAAAAAACTCTCTACTGCTGAAAGAAATTATGATGTAGGTAATAGAGAGTTGCTATCCATTAGGCTGGCTTCTGAGGAATGGCGTCATTGCCTTGAAGGAGTGATTCATCCCCCCATTACGGTAATTACTGATGACAAAAGTCTTGCTTATCTGGAGTCGGCTAAACGTCTGAACCTAAGGCGGGCCAGATGGTTGTTGTTTTTTACCATATTTAATTTCATTGTCACCTTTCGCCCTGGGGTTAAGAGGATCCTGGCCTGATATTAGCTGATGGGGTGGTTGTATCCGCCCTTTATCCTGAACTTGAGGCAGAGGTGTTGGAGGACCAGGGAGAGGCACCTGAATTTTTTCCTCAAGGGAAGTTGTTTGTTCCTTTGCAACTACGTCACAAGGTGCTTGACGAACATCACAGTACTGTTCTTACGGGACACCCTGGGAGCAGATCCACAGTTGATCTCATTTCCCAGAGATTCTGGTGGCCAGGGTTGCGTAAATGTATTGAGGGCTATGTGTCAACTTGTGAGACTTGTGCCAAGGTGACACATACTCGGCCTTCAAGATCTCTACTTCCCTTGTCTATTCCGTCCCAACCGTGGACTCATTTGTCCATGGACTTTTTCACAGATGTGCCTGTGATTCTGGTGGTTATTGATTGCTTCAGCAAGATGGCTCACTTTATACCATTATCAGGTCTACCTAATGCTAAAACTCTCACACAAGTGTTTGTTGATAACATCTTGAAGCTACACGGTATCCCCTCTGATGTGGTGTTGTGTCTGATAGGGGGACTCAGTTTGTTTCCAGATTCTGGAAGGCGTTCTGTACTCGCCTAGGGGTCCAATTGTCCTTCTCTTCGGCTTTTCATCCTCAGTCGAACGGACAGACTGAATGCACTAACCAGAATCTGGAGACTAATTTGAGATGTTTTGTCTTGGAGAATCAGGAGGAGTGGTCTTCATTTTTGTCATTGGCCAAGTTTGCCATAAATAACCGTAGACAGGAGTCCACTGATAAGTCGCAGTTTTTTGGAGCATTTGGGTTTCATCTGCAGTTTCGCAAATTTTGTGGTACTGACACTTCTGTTATACCGGAAGAGGAAATATTTTCCTCTTTGTTGTCATCTATTTGGCTAAAAATTCAAAACAATAAAAAAAAATGGGCAAAAAGTATAAACGTATGGCTGACAAGAGAGGTATGAGTGGTCCGGACCTGAGAGTGGGTGATTCTGTGTGGCTGTCCACAAGAAACATTAAGTTGAAGGTACTTTCTTGGAAGTTGGGGCCAAGGTTTATTAGCTCATATAAAATTTCTGCCATTATTAATCCGGTTGCTTTTAGTCTTGAACTTCGTCTTGAACTTTTAAAAATTCATAATGTTTTTCACAAATCATTGCTGAAAAGACATGAACCTACTGAACCATCCTCCTTACCTTCTGCTACTGTCTTGGTGGACAGTAATCTTGAATTTCAGATTGCCAGGATAGTGAACTCATGAATTCTCCGTAGATCCCCGCTTTGCAGAAGCCCACCTGCTCGAAAAGTGCTGGTGCAGGTGTTCACGGAAGCAGCAGTGGTAGCAGTCAGTCAGTGCGGAGTGTTGGGGGTAAAGTCACCTACTCGGTGGTGTGGCAGTTTTTGCTAAGCCACCGGAGGAGGTGATCATGGTCATTTGTAGAATCTGTGGGCAAAAAGTGAAGCGTGACCAGGGTGACAATCTTGGCACCACGGCCCTGCATCAACATATACAGTGTCACCATGAAGTGGCCTGGGAGAACCGTGGCTCCAATGTGGTGGTTTAGCCTGCCGTAGCAAAGCAACCGCTGCATCACCCAGTGGCACGCACCCGATTTCAGGCAGTCAAGGGTTCACCACCTCAGCCGAAGGGAGCTGTCTGTCTTTACCATCATCTGCTGGCCCTGATGCTCCGGCTCCTCCTCCACATCATCAGTTATTCTGTCAGCAATCGATCACTGAAGCGATTGCCAAGAGACAACTGTATGCGTGCATTCATCCAGTGGCGCACAAGCTAAATGTGGTCCTGGCCAAGTTACTGGTGCTGTATTCCCTCCCTTGTCTGACAATGTCCGCCTCTGCCTCCTTATCCTCCACTGTGTCCTCAGCTTCCACTGCAGGAACAATTCACAGTGCCCCTCCAGCATACCACATGTGCAGGGCATGGCGGTGTCACGCTGTTCTGCACCTTGTTTGCCTGGGCGAACGGAGTCACACAGGGGAGGAACTGCTCTGTGTCCTTCATCAAGAAATTTAATCCTAGCTTTCTCCACGACAACTCAAAATCGGAACCATGGTGACAGACAACGGAAAGAACAAGGTGTCAACGCTGCTTCAAGGAGGGTTGAGCCATGCGCCCTGCATGGCACACGTCTTCAATCTGGCAGTCAAGTGGTTCCTGAAGTCTTCCACCCATCTCCAAGACATCCTTAAAATGGCCAGGAAACTTTGCATGCACGTCAGCCACTCGTACACTGCAAAGCAAACCCTCCTTGAGCTGCAGCGGCAGAACAGCGTTCCCCAACATAGGCTGATATGCACGTTTCCACCCGTTGGAATTCCACCCTCCATATGTTGGACCAACTATACGAACAGAGAAAGGTCATAAATGATTTCTTGATGATCCAAGCGGACAGGAGTACTCCTCTGTGTAACTTCGATGTCAGCCAGTGGCAGCTCACCTGACATTTGCTTAGGCCCTTTGAGGAGGCCACGTTATTTGTCAGTCACCAGGACTAAGGGATGAACAATTCCATTCCATTGCTTCATGTCCTGGAACAGATGCTGATAAATCTGGCTGGTCAGGGGACTGGAGACGTAGCGCCTACATCTCACGGTTACATGAGCCCTGTGGGGGCTAAACTGGAGAAGGAGGGGTACATTGGAGCACAAGCAATGTGTAGTGAAATGGGTGTTTTTTATACACAGGTGACAGGAGAGGAGGAGCAGCCAGAGGAGCTACAAGGATATGAGGCAGAGGATACAGAGGACCCAGGCACACCGTGGCAGTATGCAGTGGAGATGGAGTCCCTCCAAGTCACTTTCACAAATGGCCTGATGCATGCTCACATGCTTGCGTAGTGACAGCCGAATTGTCAGCATTCGGCAAAAGGATGACTACTGGCTCTCCATCATGTTAGACCCTCACTACCAGTCCAAAATGCGCTCAGATGGCTGCTGGGGTGGGTGAGGGGTGGACAGGAGCAGTACCAGGTCCATCAGCAGCAACTTTGGTTTAGAGTCGTTGATGAGCAGCTTTCTTCACCCTCCTAGTGAAGAAACTATTCACCAGCAGCGGAAGCAGCTAGACCTGGAGCAGGACCTGAACCAGCATGTGGTGGCATACTTGGACAGCACCCTGCCACCCCAGATTGTAGATCCGCTGGACTACTGGGCAGCCAAACTGGATTTGTGGCCGCAACTGGCAGAGTTTGCCCTGTAAAAGCTGTCCTGCCCGGCCAGTAGTGTGGCATCACAGCGGGTGTTTCATGCGGCGAGGGCCCTAGTTACCACAAGAAGAACCTCGACTGTCCACCGAAAATGTGAAGAGACTGACCTTTGTCAAGATGAATCAGGCATGGATCAGCCAGGATTTCCACCCACCAATGCCTGATGCATCAGAATAGATAATCAATGGTGCCACACCAATACTTTGACAAAAAAGACTGGTTACTTCTTGCTTCCTGCCTCAGCTACTATTCTGATGCTGCCACCCACCTGATGCCACACATCTGATGCCAAGTGCTCCTTCTTTCACCCACCATCTTCATCTGGTAATGGTTTTGCCACCCACCTCCCCACTCTGTCACCTGGTCACTTGATGGTCTCCTGATGCTGCTGTCACCTCCACACTATGTCACCTTGCCACTCTGTGGTCTCCTGATGCTGCTGCCACCTACATACAATGTCACCTTGCCACTCTGTGGTCTCCTGATGCTACTTCCACCTCCACACTATGTCATCTTGCCACTCTGTGGCATCCTGATGCTGCTGCTGCCACCTCTCCACTCTGTCATTGTGCCATTCTGTGGCCTCCTCCTGACTGCTGCCACCTCCACACTCTGTCATTGTGCCACTCTGTGTCCTCCTGATTCTACTGCCACCTCCACACTGTCATTGGGCCACTCTGTGATCTCCACATGCTGCTTCGACCTCATCACTATGTCATAGTGCCACTCTGTGGACTTCTCATGCTGTTGCCACCCTCCCCACTTCGTGACTGGGCCTCTATTTTGCCTTTTGGCCTGGCTGACATTTTTTTGGCCCTTCTTATGATCTGTCAGAAGGAAGGAAAAATAAGACGCACAACGGATCCTGTCTATGCTACAGCTGTAAGGCCTGCATGACATGGTCCCTATTTTGCATCAGAATTGGCTTATGATTTGGTAGCCAAAAGCAGGAGTGGGTACAAAACACAGAAGACATGCAAATATTCCATTCACGTGTCATCTCTGTTTTGGATCCACTCCTGTTTTTTTATTGGCTTTAGCAACACTGATGGATTACTGACCAAATGTTCGTATGCTCCACAGACAGTATCCATTTTTTTGGGGGGTTATTGTTCTGATGGATCAGAGGAAGGGAAAAAAATATAGTGATGTCAACACAAAATTACTGCTGACACCCTCTCCAGTCTGTCGGGGGCTCTACTTGTATAAGCGTTTAATAGAACAGGTTCTGTAGACATCTATGTGGAATCAGCTGAGTAGGATCTTGGGCCTCTGCACGGTTCTTTTTACCTGGCGCTAACATTGCTCTGTAAAGCTGAGTTCACACTGAGTTCACACTTGAGTTTTTTGGTCATTTTTGGCCCGTAACTGCCCAAATAAGTGAAGTGTGCAGTGATTCTAAGAGCGACGCCGGTCATCTGCATGTCATACAGACTGACAGTATCATTTCACTACCACAGCAGACTCCCTATGCGTGTTACTGCAAGGCACAGTGTTCTACACCACTATAAAGGCTCTCTGCAGCCAGGAAATAGCTGTTTTTTTAATGTAATTCACCACAAATGAATTCAGATTGATCCTAATTTTTTGGGAAAATTCGGCGAACCGGCCAAATTGAATTTTTGAGAAATTCGCTCATCTCTAGTCATAAAATTATTGGTGACGTCTTGTCGCAGAGAATGGTTGTCTCTTTAGTCAGTTTTTTTCTGTTTTATCCTTTTTAGTGGCGCTTAATTTGTAATTATTAATGGTTGCATTTTAATAGATGCCCCTAATCTTAAATATTTGTGCCCCATAAGTTGGATCCCCACCACTGAGTGAAGACATATCCTAGTTGGGAAAACCATGAAGCTACAGCTGGTGGCAGAGATGATAGTGGAGTTGGCATTACATGTCCCTGGGTTACCTACCATGGCAATACAATGTGGTGACCCCCAACTCTTTACAAGGAGAAACCATGACTATGTCTTAATGGGGCCAGCTATGGTCCTCCTGGTTTTACCAGAGTGGTTATGTAGGTTGACTGGTGACATTAGAATGCATTTTAATTTAAAGCCTGGACCATATGTTGACCACAAGGATCATGATGATCGATGATGATCATTTTCCTTTAACAGCTGCTTCAACCGGTCCTGACAATTTGTAACTTTTTTCGATCGTCCTTTAATCATGTTACATACAGAATTGGAGAGAGATTTTCTCTGACCTTCAGGAAAGTCGCTTTATTACCAATGCAAATTAGACATTTCTAACAAGATTTTCTCACCTTGTTTGGCAGCCCTGGCTTCTAGACATCCTTAAAATATACTTCAGATTAAAATTAAATAATAGATGAGTGACATATTGATAGGAAACTACCCAGGAAGGAGTTCGTGCAGCCGTCGCAACTTGTTGTGGAGCTTTACTGATTGATTGTTTCATTGTCATTGAGTCTTTGGTGTGGGGAACGGACACAATGACAAGACATGTCTACTGAATAATGGGATCTGTCTCCGCTCGTCCGACACTGAGTTACAGCGCTGGTAATAAAATGTTACAAAAAATAATCAGTAAAGAAATTTTAATAAAAATAAATGAAATAAATAAATATTAATAGATAAAATAAATAAATAAATAAAAGTAAAAACTATAATAAAATAAAAATATAATAAATAAATAAAAAATAATAGATAAAATAAATAGAAAGAACAAAATAAAATAAATAAAAATGAATAGGTAAAATAAAATGTATACAAATAAATTAGTAAATGCATGATATTTGGGAAATCTGGAATTATTACTTTTTTAGAAACAATATTACAAAGGCCGCGCAAGGTAGGCAGAATGGATAGGTGCTATACAACAGCTGCTTGACTCAATATGAGGGTATAGTACTCTTATTGTTTACCATATTTAAAGGCACAGTACACCTATTAGTTGCAGTTTTTTGAAAGCACATCCTCATAGCGGTTACACATCTGCAGTCCAGATGGTAGATGGACCATAACAGTAATAGAACTCATGTAGAGAGTCCATAACTAGACCTCCCTGATCAAGGAGTGATTCCTCTTTGCTCAGTGGCACTAACCTTACAGTTTCATCTCTCAGGGGCCCAGCTTCTCCCATAGAAATGTAGCCATGTTTCTACACTGGTTGCATATGCAACGCTCTCATCTGCTTGGACATTTCATATTCCTATGGCTGGGTCATCTGCAGTTGTCTTCAGTGACACATCTTCAGGGATGGAGACTCCCTCTCCTCCAATGCCGTTAGGCTATTACTCACATTCTCAGACTCTTCAGGTCACTGCAGATGTTTTGACTGCTGCTTTACATCCCAAGTCAGGGACTTTGCTACAGACCTGGTCTGTGGCCTCATCTTTTGTGGAGCATGGTCTCAGGCCTAGTCTTTTGTATGCCTACAGCAGGGGTGGGGGGGGTGCAGAGCCTGTGGCATTGCTGCACCTTTCCCTACAGCACACATATTAGCAGTGGCCTGAAATGCCTGCAGCAGGCTCCTATTTGGCACTCACCCCCAGCAGCAGTTGGGAGTGTACAACCCAACACTGACTGCAATGTGGTCCGTTTGTCACTTTTAGGCTCCTCCTTCCAGAAAATGACAAGCTATATGTATCACTGCTTGGGCCACACAAGGGGGCTGGCATTAAGCTGAGTCGATGTCCATTAGTGGTGCAGCACCATCTAGAGTCTGAATTGTGCCACTACAAGCAACCTTAAATGCAGTGTAATGAGCAGGGGTTGTGCTCTTTGTCTGGCTCTGGCACCTCCTTCACGTTGGACACATTTTATCTGACTCGCTCATTACTTTCGGGGAGTAGTGCTCCCATTAAGGTGGACACTGGCCCACCATTTTCATGCAAGCAGAAAATGGGTGCCTATATTTCGGCTTTGAGTTACAGCCCAAGCATGGCAGTAACTAACAGTATCATGTGGAATTGGCCCGGTCTATCACGTCTCTCTTTACCTCTCACACTTCTTACCTCCTCTATTTGCTACTACATAGAATTATTTTCCTTGGTTTCTCTGGGAAAATCACAGGTAAATAACATTTGCTTTTGTCCTTTGTTTTGAGTAGAAACTTTTCTCTTTGTTCGGGGAGCGCTGTGCAGTGACAGGCATGTTGTGGAATAAAGATTAATGGTGGGTCTACACTCCTGGCTCTCTCTGCCTCCTCCACCCCCTTCTCTGTTATTTGCACCTTTATTTTACTCGCAGAACACAGAATTTTGTTAGATTTTTTTTTTCTTCTTTTAGAATTTTTCTCAACCCTTGTTGCAGAGCGGGTTTTATATTTAACCGCAGTAAATTAGCCTTGAGTCACTCTCAGATCGCAGCTGCCAAGACCAATTTTGGCTCAGCTGAAACAAATGCAGTGACACAAAATGCAGACTTTTTATAGCTGGCGTTAAAGCAAAACAATGTTTTTAGTGGTTTTACTGATCTGACCTCCGCTGTGTGCAGCGGCTCGCTCCTTTGATTGCTGCCTTTATTTTTCAGCGCCCTATAACGTATACCCAGCGGTTTGCATGGCATAAGTATACCAAGTGAGTATAAAGTGGATTATCAGCAGGAAATCCTCACATATCCGAGGCTGGAAAAATAGCTTTATTGCTGCGCTGAATTTCATGTTCCTGTAGATGCTTATAATATGTAGACATTTCTATATCGAGTGGATTATTGAATCTATACAATGACGCTGAAATGAAATCTCCACCGCAGATTTACCCAGAGTTATGAGGGATTTGCTAAAAGATGGTCATGAATGGGGTTCTGCAAGAATTGTGGGGAGGGGGACATTGGCAAACGTCCCACTTGGCCAGATCTGAAAAGGGACACTTACCTGCTTCCTGGCTCTGGCTCCCGGCTTGTGGGCTCTCTGGTTGAAAACATCCAGTTTGACATTGCCGCAGCCAATCACTAGCTGCGGCGGAGACCGAATCCCCTTCCATCGTGTGACCATTTGTCATGACATAAGGGAGGCAGTCAGTGCCGCGGTCAGTCATTGTCTGCAGGGGATGTCAAACCGGATGTTTATATCAAGGGAGCCCAACGGAGCATTGCACAACCACTTTAAGGGATGGCTCAAGGTATCAAGGAAAGTTCTCCCTTTACTAAACAGTTTTTCTTTCAATTCTTCATCATTTTCAAGATCTCTGCTTGCTGTTAATGAATTGGAATATTCTTATTTACAAGAGATTCTGAAATTTAGCACTAACCTAACACTTCTGGCAGCTGAGTGTCACGATCCGCGTTGGTTTCGTGACGCTGTTGCTGGCATGCGGTTGCTGTCGGCAACCTGCGTGCCACGACCGATGTTGCAGTCGTGTTGTTCCGCATGCACTTTCCGGCGGCAAGGTGTTGTTGCCGCATGTGAGGGTTGTGTGTTTGTTGCCTCACATGTGGTTGCCGCTGGCAACAAGGTTGTTCTGCATGCATGTCTACTTTCACCTTTGCTGTGGTCTTCTTTTCCCCATTTGGTATGCACGGGGTTAAGGTTATGCTAGGTGTGGTTGTTAGCGCACGTGGGTGTGACCTCAGGCCTCCTTATATGTTGGTTTGTGTGGAGCCTGAGGTCAGTTTGTTTGTCCAGCCGTGGTGTGAGCATGGCTGGAGTGGTTGTTCCCTATGTCTGTGTGAGACACCCTTATTTCTCATATTGTTTACTCTGAGTGGTTGTGTTCCCCTCCTGTGTGCTTCTGCTTACCCTTCCCCCTCTTGGTTATGTTTGTTGTGGGATTGTATGAAGCACTACTTTCTGTTTATGTGCTCCGGAAGGGGCTTGCTTACCCGGAGGGGTTAAGTACCAACCTGATAGTGTGCTGCCACGTCGGGATCCTTCCCCATGCAGCAGGTATCCGCATGGGAGTTCTGGAGGTCCTGGTACACCTTTGTCCTCTGCGGCGCGGCAGGTAAGTGTGTGTCTGTAAGTCATCTTATCAGCCGTGCAGCTTTGCACACTGTCAGGGTCCCGGCTGCAGGGTCCCGGCCTCTGGAGACTCCTGCTCATCCGTGTCCTTGGGTGAGCAGGTGGTCTCTGCCCTGTCGTGATATCCAGGGTGAAGCAGGGATGACCAGGGCATCAGGTTCCTGAGGTATGGGCCCTCCTACCCTCAGGGTCGGCCCATACAGTTAGGAGACCAGGGCCAGCATTAGGGACGTGCTAGGATGTTAGCGGTTCCCTAGTCCCTGCTTTTGGCCCAGCGGCCATGGAAATTGCACGGCGGGGCGTTTTCCCCACTTCCCGCCGTGACATTATGAGAAATAAGGGTGGCTCACACATACATAGGGAACAACCACTCCAGCCATGCTCACACCATGGCTGGACAACCAAACTGACCTCAGGCTCCACACAAACCAACATATAAGGAGGCCTGAGGTCACACCCACGTGCGCTAACAACCACACCTAGCATAACCTTAACCCCGTGCATACCAAATGGGGAAAAGAAGACCACAGCAAAGGTGAAAGTAGACATGCATGCAGAACAACCTTGTTGCCAGCGGCAACCACATGTGAGGCAACAAACACACAACCCTCACATGCGGCAACAACACCTTGCCGCCGGAAAGTGCATGCGGAACAACAACACGACCACAACATCGGTCGTGGCACGCCGGTTGCCGACGGCAACCGCATGCCAGCAACAGCGTCACGAAACCAACGCGGGTCGTGACACTGAGTTTTTGTTACAGTTGTATCCAGTCTAGGCAAGTAAACACATCAGTTGTGCAAATCTCCCTCCGGTCCTGGAGACAACGTTACAATCTATCAATGCAGGTGGAACGTATCAGTTTGTTTCCTTTTATCTCATAGTTGATTGGACTGAATTTGATAATTGAAAGTTGTAGGAAGTATTAGGCCTGCACAGATTACAGGCTCTGGGTGAAAACAAGAATGTATCCCTTCACTCAATATCAGGAAAGATATTGAAAATGAAGCGTAAGCTACATTAGAAATTTGCAGAACATTTTGTTCTAAAAAGCAGAAACTGTTGCAATAATTTGTTTTCCTCCCAATCTGTGTGTGTAAATGTGCTAAATAAAAGATGCTAATTTTTGCATTCACTAATAGGGTTGATCCCCTGCTGCTGCCTTTTTGACTTTTCCTGACCTTCCTCCTGTCTTCGCTTTCTGGTCCCTCTCAACAGGAAGGAAATAATCTCTGAGGTCGGTCACCCCTGCGGCCACTGATTGGCTGAGCAGTTATTTCCTGTGAGGGGAAGCAGAAACTGGCGGGGGCCAGGAAGTGCTGGGACGGGAGCAGACGAGGATCAAAAAAGGTCAACATTGGCTTATTTTATTATTATACATCATACTGAGCTATGCGTTAAGCAATTTACTAAAATATTCATTCAATGGAAGAAGAAGGTTAAATGAAATAGAAAAAATAGAAATAGATAAAATAGATTAAATAGTTAAAATAGAAATCAAAAGGTTTAGGACTGATTGCAGTTGACCACAATCTCTTCATCCCCGCATACTGCATCAAACTCACTGGGGCGCGTTTACCAAGACGACTTTTTATGCCGATCCTATTTTCCTCCTCGCACTGCCATTAGATGAGCCTATATTTTAAAGAGGCGACTATTTTTTTCTACTAATATAGTCACAACCCCCTTAATAACTGACCCCCACAGAGTGTTGGAGACTGAGATATGAGGAGCTGTTTGCAGAGCTGTTGCCTTAAAGCAGTGTTTCTCAACTCCAGTCCTCAGGGCCCACCTACAGGTCATGATTTGAGAATATCCCACAGAATGAGTACCTGAGGTGAGTCTTGATGCACTGACACTAATTATATCACCTGCTAAATACTAAGGAAATCCTGAAAACATGACCCGTAGGTGGGCCCTGAGGACTGGAATTGAGGAACACTGCCTTAAAGCAATAGATGACTTTTACATGCAATACCAGGCTTGGCCTCTTGGTGCGCTGTTATATGAGAGTGTGTTTAATAGATGTTCATTTTAACTTGTTCTCGACTTTGCAGCCGCAACTAGAGGTACAAACACATAACTGATATAATGCCCCTCGGTGCTTCAGTAAAGTATTTTATAAAAGTGAGTGCTTTCCCCCAAAACAGAAACAATTCAGAGAGTTATTATGTCACGCCAAATCTAATCATTAAAGGAGAGAAATAAAACAGTATTCATACTGTCCTTAGTACTTAGCGGAATTCACTTACAAATCTGTCAGCGGCTGGGGAATTATTAGCGGCCTAATGTCCCCATATCTGGCCTTCTACTGAAAAAACTCAGGTAGCTTTCTTATAGCTTTCACCCCGGGAAGGGAGGCTTCCTAATGAGAGAACATGTTTAATCTCGCCTTTAAGAACAGCAGGACTCGTCTTAAATAGATCCATTTTTCTTCTGGACACTTTATATCCATTTAATGAAAAATCATTTCTGCTCCGCGGCAAATAGTTCTTCATTCGTTTTATTGAACTCCCGAGTGTGACTCCGATCATTCCCAGATCCCCAAATACCACATTGTCACCCTCTGCACCTGCATTGTATAATCCTAGAAATATAATGTCACCCTCTATAATAATCCTCTTATAAATATATCACCCCCTATAAATATATCACCCCCTATAAATATATCACCCCCTATAAATATATCACCCCCTATAAATATATCGACCCCTATAAATATATCACCCCCTATAAATATATCACCCCCTATAAATATATCGACCCCTATAAATATATCACCCCCTATAAATATATCACCCCCTATAAATATATCACCCCCTATAAATATATCGACCCCAATAAATATATCGACCCCTATAAATATTTCACCCCCAATAAATATAACATCCCACCCTATAAATACATCTCCCCCTATAAATATAACATCCCACCCTATAAATATATCACCCCCAATAAATATAACACCCCCTATAAATATAACATCACCCCCTATAAATACATCACCCCCTATAAATATAACATCCCACCCTATAAATATATCACCCCCAATAAATATAACACCCCCTATAAATATAACATCACCCCCTATAAATATAACATCCCACCCTATAAATACATCACCCACTGTAAATATATCACCCCCTATAAATATATCGACCCCTATAAATACATCACCCACTGTAAATACATTGCTCTCTATAAATATAACATCCCACCCTATAAATATGAAGATATGAGGGGAGGACATACTGGGATAAAACACTGCGCTGCACTGGAACTTATTGTATTAAAACAATAAGTAAACTCAGATAGAAAAAATATGAAGATGTAATAATATGAATATAGAACACCCTATAAATATAATATCACCCCTACAATTATATCACCCTTTATGAATATAAGATTACTCCCTGTAAATGTAATATCCACCCCCTATAAATAGAGACGAAAAAATTTGGTTTGATCCGGATTTATTATTATATAAAAACGGCTCTTTACGGGCTGCAGCCTTTATAGGGGTGTAGAACACTGTGCCTTGCAGTAACACGCATAGGAAGTCCACTGTGGTGCTGAAATAATACTGTGAGTCAGTATGACATGCAGATGACAGGCGTCGCTCTTAGAATCACTGCACACTTCACTTATTTGGACAGTCACGGGGCCAAAACTGACCAAATAACTCAAGTGTGAACTCAGCCTTACAGGTCGATGTTAGCATCAAGAAGAAGCGCACTCCTTTTACACCGTCGTCAGCTGATTCCACATAGATGTCTACAGAACCTGTTCTATTAAACGCTTATACAAGTAGAGCCCCCCGGCAGAGTGGAGAGGGTGTCAGCAGTAAGCTTGTGTTGACGTCACTGATTATTTTACACTTCCTGTGATCGTTCAGAACAATAACCCCCAAAAAACGGAACCTGTCTGTTGAGCAGTCGCCTTCACGCGGTCAGCATTTGGTCAGTAATCCACCAGTATTGGTAATGCCAAAAAAACAGGAGTGGATCCAAAACAGAGATAACAGGTGAATGGAATATTTGCATGTCTTCTGTGTTTTGTACCCACTTCTGGTTTTGGCTACTAAATCACAAGACAATTCTGAGGGGACCATACGGGCCTTAAAGCTGTTACACAGACAGGATCCGTTGGCATTTCCTTTTTCCTTCCTTCTGACAGATCAGAAGGGTCAAATAAATGATCATGTCTGCCGGGCCGAAAGGCAACATTGTGGCCCAGTCATGAAGTAGGGAGGGTGGGAACAGCATGTGGACATAGTGGTGAGGTGGAGCAGCATGAGGAGGCCACAAAGTGGCACAATGACAGTGTAGATGTAGCAGCAGCAGCATCAGGAAGCCACAGAGTGGCACAACGACAGAGGGGCAAGGTGACATAGTGTGGAGGTGGCAGCATCATAGGCAAACCACAGTATGGCAAGGTGACATAGTGTGGAGGTGGAAGCAGCATCAGAAGACCACAGAGTGGCAAGGTGACATAGTGTGGAGGTGGCAGCAGCATGAGGAAACCACAGAGTGGCAAGGTGACATAGTGTGGAGGTGGAAGCAGCATCAGAAGACCACAGAGTGGCAAGGTGACATAGTGTGGAGGTGGCAGCAGCATGAGGAAACCACAGAGTGGCAAGGTGACATAGTGTGGAGGTGTCAGCAGCATCAGAAGACCACAGAGTGGCAAGGTGACATAGTGTGAAGGTGGGAGCAGCATGAGGAGATGACAGAGTGGCAAGGTGACATAGTGTGGAGGTGGCACCAGCATGAGGAGGCCAAAGAGTGGCAAGGTAACATATTGTGGAGGTGGGTGGCAATAGCAGTACTAGCTGAAGATGGTGGGTGAAAGAAGGAGCACTTGGCATCAGATGTGTGTCATCAGGCGGGTGGCAGCATCAGAACAGTAGCTGAGGCAGGTAGCCAGAAGAAACCAGTCTCTTTTCTCAAAGTGTTGGTGTGGCACCATTGATGATCTAGTCTGATGTATCAGACATTGGTGGGTGGAAATTCTGGCTGATCCAGGCCTGATTCATCTTTACAAAGGTCAGTCTCTCCACATTTTGGGTGGACAGGCGACTTCTTCTTGGGGTAACTATGGTCCCTGCCGCACTAAACACCCGCTCTGATGCCACACAACTGGCCGGGCAGTAAAGCTTTTCCAGGGCAAACTCGGCCAGTTGCGGCCACAAATCCATTTTGGCTGCCCAGTAGTCCAATGAATCTTCAATGACAGCTGGCAGTGTGCACTCCAAGTATGCCACCACCTGCTGGTTCAGGTACTGCTCCAGGACTAGCTGCTGGTGAGTAGTTTCTTCACTATGCAGGTAAAGAAAGCTGCTCTTCAGCGGCTCTAGACTAAGGCTTCTGATGGAGCTGGTACTGCTCCTGACACTCCGCCCCTCCCCAGCAGCCATGGCAGTGGAACGTGAGTGCAGAGGGCCCCCTAGTCAGATCTGCGAGAGGATGGACGATGGCGCAGATAGGCAGCGGCCAACTGACTTCATAGGATGTCTCTATAGTAGTTCAGTTTGTCCTCCCTCTCAGCGGGTTTAAAAAAGGCCCCCATTTTGGACCGGCAGCGAGGGTCCAACAAGGTGGAGAGCCAGAACTCATTCCTCTGCTGAATGGTGACAATTTGGCTGTCACTACGCAAGCAAGTGAGCATGCATCGAGCCATTGGTGCAAGTGACTCGTAGGGACTCCCTGCCTCTATCTCCACTGCATACTGCCACGGTGTGTCTGGGTCCTCTGCCTTGTCTTCCTCATTGCCCTGTAGCTCCTCCGGCTGCTCCTGCTCCTCCTCTCCTAGAAAAAACGCCCATTTTGCTACACATTGCTTGTGTTCCAATGTCCTCCTCTTCCAGTTCAGCCCCCCAGGCTCGATTTCTTGATGAAGGACACGGAGCAGTTCCTCCCCTGTGTGACTCCCTTCGCCCAGGAAAACGAGGTGCAGAACAGCGTGACACCGCCGTGCCCTGCACATGTGGTATGCTGGAGGGGCACTGTGAACTGTCCCTGAAGTAAAGGCTAATGACACGGTGGAGGATGAGGAGGCAGAGGCGAACATTGTCGCAGGACTAACAGCATGAGAACGTGGAGGCGGATGCGGCGTGACCTGGCCAAGTTGCTGGGCAGGAATCACATTTACCCAGTGGGCCGTAAAGGACATATATTGTCCTTGACCGTAGTTACAGCTACCATCCAATTTTCCCAAAAAAGGCTGTATCACAAACAAATTTCACCACTGAATAGCTAATCAACGTAATTAGGTTCATACAGAAGAAAGCCAACAATCACCCAATTTTCCCATATTCTTTTTCCTATTAGTACACCCAAAAAAAATAAATATAACAATCACAATTCACCGCAGAACGGCTAATAGGTCATATGTATCTATCCTAATAATACACCCTGTAAATGGCTGTAATACAATGGAACTTACCCGCTTAATGACAAATATATTTTTTTGCCAATAATACCTGCCAAAAATGGCTTTAGAACATATGACTGCACCGCTGAACGGCAAATAATATATATTTTTCTTTCGCCACTAATACAAAAAGCGCTGTAATTTTCGCACCTAACCACACAATGGCTATTAAGCCCTTTTTTCCCACTAATACAAGGCAAAAAATGTTTTAGAACATATAACTGCACCGCACAAGGGCAAATAAGACGTAGAAATATTTCCTTGTAATAAACCCTGTTAATGGCGGTATCACACAGAACTTGCACCCTAATAACAAGAACGGTTCGCTGGAATTACAGAGCTGCATAATGGCAGTTTGGATCCGCAGTCAGTGCAGCAAGGTGTAATAGGATTGTTCCTATTACCCAGGCTGTAACCTCCCCGACTGAACCCTGTCCCTTTAAGACACCATTTATCCATTTGGGACCCTTGCAGATGATTGCTTATCTTTCAGCGTTCCTCTTCACATGCTAAGAACATGTTAAGCACATTTTCACCCTTCCTGTACATTCACTGGGGGAGGGGGGCCTTTACTTTCCACAACATAATGCAGGCAAGGATATTAGAGGAAATCATGTATTTGCTTGGAGGGCCGTGACGAGGTGCTGAGTCCGTGGTACCTTAAACTCCACTCAGCTTTACAGATAATTACATTTTGAAGACTGAAATTCGCCATCTGTTCGATAGGACGCTGCATTAGTTTCACCGTGAATCTGCTTCCCCCTAATAAGTCTGAGCTTTAAAAACTCCACCGAGCCCTGGAGCCGGCTCCCCCGACACAAGGGGGTCACGTGGTGCAAAAACCTAATGAATCAAATCAGTTTATTACTTAATGAAAGCATTTCTGTGACACATAGCAAACCCCTCCAGTCTGCTCCACTCTGCTACATCAGCCTTACTATAGTGCCATTAAAGTCCCTCTTTTCTTCCCTCATCCCAATGCAATGAATGTAACCAGATAGGACAATGATGAGTGATAGGGGGGCAGAGGTACCAGTGGCCCTGGGGCCCAAAGACCCAGCTATAATAAACAGTAGGTAGGGACCCTGTTTGAGAATTTGCTTTGGGGCAAAGAACAGTCAATTGTCAAAAAAGGGACGCCATTATTTCCAATTCTGCTTAGAAATATACCCCGTTGTATTTTCATTTTGTGCTATTTTCAATACACCTGCTTGCTGTAAGTGAGTGGACGCATGCTGTTTAGATTCAGAGACTTCACACCTGCCCTGACCTGGTCCTGTTCACACATTTGAGGATTTCCTACACTGTATTAGCGTAAGAAATATCCGGCTGGAGTCCAGAACACGAGGGATACACTGTAACACTGTAACAAACTGCCGCTGTGAGATCACAACTAAGTCACTGAATGTAAATACAAGTGTTTCTATTCTTTGACAGAAAGCAGAGGAAGTGAAAATGCAAAGGTTTGTTCACGGCACAGAGCGAAAGAAGTCAGGGCCACACGTGTTCACAACCACCTTTCCCTGTCAATGAAAGTGCAGAGGGCACGACCTTGAGAGCAGAACCTCTAGGTGTAATGGTAACGCCCCCGTTGCTCCTAGAGGCTCATTTGCATATATTAAAATGCCACTTTTCTCAGCAATGCGGCACATATGAACATGCGACCAACACAGATACCTTTAGCTGCCAAGTGCACATGTAACCGGTCAGCCGGTGTCATAGGGAAGGATCTGCTGACAGGGGCCCTTTAGTGTATAGACAGATCGCTGGCCTTTACTTGATTGAAACGCTGTTTTTCTTTTGTTGATCCGAGGCTCCGTTCCAGAGTTATGATACTTTTTCCTAATGTGAAAATTAGGCCTTTGGTGCAATAAGGGTGTCACTCAAGCTCCACCCCTTTCTGTGGCCAGCCCCTCCCTCAGTTTTTATTGACAGGAAAAGGCAGTGACAAAGCAATGAGGGAGGGGCTGGCCACAGAGAGGGGTGGGACTTGAGTGAAGCACTCGTTGCACCAAAGGCCTAATTTGCATATTAGGAAAAAGTATCATAACTCTTGAATGGAGTCTCAGATCAACAAAAGAAAAAAGTGTTTTACCCCGTTTAACTCTGGATAATTTTCAATTTTTGGATTTTTTTTTCATACATAGAGCTTGTTTTTGCGGGACAAATTGTACTTTCTAATTACCCCATTTACTATTGCACATAATGTAGTAGGAAGCGGGAAAAAATACAAATGAGGTGGAATTTTGAAAAAAAAAACACACAATTTCATTACAGCTTTTTTCGGATTTACAGCATTCCCTATAAGATAAAACTGACCTGTTCCCTTCATTCTCCGGGTCAGTACGATTACAGCGATACCACATTTATATAGTTTTATAGGTTCCGTTTTTACGACGTTCTCTATAAGATTAAACTGACCTGTTCTCTTCATTCTCCGGGTCAGTACGATTACAGCGATACCACATTTATATAGTTTTATGGGTTTTGTTTTTACAGCGATCCCTATCAGATAAAACTGACCTGTTCCCTTCATTCTCCGGGTCAGTACGATTACAGAGATACCACATTTATATAGTTTTATGGGTTCTGTTTTTACAGCATTCCCTATGAGCTAAAACTGACCTGTTCTCGTCACTCTCTGGGTCAGTACGATTACAGTGATACCACATTTATATGGTTTTATGGGTTCTGTTTTTACAGCGTTCCCTATGAGCTAAAACTGACCTGTTCCCTTCATTCTCCGGGTCAGTACGATTACAGTGATACCACATTCATATAGTTTTATGGGTTCTGTTTTTACAGCGTTCCCTATGAGATAAAACTGACCTGTTCTCTTCATTCTCCGGGTCAGTACGATTACAGTGATACCACATTTATATAGGTTTATGGGTTTTGTTTTACAGTGATCCCTATCAGATAAAACTGACCTGTTCCCTTCATTCTCCGGGTCAGTACGATTACAGTGATACCACATTCATATAGTTTTATAGGTTTTGTGTTTACAGCGATCCCTATCAGATAAAATTGACCTGTTCCATTTATTCTCCGGGTCAGTACGATTACAGCGATACCACATTCATATAGTTTTATGGGGTTTGTGTTTACAGCGATCCCTATCAGATAAAACTAACCTGTTCTCTTCACTCTCCGGGTCAGTACGATTACAGCGATACCACATTTATATTGTTTTATAGGTTTTGTATTTACAGATGATCCCTATGAGATAAAACTGACCTGTTCTCTTCACTCTCCAGGTCAGTACGATTACAGTGATACCACATTTATATAGTTTTTCTTGTGTTTTAATATTGAAAAAAAACTAAATATTTTTCTTTGCATCATCATATTCTGACCTTCATAACTTTTTATAGTTAGCTGTACGGAGCGGTGAGGGGGCTCATTTTTTTGCGGGTAATCGGTAGTTTTATTGATACCATTTTGGAGTGTGTGCGGCTTTTTGACCACTTTTTATTAAACTTTTTTTGGCAGGTAGAGCGATGAAAAAACTGCAAATTGGACAATTTGATATTTTCTTTTATGATATTTTCTTTTATGACAGGATTTATATTTTAATAGTATGGGACGCGGGGGTGTAAATGACGATTTTTAGATTACTTCTTCCATATTTAAGAATGCAGCCTATGGGAAATTCAATATATTCCTATAGAGCACTGCCACCTGCAGGACTCCATTGGAATATGCCTGTGGTAGGCACGGCTTCCCCGATCTCAACATGGAAAAAGCCACCTCAGCTGCGTGGTCACAATTGACCATCCATGGAATTTGAGGGGTTGAATCCTGAAGTCAGCGTTTTTGCTGATCGCAGAGATTAGCCCCAGGTATCTGCTCTCTTAAACAGCAGAAACTTGTCAACTATGGTGTTTGCTGCGCTCGAGAGCCGGCGCCATTTTTAAAGACCCAACCAGTGCTATACATGTATGATGTTCAAGAAGTGGTTAATCAGGTGAACAACAGCTATGTGTCCGGATAAACAGATGGATAGGAAGGTCGCTAGTGACAGATTCCCTATAATGTCTTTTATAAGAATCAGTTCACACCTGGTAGGGTTTTTTTTTCATCTGAAGAACCTGAAGAAATCCATGCATTTCCTGAGAATACAACTTTATTCTAAGGAATCAGTGATTTTAGCCATTGAAAGTTTTTGCAACAAATTTCCAGATTATAAATGTTCCCTTATTATATGTTTTTCAGAATGTATTTCAGGAAAATGATAATAAAGTCTAAACATAAATATATAAAAATAAGCATTATAACCCCCGTATATTCTGCTTTACTGCTGTGTTTAAGTCGGCTGGGCAGATGCCCGCCTGACACTGAGCTTTCTGGACACTTTAGGCCTGAACTACCTCGGGACTTCACCGTATTTGATTTCATTCTCAGGAGTTGGCAGAAGACATTAAAAGTTTGGAGTCGCAGAAAGCGCTCGTCCTCTAAACGAGACATGACGGCGATTTACACTTCACAAAATTTATGACCGTTATTGAAATTATTGATTTTTATGCAAATCCCAGGTCTCCCAGAGTGAAGGAGGCGATGCAGATGTGGACAGCAGATAAGCTCTATTGACTGCAGAGTCAACATACATACAGATGGCAGCCGGAAATTGTTCTATTTCATGGGTACACAATGATTTCTGCGCCAAAATAGATTGACAACCGCACACGTAGAATTGTTAAATCATGAAAACCTTCATAAAAAAGGATGGAGAAGAAGTGAGAATTAGGAGCACGAGGAAAGAAAGAAAGAAAGAAAAAGAAAGAAAGAAAGAAAGAAAGAAAAAGAAATTATACCATTATGTGGTTTCTTTACTATTTCGGGAAGTTTCTCTTGAACGTTCCCTGGGATCAGAGTTTTGGGATGACTCGGGTCCATACAGTAATTACAAGGTGTGATTTAGAGCCTCTACGAGACGAGTCCTGTGTGATCTGCACATGAGAGGACCCTGGAGCTCCTGTGTGACATGGGGGGTACCACGGTAGATCAGGGTGAATATTTGCGGCCCGGTCCCGGATGATTGTACAAAGTGTAGAGATGAGCAAATCAATTCTAAACTAATCCAAAGTTTTTTCAATGTTTTTGCCCTCCGCCATTTTACCTTGGAAATTGGGTGGATAAAACAGAAGGGAGGAAGAAGATGAAGGATCACACGACACTGGGAGGAGGTGGCGGAAGGGCTTGCCCTGATTGGCTCAGAGGCTGACAGACAGCCTGATCAGCCAATCAGGGAACAGTATGCAGGCAGCTCCTTGTGTTCTCAGCTGTAGATGTGATGGCTTCGGATGAGTCTATACAAAAACAATTGCAGAGACGAGCCAGTGACTGGGGCCACTATAGAATATGGAGGTATCATTGGGTGCCTTCCTAGAGGGGCGCCTTCCTTTTTCGTAGGAAGTGTCAAGAAAACCCCTTGACGCCCCAAGGGCAGATAGTCAAGACAGTCTCCCTCTTGACGACTTGTGTGAGAGCTGTCAGCATTTGGACTGCCCTGAGGAGGAGGTTCGGGAGGAGGCTGCAGACGCCAGGCATAGCCGTGTTGGTGATAGTGGTGATGACACTTGCAGGCACAGTGGTGGCGGTAGTGGCAGGGGTACTGACAGGCGCAGGGAACTGGGAGGGGGCCCAGGGGCCCACCATGAGATATCACAGTCTGATAAAAGTGGCAGAGAGGGTGAGGACTATGCCGATGATTGTGTGTTGGACAAGACCTGGGAGCCGGATCGGGGTGCTGAGGAGAAGGCAGCATGAGAGGAGGAGGGTAGTGTCCACGGTGGCAATAAAGAGCAGAGG
The DNA here is from genome assembly GCA_033119425.1 of Bufotes viridis. Classification (NCBI taxonomy): domain Eukaryota; kingdom Metazoa; phylum Chordata; class Amphibia; order Anura; family Bufonidae; genus Bufotes; species Bufotes viridis. The sequence goes on from CM065597.1 coordinate 5,348,901, forward strand.
CAACGTACGACCAAAACCTCCAAAAGAACTGGCAGGACTAGATCTGCTTATATGATGGCCAGCCCGGGAACTGGTGATGCCACTGATACTCTGGGAGCAGGCGCAAAACATGCCAGACCTAGACCAATCTCGGCTGCTCGGTGCGAGCTACTTCCATATGGTGTTTCTTCTCTGCAAGGTTAGCACACAAAACCACAGCCATGTGCAAGATCTGCAGGATTAAAATGAGCCGGGCCGTGGCCGTACAAACACAATTATAGGTCTGTAAAATATTGTTTCAAATATGATATTTTTATGTATCAAAATACAATAACTTGCTTGGTAATCCTCTCCAAATCTAGTGTATGCGTATTTGGAGTAAGGAACACCCGGAGGACTCATTCACCAGAAATTATATTTAAAAAAATGAATAATGCGATTTATTGTCAATCTTCATAAAAGTTGATTACTTACAAAAATAGTTTAGAAAGTCTTAGTCTAATTGTCCGTGTGTGAGTATGAAAGTCCTTGAAGTATCATTGTTGAAGGGTAGGTGTCTCCTCCTCAAGATCCATGGTTTCCTCCATCTCCTTCAGCAGCAAACACCCCCAACAGAGAGAGAGTGTAAGAAGACCTCCTTGTCTGTCTCGGTCAATCATTTATACCATAGAGAACAGGCGTGTATGCACTTTACACAGTCATATATGGTAGACTTCAAATATAGGTTTTGACGTTCTCATACAGACCTCCCATTGCCAAGTACATTACTATAGATGGTGTCAAAATAAGTGTAGTGTAATACATATTTTATATTAAATACCAATTAATTTAGATCACATATTATTTAACAAGTTCCCAGAGGTCTATAGAACGGGCCAGGATCCCCAATCAGAACTGTCTGTCCTCCTTCTCCTGATCTTCTTTGTGGCATTCAGCTCGCATCTGCAAGCAACACAGTGTCCTTATCATCATCGTCAGCTTCTTCTTTTCCGGCTAAGACTTCTCCTTCTCCTTGTCCTCCGCTCCATCATGAGACATCTATAATGGAATGTGTGGCCATGAGAAAACTGGCTTGTCTACAAGCTGAACCCGCACCTGGTCAAGTCACTGGCAGTGCAATTTCTGCCATACCACTTAGTTGTGGTAAATGTGGAGAACTTCCGCACCTTCACCTTAATTTATTTTTTCTCTAAAATTCAATTTATCTCTACACCATCAGTTGGACTTTCTGTCAGGAGGGTATCAGCAAGAATGTTCTTTTCAGTATGGAAATTTGTCGCTGTTCTGCGCCTTCCCAAAAATGTAATTCTGCTGTAAGATATTTGTACTTCTGCCTAGCTGTCAATTTTTCCCCCAAAAAATAAATAAATAAAATGGTTAACATTGTCTGTTTTTCTGAATGACTTTCAGGCACATACCCTGTTCCCTGACCCCATGGACTTCTGGGCAGGCAGACTGGAACAGTGGTTGGAACTGGCAAAGCACAATCTCTTTCACATTTTTTGCCCAGCCTCCAGTGTCATCTCAGAGAGGGTTTTTTAGCATGGCAGGTGGCATTGCCACCCTCCACCAATGTCCTAAACATCACATTTGTCAAAATGAACACAGCCTGGGACCATGAGGATTTTCACACTACTCCGGCTGAGGCCAATGAATAGATCTAGCCTTGCTGATAATAGCCCATCTCACCACTTTCTGCCTACCACCATATTCTGTACCATACGGCTGCAGCTGCTGCCACCATCCTGCCACTGTCTACTATCATGTTGTGTACCATATGGCTGCTGCTGTCACCACCACAACAGCTGCTATTCCCTGCTTCTTATTCCCCTACAGACACTTCGTTTTTCCTACTGCTACTACCATTACCACTACACAGTCTCCACTACTACTTCTACACACATCTACCACTTTGGATCTTCTATGCTGCTTCTGCTGCCACCATCCTGCCACTATCTACCTGCGCACCCTCAAGTTCTGTACCGTTCTGGCAACATAACACTGCTGCTGTCTGCCTGCCTACCATCATATTCTGTACCGCGCTGCCGCAGCCATCATACAACTGCTGCTGTCTGCCTGCCTACCATCATGTTTCTTACCATATGGATGCTGCTACCACGGCTGCATCTGCTATTCCTTGCTGCCTATTCCCCTACTGTCACTACTTTATCCCAACTGCCACTACCATTACCACTACACAGTCGCCACTGCTACTTCTACATACATCTACTGCTTTGTATGTTCTATGTTACTTCTGCTGCCACCATCCTGCCCTTGTCTACCTGTGCACCATCATGTTCTGTACCGTGCTGCTGCTCCTGCCATCATACCACTGCTGCGGCCTGTCTGCCTACCATCATATTCTGTACCGTGCTGCTGCTGCTCTCATACCACTGCTCCTGTCTGCCTACCTACCATCATGTTTTGTACCGTGCTGCTGCCATCATACCATTGCTGCTGTCTGCCTACCTACCATCATGTTTTGTACCGTGCTGCTGCCATCATACCATTGCTGCTGTCTGTCTGCCTACCATCATGTTTCGTACCATATGGATACTTCTGCCACCACGGCCGCATTTGCTATTCCTTGCTGCTTATTTCCCTACTATCACTTCATTATCCCTACTGCCACTATCATTACCGCTACACAGCCGCCACTACTACTGCTACACACATCTTCTGCTTTGTATGTTCTATGCTGATTCTGCTGCCACTACTATTGCGGTCACATTCCACGATTTAGAGTGTCACTCTTACATTATTTGCTATTGCATTTAAGAGCTTAAAAGGAAGGTGTGTTTGTGTTTTGTGGGGGGGGGGGGATTATTGTAGTGGCAAAGAGTTGTAAAAAATAAATAAATAAAATAAAAAAGATACAGAAAGATATTTAAAAAATCCTGAGAGACCTCAGTCAAATATCAATTTTCAGGCCAATTAGATTTGATTTGGGTAAAATTGATTTAGCCAAGAATCACATATTTTGAAAAATGTTATAAATAGTACACAAACATTTTTAAAAGTTTTCTCATCTGTAATATAGCGCTGTGTGATCGCGGCGCTGTGTCCTGTGCCCGTGATTCTATTAGAAGAAGCTACAATTCCCACAGGACACCACTATGTTAAATGACCAAATACATAATGCAGGAGGATTTCTCCGAGGAGCCTAAATACAGATTACAAATTAAACAGGTATTATTATGCTTCCCTTCACACAAATTAACTAGGAATCAAATGAAACTTCCAAGATGTAAATCAGAGAGCGGCAACGAGCAACTCAAGCAAAACAAATGAAATCATCTGCATTTTCTTCTAATTAGATCTCCCGAAATGCTCACTCATCATGGCGGTTCAGAGTCACATCCAGACCAGATGCGGAGGTCGCCTGAATGACAGTGCAGAACCGCGTCCATAACGTAGAGGACGTCTGCCCTGTGGAGGCAGCTGATCCGCCGAAAATGCAAATGTGGACTCACATTTACTCTTCCTGGCTAATTTGTAGATAACAGTAGACAGTCTGAGAAAGCACCACATTTATCACAGGCGCTGATGCTGAATCTGGAGCCTCTTCAGTTTCTACCACCTATATGTTGGCTGAGCTTATGCTGAAAATTTGTCCACACATGCCCTGAAAATCTGTCCTGAAGGACCAACTCTAATTAGAAAGGCTTTATACAACTAAATCATAGATTTCAGCTTCATAAATGTATCCAGAAGGCAGACAAAAGCTGGTCACGTCCACATGCTAATTTATATCCAGGAAATGTCGATGGTGTCAGAAAAAGTCATTCATCGATGCATCTGAATAAAGTCTAAATGGCTAAAATGAGGTGCACCAAAATTTTGCCTCAGACAAAGGAAATAAAGTGTTACCAGTAGGACTTTTATCTCTCTTAATATTCAGTTATGGGTTAGTCCTAGCTTTCTCTTCCTCCCATTTTTTCTTCTTCTTCCTCTTCTTCCTTCTCTTCCCCTCCAATCTTTCCTCTTTCTCTTCTTCTTTATCCTCTTCCTCTTTTTCCTCTTCTTCTTCTTCCTCTAGCTCTTTTTCCTACCTTTCTTTCCCCACCTCCTCTACTTCCTCTTCTTTTTCTTCTTCCCCTTAGTTACTCTCCTCCTCTCCCTCCCATTGTTCCCCCACCTCCTCTACTTTCTCTACTTCCCCTTAGTTACTGTCCTCTTCTTCCTCCTCCTCCTCCTCTTCTTCTTCTTCATCATCATCCTCTTCTTCTTCTACCGTTTCTTCCTTGTCCTGTTCTTGTTCTACTTCCTCTTCTTACTCTTTCTCTTCCTTCCCATTTTCTTCTTCTTCCTTTTCTTATTTATCCTCTTCTTCCTCCTCCTCTACTTCCTCCTCTTTCTTGTCTCCTTTTTCTATGTTGTTACTTGATTTCATACTCTGGAGAGAATCTAAGAAAAAAATTCTGATACACCTCTGGTCAGCAGACAGTATCACACCGGATAGGATTAGATACACCTCCTAATCATGAGAAAGTATCACACAGGTCAGGGTTAGATACAGTGGCTTAGAAGACAGTATCACACTTGATTAGATACCGCAGATCAGCGGATAGTATCTTATAGGATAGGATTAGATACAGCATCTGGTGTAGCTGGCAAGGTAAGACCTGTCCTAGGTTGCTAATATGACTTACATGTATATACAGCTAGACCTGCCAATAACCTTAATACAGTTCATATGTTTATATGTTAAAGACAAAAGCAGAGTTATTTACTGTGACTTCATGTTTCTGGATGTCATATAACAGTTATATATTGTGTTTACAGAAGCAGAAAAGACAATATGCCTTTAAGATGCATTATATAAATGTAAGGTAAACTCAATGACACAGCAGAAATATTAATAGAAAGCATAGAGTTAAGCTGTTATTATTGAGCAAGAGTCTTGGCCAATGACAGCCAGCCTCACACTCAGCCTGTGTGGAAAATTCCCTAGCAGGAGCTGCTAGAATTCATTACACCAGAGGAGAGAAGCCGAACAGACTTTCACTCCAGTCAGAGCTGAGTTTTATGGAAGCAAAGAGGCCAAAATAGGTATTTAGAACAGTTATGATATGTTCCTATTGTTAATGTAGTGATTAGAACTGTATGCTGAACTAGTTATATGTGTTTCCTTACAGTTCTACCAAATTGCAAAGTGCGACTAAATTGCATAAAAGCATCCAAACTGCTCAAAGCAATTGTATAGACAAAACTGCAAACCAAGTAGAGCAAGTAGAACTATTGGTTAAACCTCAAATATACCTCTCAGAGAGATCATAAAGTGCTTAAATAACTTAAAGTGAGAGTACAGATACTGAAGAGAGAAATATATCCACCATTTTATATTGAATGACAAGATTGAACAGTTGAACCGGCATTTTGTGATACTTTATTCAACAAGTGTTTTGTACATGGACATGGAGATGGCAGTGTTATATATGAAATAAAGTTGAAGTTAATAAAGAAGTTATCTTAAGCATTTGGTGTGCTCTTTAAGCCTACTGTTTCCATAGAACGTCGCTAGAAGAGCTAAAGCAGAGTAACAGTCTGGTTGGACTAAAGAGTTAGAGATATCAAAATTCTTCTAATGCCACAGCACATAAGGCACTTCATTGTCCTGCGCCTGCCACATTTGGTAAGCAGACAGTATTACACAGGATAAGATTAGATACATATGTGGTAAGTAGTATCACACAGAACATGATTAGATACACCCTATGGTCAACAAACAGTATTGCACACAATAGGATTAGATACACCCTCTGATCAGCAGACAGTATCGCACAGGATAGGATTACATACACCTTCTGGTCAGCAGACAGTATCACACAGGATAGGATTAGATACACAGCTCAGCAGACAGTATCACACAGGATAGGATTACATACACCTTCTGGTCAGCAGACAGTATCACACAGGATAGGATTAGATACAGGGCTCAGCAGACAGTGTCACACAGGGTAGGATTAGATACACCTCCTGTTCTGCCTACTGTTCTTGGTCATGATGTGATGTAATTCTGATCTTCCTTTTTCTGCTCATGCTGTGGGTGATGTCATCACTTCCTTTCGTCAGGATCATAATTCATTAATCGGTTATTATTAACAGTTGCTGCTCTAAAACATCCCAAACCTCAGACTGTATAATATTGCACATAAAATGTCACTGCAGCAAAAATATGTCTAAAAACTCATTTCCACAATGTTTTGTCTTGAAAGTCACAGCATGAAAAGTATATATACATAGTAAAGTGCTTTATAGCCGCTCGTAATGCCGATGAAAATTGAATTTCACCATCGTCAAATATTGAATTTATGAATATGAATGAGAAGAAGTAACATCGGACTCCGAGGGAAAAGAGGAAGAAGGCAGAAGAAGGGGCATCATGAGGGGACGAGACCCCTGGAATATCACCAGGAGTCATAGATACAAAGTAACCGTAAGGAGGAGGGGTCAATGGAGCCGGTTATACGTAGGAGGTGACAGCTCTTTATATGAGGTCTACATCTGTGTATACATTGTAGCAGAGTCCACCCCCCTCCTGCAGGTTTGATGGCCCTGGATACTTAGTAACCACAGGACCCATTGTCTGGGTGACCACCAATTGTCTACACACTCAGGTAGTTACAGGGGACATGGCCCCTCCATACAGCGTAGACGTGAGCTGAAGAAAGCATTAGAAGATGGTATGAGAAATGACGTAGAATCAGGACATGAGGAAACGGTGCAGGAAATAATGATGGGGGGGGATGTCACATTTAAGAAAAAACAAGCAAAAACAACAGCAGCCAAAACCCTACACTGTGAGTGCGTCAGGGGTTAAAGAGGACCTTTCTAAAATCACGACCTCACACAGTAGCTCAAGATTAGGAGATGTCATCGAGCTCTTTTTTTTGTTACTGATCCGCTCATGCGTTGTGGCGCTGTGCCCCCCGTTCGGTTTTTGGCGCTTTGTATGCTTATCAATAGCATTGGTACAGGTTGGAGGATACGGCAGCTTTTCTCAGGGGGCGTCTCCTTCTCAAGGCTGTGTGTGTAAATCTCTGGGACGTGTGTCTTTCTCACGTGAGTCGGACGCTCATCTGCTGCCAGGAGAAAACATGGATCAAGATGAATGTAACAACCACAAGCTACAATGTATCGATAGTGACCACCGGACACTTCACATTCTGCAGGGACGGGAAAGCTTTCATTTCAGACAAAAATGTTCCTTTTTTCTTAGTCTGCACAACATTTCACAAGTTAGAGAAGAAGTTTGTGCTTCAGAGCTGCTGTTTGTACTGTAAAGTGAGACAGGAAATTACAAGCACAGGCAGCCATTCTGAAGGACACTGTAGTCACCCTGTCACCCGGCCTGTATGTGAAGACCAGTCACCTTCCCTCTCTCCTCGGACATCCTGTTAGACGTGGGTCATGTGACCACCAAAACCAGTGACACATGGGTGCCACGTCACTGCTGCGCCCCGAGGGGCAGTGATGAAGCCTAGCGGTGGGGATTATACGTGTGCTCACCACCACAGGTCTGAAACGAAGCTCAGTGAGTTGAAGGAGTCATCAGGCGCTGTGGGCATTTTGATGTAGTCATAAAACCAACTATTGTTTCATGCGAGGCTCAAATTTATCCCTTCCCCATGCTTTACACTGCAGCTCTAATATGTTAGGACATACCTAGCTATGATCAGCGACTCCGGCATCTGCAGAATGTGAACATGATGAAATATTGGAATTAACCTTTAACTGATTCCCACAAAACCCAGATTTCCCAGAAAATGACAACACACTCAGAAAGTTCCTGTAGATGGCAGCAGAGTCCGCACCTTGTCTCCACGCTGAACCTTCTCTTCCAGGTATTTTTTTCTGCTTTGAAGTATTTGAGTTTATGGCTGCATGACAAAAATGCAAATAAACCAGTGGTGACTGGCAAGAGCTGAGCGATTATACTGGAACCAGTTACCAGAAGACCAGTGTCATGATCAGTACAATCCAACTCAATCCTAAGTGATTCCTTCTGGTGATGACTGCACCTTGGTGGAAGTTTTAATGTTTACCGGTGAGTTTTTGAATGTTTTCCATCACTTGCTAAAGAAGACCGCCACCGCGCGCCCCCCATATCGTACACAGACAGCTGATAACTCCTGCGTCCAATGGGATAGAAAGTAAAAGGTGCAGCTGATACATATAGGACAGGTGAGAAGAGGGGAGAGCAGGGGAGACAGAGAAAAAGGGGTAAAGGAATGCGCCCCCTAGTGTTAGTGTAGTGACAGCGGCACAATCGAGTGGGCAGCACGTTCCAGTGAACACTAAGCAGCGTTGTGAGGGTCCCGGTCAATAAAATCTGTCACCATACTCAGGTGCTCCTGATCCTGCGGAGCCATGCCAATAAAAAAAATCTGGAAACAGTGGAAGACTGTGCTTCTAACTTTGGGTTGGGTTGAAGGTGTCTGGTGCACTTACCAGATGTCACGTGGTGTAAATATGACGTCTGTTTACAGTCATCATGGCCAAAAGTTTAGAGACGGAAACAAATTGTGGTTTTCACACAGTTTGCTTCTTCAGTGTTTTTGGATCTTTTTGTCAGATGTTTCTATGGTAACTGAAGGACACTTATCAGCATTTTAAATGTGTTTTCACTTCTATTAACAAATCCATCAGGTTTATGCAAAGACTCAATATTCCCAGTGTTCGCCCATTATCTTTAGGACTTCTTCACATCGCCCTGGATGGTGGATATCGGCTTCTGGGCCAAATCTGGACTGATGGCAAACCATTTTTACATAATACATCCTTGGATTGTATCACAATTTCTGGGATTTTGTTTGTCCACCTGATTTTTCAGGATAGAGATCTGTGGAATTTTCTGGCCATGGACCCAAAATGGCAATGTTTTGTTCACCAAGCCACTTATATTCTCACCTTTGCCTTGTGACATGGTCTCCATAATGGTGGAAAAAGCATTGTTCATCACCAAATTGCTCCCGGATGTTTGGGAGAAGTTGCTCCTGGATGGTTGGGAGAAGTTGCTCCTGGACGGTTGGCAGAAGTTGCTCCTGGATCTTTGGGAGAAGTTTCTCCTGTACAGTTGTGAGAAGTTGCTCCTGGATGTTTGGGAGAAGTTGCTCCTGGATGTTTGGGAGAAGTTTCTCCTGAATGTTTGGGAGAAGTTTCTCCTGGATGTTTGGGAGAAGTTGCTCCTGGATGTTTGGGAGATGTTGCTCCTGGATGGTTGGGAGAAGATGCTCCTGGTCTCAGGATGACTGTTAGGATGACTCAGTACTCATGGTAGAGTGCACATTTTCTTCTTTGGATGTCCCAGTCTGAAGGGGCTTCATCAGAGTAAATAACTTTCTCCCAGTCCTCAACAGTCCAATCCCTGTACTCTCTGCAGAATGTCCATCTATCCTTGATGTGTTTATTGGAGAAGAGTGGCTTCTTTGCTTCTTGACATCATAGACATCCCCAAAAGCCGTCACCTCACTATACATTCGCCTGCTGCCATATCTGAGCACGGTTTGCACTCGTGGTGACCCCATCCCATAGCTGAATTCTCTTTAAGAGATGGTCCTGGCACTTGTTGGACTTTCTTGGGTTCCCTGAAGTCTTCTTGGCAGCAATTGAACCTCTCTTCTTGAAGTTCTTGATGATCCAATAAATGGTTGATTGTAGGTTCAATCTTACAAGCAGAAATATCCTTGCATGTGAAGCCCCTTTCATTCAAAGCAACAATGACTGGTGGTAACCATGTGTAATAGAAGATGCCAGTGATTTCAAGCACCCCCACCCATCCCCAAAATCCAACTTTTGAAGCAATCAGTCTGCTCTTCTAACTCAACCAGCTGACTGAGTCAGCAAGCTTGTCCTTGTTAACATTTCAGCTAATGAGAGATCACTGAAATGATGCTAGCAGGTCAATTTATGGCAGGGCTTAAATACAGTGGAAATAGTTTATACGTAATTAATCAACAGCTCGATTTTTTTTTACTATATAAATGAGCACCCGATGACGCCATACTATGTAGGTAAATGATCATCAGGTGGTGCCATACTATGTAAGTAAATGAACACCAGGTGGAGCCATAGTATGTAAGTAACTGAACACCAGGTGGAGCCATATTATGTAAGTAACTGAACACCAGGAGGAGCCATACTATGTAAGTAACTAGACACCAGGGGGAGCTATACTATGTAAGTAACTGAACACCAGGTGGAGCCATACTGTGTAAGTAACTGGACACCAGGTGGAGCCATACTGTGTAAGTAACTGAATACAAGGTGGAGCCATACTATGTAAGTAAATGTACACCAGGTGGAGCCATAGTATGTAAGTAACGGAGCACCAGGAGGTGCCATACTATGTAAGTAACTGGACACCAGGTGGAGCCATACTATGTAAGTAACTGGACACCAGGTGGAGCCATACTATGTAAGTAACTGGACACCAGGTGGAGCTATACTATGTAAGTAAATGTACACTAGGTGGAGCCATACTATGTAAGTAACTGTACACCAGGTGGAGCCATAGTATGTAAGTAACTGAACACCAGGTGGAGCCATTCTATGTAAGTAACTGTACACCAGGTGGTGGCATACTACGTACGTAACTGGACACCAGGAGGCGCCATACTATGTAACTAACTGAACACCAGGTGAAGCCAAACTATGTAAGCAAATGAACAACAAATGGAGCCATACTATGTAAGTAAATGAACACCAGGTGGAGCCTTACTATGTAAGTAACTGAACTCCAGGGGGAGCAATACTATGTAAGTAAATGAACACCGGGTGGAGGCACACTATGTAAGTAAATGAACACCGGGTGGAGCCATACTATGTAATTATATGAACACCAGGTGGAGTCATACTATGTAAGTAACTGAACACCATTTGGAGCCACAGTATGTAAGTAACTGGACACCAGATGGAGCCATACTATGTAAGTAAATGAACAACAAATTGAGCCATACGATGTAAGTAACTGGACACCAGGTGGAGCCATACTATGTAAGTAACTGAACACCAGGTGGAGCCATACTATGTAAGTAACTGAACACCAGGGGACACCATACTAAGTAAATTCTCTGTCACTAACTTCTGGGGTCTTTTGGGTCTTTAATAGGTGGAGCTGTTCGAGGTAATTCTGCTATGGTCAGAGCTGCTTTAGCTCCAAGTTACTCTCTAAGACAAACTGTGCAAAACCAGGAGAATGGAGAGAACTGTCTGTGCATATCTGCAGTGTCTGTGATAGCAAATGATAGATGACACTCCAAGGGGATCGGAGAGGTCTCCTCAGCATCCGGCATACATATCCGAACTCCACCTGAGACTGGAAAGGACAGGCTGAAGTTGTATCTAATGATTGTAGACTGGCAGTGGAGAGGTGTGCTGGGGTTGTGCGGGTGGTTTGGGGTATACTATGCCAGGGTCAGGTGCAGTGTGGACTAAGCTGCGTATATGTTTAGTATAAGTTGGAGACATACATGCAGCTGCCTTCAAAGAACTTTACTTCTACATTTGTTTCACTGTATTTGGTATTGATTTTATCATGCTGCTGTCGGTTTGCAGCAGATTTTTCCTCTAAAGTATGAAATCTGCAATAAATGTAGGCATGCTGTGGAGTTAAAAGGGTTTTCCGAGAATTTCATACTGATGATCCTCTGCATAGGTCATCAGTATCTGATCGGTGGAGGTCCGACACCAAGGACCCTTGGCGATCAGCTGTGTGAGAAGGCAGAGGAGCTCCTGTAAGGGCCACAATCCTTCTCTAAGCTCACCAAGCAGAGCGCCATCCATCGTATAGTGGTTGTGATTGGTATCGCAGCTATATACTGGACATGCTGTATACTGGGTGTGCTCTATACTGGACATGCTGTATACTGGACATGCTATTTACTGGACATGCTGTACACTGGGCATGCTCTATACTGGGCATGCTCTATACTGGGCATGCTCTATACTGGACATACTGTATACTGGGCATGCTCTATACTGGAAATGCTGTATACTGGGCATGCTCTATATTGGACATGCTGTACACTAGGTATGCATTATGCTGGACATTGTGTATACTGGACATGCTCTATACTGGACATGCTGTATACTGGATATGTATAATGCTAGACATGCTGCATTCTGCACATGCTGTATGCCTGACATACTGTATACAGGCCATGCTGTATTCTGGACAAGCAGTATACTGGATATGCTATATTATGGACATATGTTTTACATAGTGTATACTGGACATGCTGTATACTGGACATGCTGTATACTGGACATGCATAATGCTGGTCAGACGCTGGACATGCTGACTGGACAGATGCTGATAACATTGATGCGGTTTTTCTTTAAACAGTGATACACTGTTGCACTGTGGAATAAGTTACTTTACCTCCAAGGTGTGAAGGGGGTGAAGAATTGATACCATATTTTGATTTTGACAAATAGAAGATGTTATTCATGATCTGTTTTCTTGGCTCCAGAATTTCTATAGGAAATCAATGGTTCATGAGATGAAAACAACCCGCGGCCCATTAATCATGAGTGCAGATTTCATTGTTATAAATTTAATACAAGTATAATAAAAAGAGAACAAATGAAGACGACTCGTCACTAATAAGAAAAGTAAATCGTATCACTTCCTGGATTAAGAGCGAGGACAGCAAACAGAGGCTGTGGAAAGAAGAAAGTAACGCCAGAGAAGTTACCGGCATGAGGACGATGCTGCATGAAAAAGTTACTGTGCAAATAATGGCAGAAAAAAAAGTCACAAAAAGTCCTGTCCTCCTTTTGTATATGGGAAACTCATTGCCAAATACAGAAGTTTTTGGTAATAAATACTTATAATAATGAAGAAGTAGAAGAAGAGGAAAGGAGGAGGAAAAAAGGAAGAAAAAAAAGAATTGAAAGGAGCAGAAAAGAAGAAAAGAAGATTAAGGTTAGTTTCACACTAGCGGCAAGGAACTCCTACAGGCTGTTCCAGGAGGTGAACAGCCTGTTGGATCCGTGCTGCCGCTAGTGGACACGTGCCCCCAGACAACCGCTCCGGCCCCATTGACTATAATAGGGGCGGGCCGGAGTTCCGGCGGCAGCAGGGCAAACATGCCGAGAGACGGCCGGAATAAAAGTACGACATGTCATTCCTTGCCGCTAGTGTGAAACTAGCCTAAGGAAGATAAGGAAGATGAGAAAGAGACAAAAAGAAAGAAGAAAGGGAAAGAGGAGGAATAAAGAAGAAGCGAGGGAAGAGGAAAGACGTTAGGAAAAGAAAGAGGAATGGGGAAGAGGAAGATGAAGAGGAAGAAGAATGATCAAGAAGAAGAAAAGTTTTGTTATTTTGTTATTTTTTATTATTAGAAATATTACTACAAGCAGTTTCAATATTTTATTATTACTAATAATTTTTATTATGATTATTATTATTATTATTATTATTATTATTATTATTATTATTATTATTATTGTTTTTAGTACTTTTTTAATTTTAGTATTTATGTTCACATTACATTAGTTTTAGGAATGAGTGAATCGACTTTGAATGAAACATCTGAAGTCGATTTGCATAAAACTTTGTTCCAATACTGTACGGAGCAGGAGCAGGAGCTCTGTACACAATCAGAATATATTGGCTCCGATGAGCCGAAGGTTTTGCATCGCGAAGTTTCGTGAGACTTCATGTAAGAACTTCATAAATTAATTTGTACTGTAAAAAAACATTTCCCGAACTCAGATTCGGTTCCAAGGTACCACTTTGAACCTAACCTGAGTTCGAGAAATGTTTTTTTTAAAGTACAAATACTCCGTACAGTAAAAGTTTTATGCGAATTGACTTCGGATGTTTCATTCGAAGTCATTTCGCTCATCCCTAATTAGTTTAATTCTTACTATTAGTATTGTGTCTGTTCACAGGAACATAACTTTTTTGCTGTCATATAGCAGCTTCAAGTCCCACAGGTGCTAAGACCCAAACTAGCAGCATTATTTATGGCGGTCACACAATATTTATGGTGGTCACACATTATTTATGGTGGTCACACATTAGTTATGGCGGTCACACATTAGTTATGGCGGTCACACATTATTTATGGCGGTCACACACTATTTATGGTGGTCACACAATATTTATGGCGGTCACACATTATTTATGGTGGTCACACATTATTTATGGCGGTCACACAATATTTATGGTGGTCACACATTATTTATGGTGGTCACACATTAGTTATGGCGGTCACACATTAGTTATGGCGGTCACACAATATTTATGGCGGTCACACACTATTTATGGTGGTCACACAATATTTATGGCGGTCACACATTATTTATGGTGGTCACACATTATTTATGGCGGTCACACATTATTTATGGCGGTCACACATTATTTATGGTGGTCACACATTAGTTATGGCGGTCACACATTAGTTATGGCGGTCACACATTATTTATGGTGGTCACACATTATTTATGGCGGTCACACATTAGTTATGGCGGTCACACATTATTTATGGCGGTCACACATTATTTATGGTGGTCACACATTATTTATGGCGGTCACACAATATTTATGGCGGTCACACATTAGTTATGGCGGTCACACATTATTTATGGTGGTCACACATTAGTTATGGTGGTCGTACATTATTTTTTGTGGTCACACATTATTTATGGCGGTCACACATTATTTATGGTGGTCACACATTATTTATGGCGGTCACACACTATTTATGGTGGTCACACAATATTTATGGCGGTCACACATTAGTTATGGCGGTCACACATTATTTATGGTGGTCACACATTAGTTATGGTGGTCGTACATTATTTTTTGTGGTCACACATTATTTATGGCGGTCACACATTATTTATGGTGGTCACACATTATTTATGGCGGTCACACATTATTTATGGTGGTCACACATTAGTTATGGTGGTCACACATTATTTATGGCGGTCACACATTAGTTATGGTGGTCACACATTATTTATGGTGGTCACACATTATTTATGGCGGTCACACATTATTTATGGCGGTCACACATTAGTTATGGTGGTCACACATTATTTATGGTGGTCACACATTATTTATGGCGGTCACACATTATTTATGGCGGTCACACATTATTTATGGCGGTCACACATTATTTATGGCGGTCACACATTATTTATGGCGGTCACACATTATTTATGGCGGTCACACATTAGTTATGGTGGTCGTACATTATTTTTGGTGGTCACACATTAGTTATGGTGGTCGTACATTATTTTTGGTGGTCACACATTATTTATGGCGGTCACACATTATTTATGGTGGTCACACAATATTTATGGTGGTCACACATTATTTATGGCGGTCACACATTAGTTATGGTGGTCGTACATTATTTTTGGTGGTCACACATTAGTTATGGTGGTCGTACATTATTTTTGGTGGTCACACATTATTTATGGCGGTCACACATTAGTTATGGCGGTCACACAATATTTATGGTGGTCACACATTATTTATGGTGGTCACACATTATTTATGGCGGTCACACATTATTTATGGTGGTCACACAATATTTATGGCGGTCACACATTATTTATGGCGGTCACACATTAGTTATGGCGGTCACACATTATTTATGGCGGTCACACAATATTTATGGTGGTCACACAATATTTATGGTGGTCACACATTATTTATGGTGGTCACACATTATTTATGGCGGTCACACATTATTTATGGCGGTCACACAATATTTATGGTGGTCACACAATATTTATGGTGGTCACACATTATTTATGGCGGTCACACAATATTTATGGTGGTCACACAATATTTATGGTGGTCACACAATATTTATGGTGGTCACACATTATTTATGGCGGTCACACAATATTTATGGTGGTCACACATTATTTATGGCGGTCACACATTATCTATGGTGGTCACACATTATTTATGGTGGTCACACATTATTTATGGTGGTCACACATTATTTATGGCGGTCACACAATATTTATGGTGGTCACACATTATTTATGGCGGTCACACATTAGTTATGGCGGTCACACATTATTTATGGTGGTCACACATTATTTATGGTGGTCACACATTAGTTATTGCGGTCACACATTAGTTATGGTGGTCACACATTAGTTATGGCGGTCACACATTAGTTATGGTGGTCACACATTATTTATGGCGGTCACACAATATTTATGGTGGTCACACATTATTTATGGCGGTCACACATTATTTATGGCGGTCACACATTATTTATGGTGGTCACACATTATTTATGGCGGTCACACATTATTTATGGCGGTCACACATTATTTATGGTGGTCACACATTATTTATGGCGGTCACACATTATTTATGGCGGTCACACATTATTTATGGCGGTCACACATTATTTATGGTGGTTACACATTATTTATGGCGGTCACACAATATTTATGGTGGTCACACATTATTTATGGTGGTCACACATTATTTATGGCGGTCACACATTATTTATGGCGGTCACACATTATTTATGGCGGTCACACATTATTTATGGCGGTCACACATTATTTATGGCGGTCACACATTATTTATGGTGGTCACACATTATTTATGGCTGTCACACAATATTTATGGTGGTCACACATTATTTATGGCGGTCACACATTATTTATGGTGGTCACACAATATTTATGGTGGTCACACATTATTTATGGCGGTCACACATTATTTATGGTGGTCACACATTATTTATGGTGGTCACGCATTATTTATGGTGGTTACACATTATTTTTGGTGGTCACACATTATTTATGGTGGTCACACATTATTTATGGTGGTCACACATTATTTATGGTGGTCACACATTATTTATGGTGGTCACACATTATTTATGGTGGTCACACATTATTTTTGGTGGTCACACATTATTTATGGCGGTCACACATTATTTTTGGTGGTCACACATTATTTTTGGTGGTCACACACTATTTATGGCGGTCACACATTATTTTTGGTGGTCACACATTATTTTTGGTGGTCACACATTATTTATGGTGGTCACACATTATTTATGGTGGTCACACATTATTTATGGTGGTCACA
Organism: Bufotes viridis; assembly: GCA_033119425.1. NCBI lineage: Eukaryota > Metazoa > Chordata > Amphibia > Anura > Bufonidae > Bufotes > Bufotes viridis. Next base: position 5,365,969 of record CM065597.1, read on the forward strand.
CATTATTTATGGTGGTGACACATTATTTATGGTGGTCACACATTATTTATGGTGGTCACACATTATTTATGGTGGTCACATTATTTATGGTGGTCACACATTATTTATGGTGGTCACACATTATTTATGGTGGTCACACATTATTTATGGTGGTCACACATTATTTTTGGTGGTCATGCATTATTTATGGTGGTTACACATTATTTTTGGTGGTCACACATTATTTATGGTGGTCACGCATTATTTATGGTGGTCACACATTATTTATGGTGGTCATGCATTATTTATGGCGGTCACACATTATTTTTGGTGGTCACGCATTATTTATGGTGGTGACACATTATTTATGGTGGTCACACATTATTTATGGTGGTCACACATTATTTTTGGTGGTCACACATTATTTATGTGGACTATGGCTTTTTTGGTTGGAAATTGAATTGGGCGGAACTGGAATACCAGACACCGCCCATAGACAGGAGGAGCATGGTTTCTGGAGGATAGCAGCCATGTCTTTCTAATCTTGGACAATCTCTTAATTCTAATATATCAAGGGGAAAACCGAACTGGATCGCACATCCACCATGCTATGCTTAGATCTAATTAAACTCGCTTCTCAGGGCAATATTAAAGTGTACAGCCCCCTATACTGCATGCTGTGCAAGTGGCATCAGTGTATATTTTAATCAAAAGGCATAAGCCCGCTCACCACTCCAAGGTTACCTCTTTGAGTGGGACCAGCTCTGACCAAAAAGGCGCAGAACAATGCGGTGACAAAGCGGCGCTGCCCTAGTAGGCGGCAGGACCCAGGACGCTGAGAAGCGAGTTTAGTTAGATCTAAGCATTTCTCCCCTTGATGTATCTTTATTCTAATATGATTATTAGTGGTTGCTCTTGTATTTTTATTATATTTTATTAATTATATTCTGAAATAATAAAGAGTATCCCTCAGTATTAGGAGAAGCTCTAGAAGCAGAGGGGCTCAGAGCAGCGTCTTCTACTGTATAACTGTAAGATAGTAACGACTTGATAGAAACTTCACTTCATATTAACAGTAATGAATCCTGTAATAAACGTTTCCGTGATTAATTGTCTTGCAATCGGCACTTAATTTGTGTCTCTTTAATGCAAAACATTAATAAAGTCGGATCAGGAATAAATCCTCCGATATGAGGATTTACCGCAGGAATCTGAAGGCTCCGCCTGATGCGAGAGGATAAAAGCAAGACGATGGGAAAGTAACTAAAGTTATTTATGGATGTTATTTTCAGGTTAAATCGATTCGCTACCATGAAGCACGGGGAAATTCGGCTTTGCGGCGAATCGGATTTATCCGGAAATTCGGATCGAATTCACTTTATTGGATTTGATTTGCTCAACTCTAGTCATCATTATTAAACACTTAGAAAACTCCTATAATCTCTGTAGAATGAAAGGTCCTGAAAAATTTTCAAATACACTTCGTACTTCAATTCCTCATAATCTCTGCTTGCTGTCAATGAGTAAAAAACTTGTTTACATTCCTGAAGTGTTACCCTGACAGTCCTGTGCCTCCGAGTATCAGCACAAGCTCTGCTTCCACTTCCAGAGCAGCGATTGTTCATGCTCTGCTACTAGCTAATGCACAGCTGCTGCTCGGGCAGTGGAAGCCGAACCTCTGTATTTGTTCTAATACTCGGAGCAGCGGCGCAGGCTGAGAATGTCAGGGCCAGCGGAGATGTCCAGTCCTGTCATACAAGTGACAGGGGGAGATTCTTCACCAGTGGGGAAAGCCCCCCACAGGTAAGGATCTCTGGTTCCCCTTATTACATAGACAACCAATATCATCAATCAGGACAGCCTGTCAGCCCACAGTGATAATTGATAATAAGTAGTGGCCAGTGGAAGTCACTCGCTCATTATCTCTGAGGTCTTTTATTTATAGACATGATATACAGAGACTTATGTTACTACCACAGATATCAGAAGAAATGCAGCAGAGAAGCACACATCTCACCATCCTCACCGTCTTAGATACGTTAACGCCACTTGTCTGGGCTCCTCCATGACACATCTCTTGTTCTTGTCCGACAAGCGCAATAACGTGGCTGTCTGTTCCCATCTCCTGCAGCTGATTACAGAGACGCCTGGCAATCTGAGGCAATACTGCTCTCCGTGTTGTGGACACAAAGCCTAATTACAATGCAATGACAACATATTAGGAAGAGCGGGCGCTTCACAATGGCTTCTTTTATTTCACAGTTAAGCGGCTGAAAAACAAAAAAACTAAAAGTCATCATTTATCTAGGACACATTGTAATATCATCCTCGTCTATGTATAATCCTCAATACGGGCACATGGTTCACGTCCCAGACCTCCTGGAGGTTACAAAGTGCAGCGGGTGCTCTTAGTGCTGTCCCTGGTGCTGAAGGTGAGCACAACAAAGGTTACTTCTGTTTTCCACCACACGCTTCACATATATTTGTATATGTGTATAACTACTACTGTTGCTACTACTACTACTGTTACTACTACTACTACTACTACTGTTACTACTACTACCACTACTACTACTACTACTACTACTACTACTGTTACTACTGTTACTACTACCACTACTCCTGTTACTACTACTACCACTACTACTACTACTACTACTACTACTGCTACTACTACTACTGCTACTGCTGCTGCTACTGCTGCTGCTACTGCTGCTGCTGCTGCTACTGCTGCTGCTGCTGCTACTACTGCTGCTGCTGCTACTGCTGCTGCTACTGCTACTGCTGCTGCTGCTGCTGCTGCCACTGCTGCTGCTGCTGCTGCTACTGCTGCTGCTGCTGCTGCTGCTGCTGCTGCTGCTACTAGCTACTGCTGCTGCTGCTGCTGCTACTGCTGCTGCTACTGCTGCTGCTTAGCTGCTGCTGCTGCTGCTGCTTCGCTGCTGCTGCTGCTACTGCTACTGCTGTTGCTGCTACTGCTACTAGCTGTTGCTGCTACTACTACTGCTGCTACTGCTACTGACTGTCACTGCTGCTGCTACTACTGCTACTGCTGTTGCTACTACTACTACTACTACTACTGTTACTACTACTACTACTACTACTACTACTACTACTACTGTTACTACTACTACTACTACTACTACTACTACTACTACTACTACTACTACTACTACTGTTACTACTACTACTACTACTACTACTACTACTGTTACTACTACTACTACTACTACTACCCCAACTACTGTTACTACTACTACTAGTTACTACTACCAATCTCACTTCGACTAGTACTCTGGTGATCACTACTAGTAATAAAACTACTACTATTACTGTTGCTACTAGTACTACTGTTACTAGTCCTTATAACTTGTTACAGTGTATCAATGCAAGTAAAATGTATCTGGAGTCCAGGCTGTTTAGCTCACAAAATATTGTCAAGACTGAAAACAATTGTAACAAACCCTCAGAGTTTCCTCCCTGTCTCACTATTAGGGCTCATGCTCACAAGTACTAATACTGTTACTACTACTACTACTACTACTACTACTACTACTATTATTATTATTATTATTATTATTATTATTATTATTATTATTTCTACTACTACTAATATTAATAATAATAGTAATTGTTGACATTACTTTAATATTATAGTATTTGCATTACATTCTTGTTATTATACATTTCATCATATATTTTCTCTTTTATTCTTTTCTCAGAATCACAATTATTGAACTGTTCTTATTATCAGCAATAATTTGTCACAGATCCCAACATGAGTGATTTCTGAATCTTCCTTTCAGTTTTGGACAATACTAAAATCCTGTGAAATAATCAAAACGAGATCAGAAGATGACGGTGAGGACCATGAATGATAATACCTCTGGTCATCAGGCTAAAGTCACAGCTATATATCAGTTACGGAGAAAATTAAATTATTGTGAAATGCAGTTAGCAGCAGTGAAATTCATTATGTGTAAGTTGGCGCAGGTCACCACCGCCAGATAAGATCGGAGAGCGGCCTGCAGGACGCGGACGGATATTGATGTTCTTACAGGTGAAAGGTAGCGTTCTGCTCTTGGGTTCGGATCGTCTCTTGTAATGGGCTCAGGTTAAAGGGCAGAAGGAATATTAGAAACTGCACAGGTTCACAAACATGAAATAAACCCAGTAATGCTGGAAAATAACTGACTACAAGTCTGGAAAAACAATATAATAAACATCACAGTATATAATAAATAAACACTATATAAAATAGATACAAAAATGTATCAAAATGTACAGAAATGTAACAGGATGGAGATTGTGGCAACTGAACATGAGAAAATGTAACTCAGCAGAGAAACCCAATTATAGAAACACATTCTGTCCATAAGACACAAGGGATTGGGGATCTGCATTTTACCCTCTATTGTCTGAGGCCTCGTTCCCATATCCATTTTTTATGGATCTTCTATTCACATTTGTGGTGGACACAGAATGCTCGCACATTAGACTGTGGGTCGGTGAAAAAATCTGTGATGCAGATCAAACATTCATTAAAGTCTATGGGTCTGTGGAAAACCACTGACACAACACGGATGGCCTCATGTTTGGTCAGTTTTTGCTCTGACCACTAGCGAGAGATGCCCCGGAGCAGGGTGCGTAGAATACGGATGACACATGGACTGATTTTTTTCACATCAAACGGAAACCAAATATGAACGAGGCCTTAAAATGTCTGAGCTGATGAGCTGACTTTTTGCAGTTTTGCTCAACTCTGAACAATAAGGGTAAAGATCCGCAATATTCTGAGAGTTGTATGAATAACTGCAGGTACTGTAGCTCAATAATAAAGTGTGACAGCACAGCAGATTCAGGAGAAGCGGCCAGACACCTGGAATCCTGCCAAGTCCTGAAAACTTTCAGGGAGAAAAAAAATCCATATTTTGATTTATGGTCCTTGGGGATTTTTATCTCATAATATAAACTGCAGGGAATTCTGACTTTTGCCTTTAACAGAAAAGTTGTGATAAAAATATAAAGATATCAAGTTCATGACAAATATTTCTTTGTATCACTGTCTGGTCAAGACTAAAATAGAAATATGTGAGGGGTTCAAAAGTGATAAGAAGGGAAAAGCTTTGACAAATGAGACAATGTACTTAACACTGGAGGCAATGCTATACTCCAGAGTAGAGTTGAGCGAACACCTGGAAGTTCGGGTTCGCTGGGTTCGGCCGAACTTCGCCGCAAAGTTTGAATTCAGGACCCGAACTTGACCTGAACTTGACCCCGAACCCCATTGAAGTCAATGGGGACCCAAACTTTGGGGCACTAAAATGGCTGTAAAAGAGTCATGGAAAGGGCTAGAGGGCTGCGAAAGGAAGCAAAATGTGGGTAAGAGCATGACAAGTGCCCTGCAAACAAATGTGGATAGGGAAATGACTGAAAATAAAATAAAATACATAAAAATTAAAAATAATAATCTTGAACTAGGAGGAGGAGGTCCATATGGAGTAGGAGGTTGAGGAGGCGGTGGACATGGCGGTGTAGGTGGAAGCGGCGGTGGAGAAGGTAGTTGCCAACAACACTGTTTTCTTTTTTTCTTTTTATTTGGGTATACCCCAAAATGTTGGGAAATATAGAATAAAAACAAAGAGAAAGTGTGCTGGAATATAACAAAGGCTGTGTGAGGCTGGTATACATGTCTACTCAGCACAAGGTACGGACAGGTCCTGTGGGATCCATGCCTGGTTCATTTTAATGAATGTGAGCTTGTCCGCATTGGCTGTGGACAGGCGGCTGCGCTTGTCTGTGATCACCCCCCCTGCAGTGCTAAACAAACGTTCAGACAATACACCGGCCGCAGGGAAGGCCAGCACCTCCAAGGCGTAAAGGGCAAGCTCAGGCCATGTGCCCAATTTGGAGACCTAGAAGTTGAATGGGGCAGACCCATCAGTCAGTACGTGGAGGCATGTGCACACATACTGCTCCACCATGTTGCTGAAATGCTGCCTCCTGCTAACACGTTCCATATCAGCTGGTGGTGCCGGTTCTTGTGGCGGGCTGACACAGCTTTTCCAAATTTTGGCCATGCTAACCCTGCCTTCTGAGGGGCTGGTGGTGCCCCGGCGACGTTTGCGACTTCTTCCTCCTCCTCTGCCTTCGCCTTGTTCTTCCACTGACCCTCCAAGCTACTTGTGAATGACTGGCCTGATAACCGTGGAAATGTCCACCCACAATCTAAGTGCTGGATTTACTGATTTTTTGACTGTCAGATACACAGCGCAGGCCGCATGGGTACATTATGCCGAAAAATTAAGTGTTTTTTTCACTCACAATGTCCCAGTTGTATTTACTGATTTTATTTCACTATCAGATTCGCAGTGCAGGCCGCAAATGTACTTTATTGAAAAAGAAATATGATTTTTTTCACCAACAAATGAAACAGATGGATTTACTAAATTGATTACACTGTCACATATGCAGCACAGGGGTACTTTACTGAAAAAAAATATGAATATTTCACCCCCTGGGTCCCTGAACTCACAGACGGATTACCTATATTATTTTCCCTTCCCATGGCACATACGCAGTGCAGGCGCACTTAAAAATGGGTATATGTCGCCCACTGAACTACAAGAACAGGATTAAATTATTGTCCCTGGAACATATGTGCTACACTTGCACAAAATGGCCGCCGACGCCCACCTAACTAACAGATGGATAAAATTTATTTTCCTGCGTCACTGGGCTCAGGGCAGGGTACAAAAAAGTCGCATTGCACCCACAAAAAAAAATCGCTGTAGATCGCTAATTTAACAACAAGTTTTGATATCAGATTCTTTCCTATTCTCTCCCTCACAGCAGCAGCAGCGTCCTGTCCCTACACTAGTAAATATAAACCATCAAAAAATGTGGTGATAAGTAAGCAGGATGCGCTCATACCCATATGCAGTTGTGCATTTCTATAGGGGAGCACATCCTGCACTTGTAGTCCGTTGCTAATGGCAATCACCAGCAAAAAATGCATACAATGGATGATGCCAGCAACGGACTACAAGTACCACAATGGACATCCTACATAAGATGAAATACGGAGGTGTATAAACTCCAATTTAAATGTGCCTGTTTTTCATCTTCAGGTCACATTTGGGTGCACCTGCTAGGCCTTGGGCTATATCAGTCAGTCTTGGGTAGGGCTCATAGACACCTCCCACCTCCCATTGCAAGCATGGCTACATGCTGGAGGTAACAGAGGAGCTGTCTGTGAGTCGTCCTAATGCTCCTGTAATTGCCCACTGGCCCCTGATATCGCCCATATGGCGCAGGTAGGTGAGTGTTAGGGCCCTCGGGCTACTTGAGAGACCTTGACGCTGGTGCCCGAGGCTTAAGACATGTCCTCCTAGTAGGATATGTCGAACTAACTCTCAATTTTTAACATCAGTGTGAGGGTTTAGTGTGACGGCAGTGTGCACCTATCTCTGGTTCTGTGTTTGTCCTACACTAGTAAAAGCTGACGTGACGTGCGGCGCTACATGACATCCAGCATATATAGAGGCTGGGTCACATGCTGCACTGGCCAATCACACCCATGCTATTAGTAGGCATGGCTTTGATGGCCTCTAAGGGCACACTAGTTAAACGATTGTTGATTGGCTGCCCTGCAGTCTTTCAACAAGCTTCAATAAACGAACCCGAACCTGAACCTGAACTTTTATGAAAATATTCGGGTTCACAAACTCTACTGCAGAGCTGCATTCACTGTTCTGCTGGTGGAGTCACTGTGTACATACATTACTTATCCTGTACTGATCCTGAGTTACATCCTGTATTATACTCCAGAGCTGCACTCACTGTTCTGCTGGTGGAGTCACTGTGTACATACATTACTTATCCTGTACTGATCCTGAGTTACATCCTGTATTATACTCCAGAGCTGCACTCACTATTCCGCTGGTGCAGTCACTGTGTACATTGCATTACTTATCCTGTACTGATCCTGAGTTACTATTATACTCCAGAGCTGCACACACTATTCTGCTGGTGCAGTCACTGTGTCCATTACTTATCCTGTACTGATCCTGAGTTACATCCTGTATTATACTCCAGAGCTGCACACACTATTCTGCTGGTGCAGTCACTGTGTCCATTACTTATCCTGTACTGATCCTGAGTTACATCCTGTATTATACTCCAGTGCTGCACTCACTATTCTGCTGGTGGAGTCACTATGTACATACATTACTTATCCTGTACTGATCCTGAGTTACATCCTGCATTATACTCCAGAGCTGCACTCACTATTCTGCTGGTGCAGTCACTGTGTACATACATTACTTATCCTGTACTGATCCTAAGTTACATCCTGTATTATACTCCAGAGCTGCACTCACTATTCTGCTGGTGCAGTCACTGTGTACGTACATTACTTATCCTGTACTGATCCTGAGTTACATCCTGTATTATAATCCAGAGCTGCACTCACTATTCTGCTGGTGCAGTCACTGTGTACATACATTACTTACCCTGAAATGATCCTAAGTTATATCCTGTATTATACTCCAGAGCTGCACTCACTATTCTGCTGGTGCAGTCACAGTGTGCATACATTACTTATCCTGTACTGATCCTGAGTTACATCCTGTATTATACCCCAGAGCTGCACTCACTATTCTGCTGGTGGAGTCACTGTGTACATACATTATTTATCCTGTACTGATCCTGAGTTACATCCTGTATTATACCCCAGAGCTGCACTCACTATTCTGCTGGTGCAGTCACTGTGTACATACATTACTTATCCTGTACTGATCCCGAGTTACATCCTGTATTATACTCCAGAGCTGCACTCACTATTCTGCTGGTGCAGTCACTGTGTACATACATTACTTATCCTGTACTGATCCTGAGTTACATCCTGTATTATAACCCAGAGCTGCACTCACTATTCTGCTGGTGCAGTCACTGTGTACATACATTACTTATCCTGTACTGATCCTGAGTTACATCCTGTATTATACTCCAGAGCTGCACTCACTATTCTGCTGGTGCAGTCACTGTGTACATACATCACTTATCCTGTACTGATCCTGAGTTACATCCTGTATTATACTCCAGAGCTGCACTCACTATTCTGCTGGTGCAGTCACTGTATACATACATTACTTACCCTATACTGATCCTGAGTTACATCCTGTATTATACTCCAGAGCTGCACTCACTATTCTGCTGGTGCAGTCACTGTGTACATACATTACTTATCCTGTACTGATCCTGAGTTACATCCTGTATTATACTCCAGAGCTGCACTCACTATTCTGCTGGTGCAGTCACTGTGTGCATACATTACTTATCCTGTACTGATCCTGAGTTACACCCTGTATTATACTCCAGAGCTGCACTCACTGTTCTGCTGGTGCAGTCACTGTGTACATTACATTACTTATCCTTTACTTATCCTGAGTTACATCCTGTATTATACTCCAGAGCTGCGTTCACTATTCTGCTGGTGCAGTCACTGTGTACATACATTACATTACTTATCCTGTACTGATCCTGAGTTACATCCTGTATTATACTCCAGAGCTGCACTCACTGTTCTGCTGGTGCAATCACTGTGTACATACATTACTTATCCTGTACTGATCCTGAGTTACATCCTGTATTATACTCCAGAGCTGCACTCACTATTCTGCTGGTGCAGTCACTGTGTACATACATTACTTATCCTGTACTGATCCTGAGTTACATCCTGTATTATACTCCAGAGCTGCACTCACTGTTCTGCTGGTGCAATCACTGTGTACATACATTACTTATCCTGAGTTACATCCTGTATTATTCTCCAGAGCTGCACTCACTATTCTGCTGGTGCAGTCACTGTGTAAATACATTACTTATCCTGTACTGATCCTGAGTTACATCCTGTATTATACTCCAGAGCTGCACTCACTATTCTGCTGGTGCAGTCACTGTGTACATACATTACTTATCCTGTACTGATCCTGAGTTACATCCTGTATTATACTCCAGAGCTGCACTCACTATTCTGCTGGTGCAGTCACTGTGTACATACATTACTTATCCTGTACTGATCCTGAGTTACATCCTGTATTATACTCCAGAGCTGCACTCACTATTCTGCTGGTGCAGTCACTGTGTGCATACATTACTTATCCTGTACTGATCCTGATTTACACCCTGTATTATACTCCAGAGCTGCACTCACTGTTCTGCTGGTGCAGTCACTGTGTACATTACATTACTTATCCTTTACTGATCCTGAGTTACATCCTGTATTATACTCCAGAGCTGCGTTCACTATTCTGCTGGTGCAGTCACTGTGTACATACATTACTTATCCTGTACTGATCCTGAGTTACATCCTGTATTATACTCCAGAGCTGTACTCACTATTCAGCTGGTGCAGTCACTGTGTACATACATTACTTATCCTGTACTAATCCTGAGTTACATCCTGTATTATAATCCAGAGCTGCACTCACTATTCTGCTGGTGCAGTCACTGTGTACATACATTACTTACCCTGAAATGATCCTAAGTTATATCCTGTATTATACTCCAGAGCTGCACTCACTATTCTGCTGGTGCAGTCACAGTGTGCATACATTACTTATCCTGTACTCATCCTGAGTTACATCCTGTATTATACTCCAGAGCTGCACTCACTATTCTGCTGGTACAGACACTGTGTACATACATTACTTTTCCTGTACTGATCCTGAGTTACATACTGTGTTATACTCCAGAGCTGCACTCACTATTCTGCTGGTGCAGTCACTGTGTACATACATTGCTTATCCTGTACGGATCCTGAGTTACATCCTGTATTATACTCCAGAGCTGCACTCACTATTCTGCTGGTGCAGTCACTGTGTACATACATTACTTATCCTGTACTGATCCTGAGTTACATCCTGTATTATACTCCAGAGCTGCACTCACTGTTCTGCTGGTGCAATCACTGTGTACATACATTACTTATCCTGTACTGATCCTGAGTTACATCCTGTATTATACTCCAGAGCTGCACTCACTATTCTGCTGGTGCAGTCACTGTGTATATACATTACTTATCCTGTACTGATCCTGAGTTACATCCTGTATTATACTCCAGAGCTGCACTCACTATTCTGCTGGTGCAGTCACTGTGTACATACATTACTTATCCTGTACTGATCCTAAGTTACATCCTGTATTATACTCCAGAGCTGCACTCACTGTTCTGCTGGTGCAATCACTGTGTACATACATTACTTATCCTGAGTTACATCCTGTATTATTCTCCAGAGCTTCGCTCACTTTGGGCAGGCACTGGTGTTGCTCCACTCACCCGGTGTGTATTGGAGCTAGTATTCAGATAAACTTCTCTATAGTACTGAAAAGATTAACCTTTCCTCTTACATTCCGTTCAGCTGTTGACTAAGGTTCTGATTCAACCTATTCATTCCTGGCTGTTTGTTCCACCATTTGCCTGAGCTTATCTGTTTGACTGTCGGTCACTTATCCTCTACTAATCTAGAGTAATGGGCCACTTGGGTGTGAAAAGTTGTTGGCACCTGTTACTCTAGCCTACATGCACACGGCAGTGGTTTTTTGCGGCCTCCGCTCCGATTTTTTTGCGGATCCGATGGTTTCCCATTCATTTCTATGGATCCGTTAAAAATGCGGATGCCTCTTCCGTTGCCTGTCCGCGTCCGCTGTCCGCATTTCACGTCGGCAAAAACAATATGGCATGTCCTATTCTTGTCCGCAAAAAATGGTTTGCGGACCCATAGAAGTCAATGGGTCCGCAAAAAATGCAGATGACCAACGGAAGCCATCCGTTTGTCATCCGCATCCGTATTTTTGAGGATGGTTGCTTGGAAACCAGGGCACTTGTACAGGTACTTTAAGAAACTGGTTCAAGCCCTCCGTTTTTTTTGTGGATCCGCAAAAAAAAACAGAAGACACACGGAAACACAACCTACAAATTTTTCTGACACACGGAAAGGATGTGGATGTGAAAAAAAAGGAAGACGGATCTGTGATTTGTGGACAGCAAAAAACAATTGTCGTTTGCATGTAGCCTTAGGCCTCATGCACACAACTGTTTGTGTTTTGCAGTCCGCAAATTGCGGATCCACCAAAAAAGCGGATGACGTTCCGTATGGAATCCGTTTTTTTGCGGATCCGTTATTTTTGCGGACCCATTGTAATAATGCCTATCCTTGTCCGCAAACTAGAAAAAAATAGGACATGCTAAATACGTTTGTGTGCATGAGGCCTTAGTGGAGATGGTTCGGACCCACTTGGTTGTTTTGTATATGGCATTGGTTCCAACTTAAGAGCTAAGTCAAATATTTTCTCTGGTTGCCACTCTTCAACTCCTACATGGACTACACAGCAGGGACTCCTCGGTACAGTTCCTCACCTAGAATCAGGCAAAAACATCTGTTTTAAGGGAAATGAGGATCTGTTACTCACTGACTTATATGCCTTGAGGAACTTGCTATGCTGTACACCCTAATCTGGTTCTGTTATCAACTTGTTTAGTCTGATGTTTGCTGGGAGGGTTTTTAGTTGTGCTTTTAAAATACATGTAGCTTCTGTGCCTCTTTGTTGGGTATAGCGGATGATCTGTGCATTTGTTTCCAGAGCCTAGAGTTCTACTGTAGGCACTATGAAGAACATTGAATATATTGTACTGAGGGCACTGCAGGGGTTGGGTTTGTTAAAAAAACAATGAACTATCGCGTTTCCCCGAAAATGAGACACTGTCTTATATTTATTTTTCCTCAAGAAGACGCACTATGGCTTATTTACAGGGGATGTCTTATTTTTATTAAGTATGGTACAACAATCTACGTTTATTCAAATACAGTTAAGTCGTCTTCTTTTGGAACATCGTCATAACTCTCCAAACCCAGAATTCCATCCTGAATTTCTTGCGACTCCATTTCCTTTAGAACCATTGGCCCCAGTGCTGAGTAAAACGGCAGCCACAGCTTTATTCTACCCCCTGAAGAGTCACAATACCTGAAGCAGAACGTCCTGCTCCTCACTTCCCTGAGGAGACTTTTACTTTCTATGTCTCCCTCTATGCCTCAGCTGGCAGCACACACAGAAGGATCCGGAACCTGACGGGGGGAGCCGACCTTGTTAATGGGGCTGACCGCAAGTTTCCGGTCACCTCCGAGATAGCAGCTGTCACGATGGGGCAGATGAGAAGGGCTGCCCGTCTTCTTTACCGCTCTGCGTCGGTACGCTTAGCCATGCCTATCACTATGTCTTATTTTCGTGAAAAGGTCTTATATTGCGCAAATACTTAGAAATCCTGCCACAGCTTATTTTATGGGTATGTCTTATTTTCGTGAAAAGGTCTTATATTGCGCAAATACTTAGAAATCCTGCCACAGCTTATTTTATGGGTATGTCTTATTTTCGGGAAAACATGGTACAAAATGGATGCAAAACAACCATTAAACACTAGAAAATGGATGCACACTGATGCAAAATGGCCATGAAAAACTGACAGTGGACATTTTTTTTCACTGCCGTGTGAATGTACCCTCAACCCATGTCCTTGGCTTGTCCCAGTGTTCAGCAGAAACCAATACTTGACATGACCAGCAGGGGGAGCACTTGTCCATACAAAAGCCTGGGTCCAGATTTACTAATTCTGTAAATAGCATAAGCTTTGCCCGGCTGCAGTTGATTTATTTTGGTGCAGACATCGTGGTAATTATAGCCACAGCAGCCTGGGCATTCTTACATGGCTCAATAAGGTGCCAGAACATTGCTCCTTTTTCGTGGGGAATAACAATATAGAGGCTTTTTGCTAGTGATGAGCGGCAGGGGCAATATTCAAATTCACGATATTTCGCGAATATTTGGGCGAATATTCGCCATATATTCGAATATTCGCAAATTCGTAATCTTGTCATTATTTTCTTGATTGCAAAGATTTGCCTAAAAATGTGCATACAATTTGCATAAACATTTGCATAAACTGGTATTTAAAGGGTATCTTTCAAATGCCAGTTTATGTGAATTTTATGCAAATGTTATGCAAATTTTTAGGCAAATTCTATGTGAATTTTTTTATGCGAATTTCCACAATCAGAAAATAATGACATTATTTTCTTGATTGCGAAAATTTGCATATAAAAAATTCGCATAAAAACGAATATTCGCAATTACGAATATATTTTGCGATATTCAAAATATTCGCAAATTCTCGAAGTGCCGATATTCGCGATTAAAATTTGCAATTCGAAAATTCGTGATCAACACTGCTGTTTGCTATAATGTGGGTTTTCCGATATAACGGTGCTATGATACATAAGTTAAAAATAATAATAATATGTTGACCTTTAAGGAATATTCCGGCATTTTGGTCAATTTTCAATTTGGCCAAAGGAGAGTTGATCCTAAAGTAAAAATATAAGTCACTCACTAGTTCCCTACAACTCCATTCAAACACTGAGGGTCCGGTCAGGGCCCATCTGGTTTCCCTTAGGGACATGTCACTGCTGAAGCCTGTGATTGGCTGCCTCTGCACATGTGACTTATCGAGGTGGGTACAGTCCATGGACTACACCCTCAGCACAGGAAAGGGGTTTTACTTTAGGATCAGTGCTCTATTTCCTCAATTAAAAAATTATGTAAAATCTGGAAGAACCCTTTAATTTATTGAACGTAGAAGTATAATTTTACCATTTTCCAGTTTCTTTTCTATCTCTGTTTGTTATATTGTATCTCCTCCAGTGATCTCTAATCCGTATTTCACCTGCTCCTTTCTTCACTTGTCTTCACTGTTCATTATCCCACCCCTTCCCCTTTATCTTGACTTTTCCTGTATCTGACTGATGTCCTGTGAAATGTCCTCATTCTCCTTCTTCCTGAGTAGTGATGAGCGGCATAGGATATTTTGCAAATTTTTGGCCGAATATTCACCATAAATTCGCAAATTTGAGAATTTGTGATCTCCAGTCATTATTTACTTGATTGCGAAAATCGGCAATGTAATATATTCGCGAAAAAAATTTGCGATTAGAATATTTGCGTTCAACACTAAGGGGTAGGCAACTTTCCTATTGGTTGCTAGGGATGTTGTTAAGTGCCGATATTCGCGATATATTCGCAATAAATTCTCGATTAGAATATTTGCGATCAACACTATTTGCAAATACGAATATATAGCACTATATTCTAAATATAGGCAAATTCTCGAAGTGGCAATATTCACGATTCGAATATTCACGCTCAACACTATCCCTGAGTAGGAGAGACCTAAACAGGTCAGTGCAGCCTGGAGAGGCAGTCTATGGTGCAGCAGAAAAAGCTTCCTGTGACCACTGCAGGCTGAAATTTCATGTACCCAAAGGTGGTCACTCAGAGAAAAAAATGGAGTGGTTGCTAGGCAACCTAAACTATTAAAACTTGCAGAATAAAGGAAATAAGCTTAGCTTCTGCATTGGTATGCAATGTCCATCATAACAGACACATGCAGTAACTGGCGAGGAGCGCAGCTTTTAATTCATCCGCCGATCTGTAGAAATATTTCTCTCTCTACCTCATACCCAATAAATCATCCTGTTAAAGTCTGAGCGGTTGCAATTAAAATATTAAATGAACAAAATTTTCAGCATAACTTTTCATGTGGCTCAAAGTGGTAATAATGTCACTTATGGCTGATTGTTTTCTCGGTTCTTCCTGTTAATCAACAAATCAATCAGGACCTTAATTGAATATGTCAAATCGCGTGTTGTTCTATTTCTCGCAGATTTACTTAATATTCATCTTTTGTAACCCTTCTGTGGGCTGTTTCTGAGTAAGAAGGTAATTTCCATGCACGGTGCGGTGGCTGCAATGCTCGGCGATTCTGAGATCAGCATTTTTCACCGTTGACAAGTTTTAATTTATAATCAGCTTTCTTATATTTCCAATGCTGCAATCACAGTCTTAAGAGCTTGAGGAGATAAAGAAAATTAAGGCTATTAACACATTCTAGGATTGTTTGATTCACTTATTATAAATTATTCTGGATTTGAAAAGCTTGGATAGAAAGGCCACGGGGGGAGTGCGCTCTGACTGACAGGGCCGGCATCGAGAAGGACAATACGAGGCTTTCTTACTAATTAGCTTATTTGCCGTCCTGACATTTCCCCGGTGTTATTATTTAGCCAATAGATAATGAGAATAATAATAGAAAACATCTTGAAGAGTCTGATTTCTGACAACAGTTTGAACACTTGGAAGGAACATCTTGAATGTTAATTGTGGGAAATTTTCTTGGCTCGTGTAGGACCACTTCAGAGGGACCGATGCAACGAGGTAATTAAGTAAGAAAACATCTTAAAATGCGTCATTACCTTCAAAGAGATAAGTTTAGCATCTTGTCAGTAAAGGTGTTTGGCATTGAAGGGCATTTACATAACCACAAAAATAGGATCAGTCAGTCGTAGTGACCGGGGGTGACACAACAGGATGGACTATGATTATGGTTTGTCAGAACCCTCAATGCTGGAGTGTTGGGGTCAGGACTCATTATTTCTAGATTTGGCATTAAGAAATATTCATATTTGAAAGTTTTACATACAAACATAACAAGAAACCTAGGACACTCCTAAATTAAAAACTACTGGAGCTTCACTTAGCAACCAGTCACCAGACAATCCCCAGTGAAACCCAACGGACAATGCCCTAAACCCAATGGGTAAAATTGCCTTAAATCAGCCTTCTTGACTCTTCGGACAGGATGTGTTACATTTTCCTTTCCCCTTAGAGTCTTTCCAATGAAACAAAAAATGTAATATGTCCCTGATAATCCTAGACAGCTTTCCATAGCTCAAGATGACATATCTCCGAAATCTCATGGACATGTTGGTTGGACAGGATTCTTGAGATATCTGATATCTCAGATATTTGGTGAACCATACGGCAGCACGGTGGCTCAGTGCTTTGTACTGTTGCCTTACAGCGCTGGGGTCCAAGAATTGAATGTGACCAAAGACAACATCTGCATGGAGTGTGTATGTTCTCCTTGTGTTTGCATGGGTTTCCTAGAGGTACTCTGGTTTTCTTCCAAAGACATACTGATAGGGAACTTGGATTGTGAGCTCCACTTTGGTTCAGCAAGTTATGATAATGTTTGTAAAGTGCTGCAGAATATGTCACCACTGTAAAAGTATTTAAAATAATAATAACAACACTACGTAATGGGTTGCATCTCCTAGAACATGTTCTGCTATTTTCTAAAGAGTCCTGCCAGCAATGCTACAAATTTGTTTTATCTATGCACCTGCTGCACTAGCAATGGTAATCAGTAGCAATGGATTTTAGCTCCTAGTATATGTTCTATTAGGTTCCAAAAAGTCCTACTGGCAATGCAAGAAGCTTTAAAGTCCATGACATTGCATCGGAATTTCATCTACACTCCTGCTTCACTAAAAGAAAAGGTTCTGTCAAATCTACATAGTAGCAATGGGTTGTGTCTCCTTAAAGTCATTATAATGGGTTAAAAAAACTCCTAATAGCAATGTAAGAAGACATATTTCATCCACACACCTGCTGCACTAAAAGAAGAGGTGCAGTCGGATCTCCCTGGTAGGCAATAGATTCCCATCAGTGTCAACATCAACCAAACATCCAAGTTCATGTTATTTATGTTTTTAAATGTATTAATTTATTTATTTTTTGTGAACAAAAGAAAATTATCTCATAAAAATGAACTTTTATTTTGGACTGAACTTTCCTTGAAGTTCAATTGTGCATCATCTGATTATTTACAAAGACTGGACTAAGAAAGAGATTCTTGGGTTAAAAAATGGGGCTTCTGGAGACACCACTGCAGTAAATCCATTAACACCGGAATTGTGTATAAATGTTTTATTTTGGTTCCAAATGAGAGGAGTTTGAGTGACTAACCAGTTTACGGACTGTGCCAGTCCCTTATTCAAGACAACAGACACCAGTTCCCCCAGAAGAACCATTTTATACCCAACAAACTCTTCCATGGTCTGACAGTCATGATCTTCTTGGGTTGGGAAGGTCACGGCAGCATTTGACTTTTACACACCAAGGAATCTTCATGAAATGTTAATAGTATTACTATTTTATGGAACATTTAGACCCAATTTGAAGGGACATAAAATCCATTCAACCTTTCTCCTATTGTTAATCCCATCTACCCCAGTACACACTGTGCAAAGCTGAAATCTGTGCTGTGATTAACTGTGATTGCTCCGTCCTATAGACATGGTATAATACTGATTTTCCATTCTTTTTGTAGTTGACGCTCTTATAATTAGAGCGCGCCTGTCTCAGCGTTTTCACCTTCTTTGTGGAAGGATCATTGTTCATCCATATTGTCGCCTCTTTGATATCCATATAGACACAAGCTTTGTAAATATTAAAATATATTAATAATGATCTTCAAACAGGAAGAAAGTCTTTGATGCTGTTTCCCAACTCCTCTTTGAAAAACCTCAAATCTTGATTTTTTTACCCCCTCCTTGCTGTGAATAAAGACAAGATGTTAATTTTTATTAAAGAGAATTAATATATTATAGTCTGAAAGTCACACAGATTAATCGTCGTCTTCATCTTTTAATTGGTCAACAAAGATTGAATCTCTCTGGGGATCATTTACAAACCTTTTTCTGCAGATAAGATGAATGCAAGTCAAGCAATTATTGCAAAGGACCGAAAAAAGTCAAACGGACTGATGGACGGGAGCTTTATTGGAACAAATCAGGCAAAGTTACTAAAACTACGGACAAGACTCCATGTACTTTATAATAACTCACAGACAATATGATCATTCACCACTAGACATGATGTCTAATTTACTGTAACGGATGAACAGTCTTTTGCACTTTTGTTTGCAGCAGAAAGGTCACAACTTTGTAATTAGTTTCCAACTTTTTCAGCCTACAGCTCCTTTAGAAAACGATGTGTATCCATAGTTACACCTGTCATATGTGTAGCCAGTCCTGTGTTAGGTCACTTCCTATGGTCTATTCCCAAGGTCTTACAGATAGTAAAGGTTCAAGCAGATGAAAGGGAGTGTCATATGACTGTAGAATCAGACTACATGGGATTTGTAGTCTGTAACCATGAAGACACACAGATTTGCATAAATGCATTGCACCGGATCAATTCAGAGGGGCTAGTGTACTGTACACAGTCCTGAAGATGATGTATAATGCGGTATAATGCTCAAACAGAGGAAGAAGCATTCCTCACGGTGCTCAGAGGTCCTCAGGTGAGACTGAAGCTTGAACCACATTGTAGCAATCATGTGCCAAAAATATGATTCGGTACCTTGTGAAGGTGTTTATTCTGTTGAATTCCGACTCCTGCATTCTAGAAATTGAGTTGATTACTGCAGCAATATGGCAGCTATTTAGATTATGTTTGAGACATGTCTGCCCTCCCCAGAAGAAGCTGCTAAAGGCAGGAACCCAGGGTTGTGCTACTACAAGTTGTTCTTCCTCTTTGTGAATAATGCTTTTTAAAAAAAAATTGTGTAAGATGAATACAATTTTCTTTAGTTTATTCTAGGCTGTTATATAAACAGCCCCTGATAATGTGTGATCTTTGCTGTATATCTGGATATATATGAAGATGAGACTGTTGGAGTAGATGAGGGCTACCTATCCCACAATGGCGCACTTTAGCAGTGTGCAGTGGAGGTAGAACTACGTCTCAATCTTTTGGAACTGGTTGTTGACCGATGAGGTCTCCTTATAACAATTGTGCTCTAGGAGATGTTGTATTAGGAGCTCCTAACATGGAACACCCAGAGAACACTGAGGAAGAAAGGAAGGAAGGAAGGAGAGAAGAAGGGATAAAGGAAGAATAAAATAGGGAATAGAGAAAAAAGATAAAGAAAGAGGAAGAACGGAGGAGACAAAGCAAGGAAGAAATGAATTAAGTAAAAGGGAAGGGGGAAGAAGTGAGGAAAGAAAGAAGGAATAGATGGCGAGGGAGCTTGGCGAGACACAAAAAATAACAAAATAAAAAGAGAAAGAAAGAAAGGATAGAGGGAAAAGAGAAATAGAAACAGAAAAAAGGAAGAAGGACAGAAAAAGGATACAGTGTACCAATCTCATTTATTGTTTATTGAAAACACTGGCAAACTGTCCAAATGATTGGTTGTCTGCTTAATTCTCATTCTCCACCATTGGCGCTGCTTCACATTAACACGGACAGCATGGCACATAGTTGGTGCACAATCCCCAGGTAAACATTTATTACAGTCAGGGGACATTACTCAGGAATGTAATGCAATAAAAATGTTTTTATTTTAAATCTACCACCATCAGTATCATTTAGATATCAGGCAACGTTTCAGAGGAGGCCATGCCTGCACAGAAGGCACACCAGCCTGACTAAGGTCATTCAAATACGTTTAGAAACATTCCCTGATTTGTAACGTATCCTGATGGTGGTATTCCTAACTGCATTACATTACTGATTGGTGTTGCTTCTAGCAACCCCATTTTACATTTAATATAGTGACATTATCACTAGGTCATTATCAAATCTGCTCATTTCATGTTCTTTCTCTCTTATGTTTTTTAGGGGACAAAAATCAATGACATCAGGGAACAACATCCCTTCAAAACTGGGGGTCATTTTTGCAGAGAATACTTGTTTAAACCATATTTCTCAAGCTTCTATAATGTCCAAAGAATGCTCTGCTACCTAGCCAATAGCACAGTTATTCCTATTCAAAATTATTACTTTTCATAAAAGTAAATGCAAATTCTAGTAATTTTACTGTAGTAGATAAAAAATATTAAAGAGAACGTCAAAGGTTAAAATTTCTAAATTTCAAATAGGTACAGTATATAGATATCCTAAATGGCATTGCTAAAAAAAATTGTGATGTTCTTTGCTATCATAAAAGGCAATCAAAGAAACTGACAACATACCCCAAGGACATGTCTAGACCGTCTGCAAAATCACAGAGTGCAAAGCAAATTTAAAAAGGCACTGAGATGAAAATTACAAGAATTTTATAAATTTAAACTGCATTGTGTTGGAAGACTGTCTATTTATATCAAAGCCCATGGGTGAACTGAAGGTAAATTGGGTGAAGCGCAAAAAGTAAGTAAGAAAATTGATGTTACAAAGTAGAAGGCAGCAAGGAGATTGTAAAGTTAGGAAGTGTACTTTACTCTGTAACAGACATTATTCTGATGTGCTGCTTATAGTGATCCATATGAAAAATTGATTAAATTCTTTGGTAATGAATGAAATTAAAAAATATAGACAACTGAGTCACATACCATTGTGACCTGATTGTAAAAAATCCCTACTGCAATTCATGAAAAGAAATCAATCTAGAATGAAAGTCTTAAAGTTGCCTCCTACGTACAAGAATATAACTACTATAATACTGCTCCTATGTACAGGAATATAACTACTTTAATACTGCCTCCTATGTACAAGAATATAACTAGTATAATACTGCCTCCTATGTACAAGAATATAACTACTATAATACTGCTTCCTATGTACAAGGATATAACTACTATAATACAGCTCCGATGTACAATAATATTATTACTATAATGCTGCCTTCTATGTAAAAGAATCTAACTACTTTATTACTGTTCATATGTACAGTAATTTAAATATTATAATACTGCCCATACAAACAAGCATACCGTTGTGTTCAAAATGATTCAACCCCCACTGACATTGAGTGTTTTGCCCAGTTTGACATTGATTTTGATCATTTCAGTCGTCTTGTTTACAATAAATCACAGAGGCCCTTGTAAGTCAGACAAATATAACATAACATTTATAATGAAATATCCACAAATGTCTTTTCTGTGCTCACATCATTATCAGTTTTATTCACCCCCCAAGTGACATTCAATCTTAGTACTTAGTACAACATCCTTTTCCAGGTATAACAGCTTTTACACGTGAAGCATAGCCTGACACAAGTGTCTTGCAGCGATCTACGGGTATCTTCGCCCATTCTTCATGGGTAAAAGCCTCCAGTTCAGTCACATTCTTAGGCTTGCGCGCTGCAACTGCTTTCTTTAAGTCCCACCAGAGGTTCTCAATCGGATTTAAGTCTGGTGACTGCGATGGCCACTTCACAATGTTCCAGCCTTTAATCTGCAGCCATGTTCTAGTGGACTTGGAGGTATGCTTGGGATCATTGTCCTGTTGAAAGGTCCAACGTCTCCCAAGCCTCAGGATTGTGATGGACTGCATCACATTTTCATCCAGTATCTCCTGGTACTGAAGAGAATTCATGGTACCTTGCACACGCTGAAGCTTCCCTGTACCTGTAGAAGAAAACAGCCCCAAACCATGATTGACCCCCCGCCATGCTTCACAGTAGGCAAGGTGTTCTTTTCTTCATAGGCCTTGTTCTTCCTCCTCCAAACATAGCATTGATCCATGGGCCCAAACAGTTCTAATTTTGTTTCATCAGTCCACGACCAGGTAGCGTTTCAACAGTGCCCTTTGCCTTGAATTTGCGAATGATGCTTCCTATGGTGTCTCTTGGTATGTTTAACATCTTTGCAATCTTCTTATAGCCATTGCCCTTCCTGTGAAGAGAAATCACCTCTTCTCTTGTCTTCCTGGACCATTCTCTTGACTTCACCATGTCTGTAAACACACCAGTAAATGTCTAGAAGGAGCCGAGTATCACAGTCATTTTACATCTGCCTCATTGGGGCTTATTCTGCTTGATTGCTGCTCCTTGACATCCGCAGGGGTTTTCAGTACCTGATCGAAAACACTTGAATGAACCTCTGTTCTTAAGAGCCGTCGTCTTTAAGGGGTTGAATAATTGTGTCAATGAAGAAATCACAAAAAAAAACATTTAATGCTGTATTACAAAAACAATTGATGTCATTTTAGTTGCATTTGGTTCTTTAAAAAGTCCTTGTAAGATTTCATTCTGAACACAATTACAGATGTGCACTAAACTCCCTAAAACCCTTTACAGCATTGGGGGTTGAATAATTTTCAACACAACTTTATAACTATTATAGTACTGCTCCGATGTACAAGAATAGAACTACTATAATACTGCCTTGTATGTGCAAGAATATAACTACTATAATACTGCTCCTATGTACAAGTATATAACTGCTATAATACTGCCTTGTATGTGCAAGAATATAACTACTATAATACTGTCTCCTATGTACAAGTATATAACTGCTATAATACTGCTTCGATGTAGAATAATTTAATTACTATAATACTGCTCCAATATACAAGAATATTACTACTATAATTCTGCTCTTATGTACAATATTTTAAATACTATAAAACTGCCCTGATGAACATAAATTAAACTACTATAATACTACCCCTACAAACAAGAATATAACTATTAGAATACTGCTTTGATATATGCAAGAATATAACTGAGAGAAATGCCTAATGTATAGAGATGAGCGAACACCTGGATGTTCGGGTTCGAGAAGTTCGGCCGAACTTCCCGGAAATGTTCGGGTTCGGGATTCGAACTCGATCCGAACTTTATCCCGAACCCGAACCCCATTGAAGTCAATGGGGACCCGAACTTTTAGGCACAAAAAAGGCTGTAAAATAGTCCAGGAAAGGGCTAGAGGGCTGCCAAAGGCAGCAAAGTGTAGAAAAATCCCCTGCAAACAAATGTGGATAGGGAAATGAATTAAAATTAAATAAAATAAATAAAAATTAACCAATATCAATTGAAGAGAGGTCCCACAGCAAGGAATCATGCGTCATATCACCCTGCACCGGAGAATGTCACTCTCATGTATTTTGGACCAGCACCCAGACAGAGGATACAGGTCCCACAGCAAGGAATCATGCGTCATATCACCCTGCACCGGAGAATGTCACTCTCATGTATTTTGGACCAGCACCCAGACAGAGGATACAGGTCCCACAGCATGGAATCATGCGTCATATCACCCACCACCGGAGAAGGCCACTCTCATGTATTTTGGACCAGCACCCAGACAGAGGATACAGGTCCCACAGCATGGAATCATGCGTCATATCACCCACCACCGGAGAAGGCCACTCTCATGTATTTTGGACCAGCACCCAGACAGAGGAGAGGTCCCACATCAAGGAATCATGAGTCATATCAACCACCACCGGAGAAGGCCACTCTCATTTATTTTGGACCAGCACCCAGACAGAGGATACAGGTCCCACATCAAGGAATCATGCGTCATATCAACCACCACCGGAGAAGGCCACTCTCATTTATTTGGGACCAGCACCCAGACAGAGGAGAGGGGTTTCACAGCAGAGAATCAGGCATTTAGATCACCCACCACAGGAGTAGGCCACCATTTAATGGGACCCAGCAACCATGTCAGATGGCACAAACATCAGCTTCACATCACCCAGCACAAGAGAAGGCCACTTTGAGATACTTTGGCCCCAGCACCCAGACGGAGGAGAGGGTTTTCACAGCAGAGAATCAGGCATTTAGATCACCCACCACAGGAGTAGGACACCATTTAATGGGACCCCGGCAACCATGTCAGATGGCACAAACATCAGCTTCACATCACCCAGCACAAGAGAAGGCCACTTTGAGAGACTTTGACCCCTGCACCCAGACGGAGGAGAGAGGTTTTCACAGCAGAGAATCATGTATTTAGATCACCCACCACAGGAGTAGGACACCATTTAATGGGACCCCGGCAACCATGTCAGATGGCACAAATATCAGCTTCACATCACCCAGCACAAGAGAAGGCCACTTTGAGAGACTTTGACCCCTGCACCCAGGCGGAGGAGAGGGGTTTTCACAGCAGAGAATCAGGCATTTAGATCACCCACCACAGGAGTAGGACACCATTTAATGGGACCCCGGCAACCATGTCAGATGGCACAAACATCAGCTTCACATCACCCACCACAAGAGAAGGCCACTTTGAGAGACTCTGACCCTGCACCCAGACAGAGGATACAGGTCCCACAGCAAGGAATCATGCGTCATATCACCCTGCACCGGAGAATGTCACTCTCATGTATTTTGGACCAGCACCCAGACAGAGGATACAGGTCCCACAGCATGGAATCATGCGTCATATCACCCACCACCGGAGAAGGCCACTCTCATGTATTTTGGACCAGCACCCAGACAGAGGATACAGGTCCCACAGCATGGAATCATGCGTCATATCACCCACCACCGGAGAAGGCCACTCTCATGTATTTTGGACCAGCACCCAGACAGAGGATACAGGTCCCACAGCATGGAATCATGCGTCATATCACCCACCACCGGAGAAGGCCACTCTCATGTATTTTGGACCAGCACCCAGACAGAGGATACAGGTCCCACAGCATGGAATCATGCGTCATATCACCCACCACCGGAGAAGGCCACTCTCATGTATTTTGGACCAGCACCCAGACAGAGGATACAGGTCCCACAGCATGGAATCATGCGTCATATCACCCACCACCGGAGAATGTCACTCTCATTTATTTAGGCCCAGCACACAGACAGAGGAGAGAGGTCCCACAGCAAGGAATCATGCGTCATATCAACCACCAACGGAGAATGTCACTCTCATGTATTTTGGACCAGCACCCAGACAGAGGATACAGGTCCCACAGCATGGAATCATGCGTCATATCACCCACCACCGGAGAAGGCCACTCTCATGTATTTTGGACCAGCACCCAGACAGAGGATACAGGTCCCACAGCATGGAATCATGCGTCATATCACCCACCACCGGAGAAGGCCACTCTCATGTATTTTGGACCAGCACCCAGACAGAAGATACAGGTCCCACAGCATGGAATCATGCGTCATATCACCCACCACCGGAGAAGGCCACTCTCATGTATTTTGGACCAGCACCCAGACAGAGGATACAGGTCCCACAGCATGGAATCATGCGTCATATCACCCACCACCGGAGAAGGCCACTCTCATGTATTTTGGACCAGCACCCAGACAGAGGATACAGGTCCCACAGCATGGAATCATGCGTCATATCACCCACCACCGGAGAAGGCCACTCTCATGTATTTTGGACCAGCACCCAGACAGAGGATACAGGTCCCACAGCATGGAATCATGCGTCATATCAACCACCACCGGAGAATGTCACTCTCATTTATTTAGGCCCAGCACACAGACAGAGGAGAGAGGTCCCACAGCAAGGAATCATGCGTCATATCAACCACCAACGGAGAATGTCACTCTCATGTATTTTGGACCAGCACACAGACAGAGGAGAGAGGTCCCACAGCAAGGAATCATGCGTCATATCAACCACCAACGGAGAATGTCACTCTCATGTATTTTGGATTATTAGTAATGTACACTGGAGGAGCCAACTGGAGTCCTACTCCATATTGCATATGTAGGTCAGTGATGGATATTTACTTTTTGCTATTTTGTACTGTATGTGATTTGTCTGTTTTTTTCTGATATTTAACCACACTTAGTAAATATATTTATTCACCTACCCTGCGTAAACTTATCAATTCTCAAATCTCTTTAATTCCCCATTTTCAAACATTTGGTGTCAGAAGTGGGATTTCAGCAAATGGATATGCTTATTGTTGCTAAGGTGTTACATAGTGAAGATAGTTTGGTCCCGCCGCTCAGTATGGGAACCTGGGCATTTGCAGGAGTCTAATAATATGGGGGATGATTATTAGTGGTTGCAAGTGTTGAGTACAATAAAGGAATTCAAGAGGGGACTGGATTTATTTCTGGAGTGTAATAATATTACAGGTTACAGCTACTAGAGAGGGGTCATTGATCCAGGGAGTTATTCTGATGCCTGATTGGAGTCGGGAAGGAATTTTTTTCCCCTTAAGGACTCAGCCCTATTTCACCCTAAGGACTCGGCCATTTTTTGCAAATCTGACCAGTGTCACTTTATGTGGTGATAACTTTAAAACGCTTTTTCTTATCCAGGCCATTCTGAGATTGTTTTTTCGTCACATATTGTACTTCATAACAGTGGTAAAATAAAGTCGAAAAATCTCATTTTTATTTATAAAAAAATACAAAATTCACCAAAAATTTTGAAAAATTTGCAATTTTCCAAGTTTCAATTTCTCTACTTCTATAATACATAGTAATACCACCAAAAAAAAGTTATTTATTTACATTCCCCATATGTCTACTTCATGTATCGATCATTTTGGGAATGCTATTTCATTTTTTGGGGACATTTACAAGGCTTAGAAGTTTAGAAGCAAATCTTGAAATTTTTCCGAAATTTTCAAAAACCCACTTTTTAGGGACCAGTTCAGGTCTGAAGTCACTTTGTGAGGCTTACATAATAGAAACCACCCAAAAATGACCCCATTCTAGAAACTACACCCCTCAAGGTATTCAAAACTGATTTTACAAACGTAATTAACCCTTTCAGTTTTCCACAAGAGTTAATGGCAAATGGAGATAGAATTTTAGAATTTCGATTTTTTGGAAAATTTTCCATTTTAATCCATTTTTTCCAGTAACAAAGCAAGGGTTAACAGCCAAACAAATCTTAATATCTATTCCCCTGATTCTGTAGTTTGCACGAACACCCAATATGTGGTCATAAACTGCTGTATGGCCAAACTGCAGGGCGCAGAAGGAAGGGAACGCCATATGGGTTTTGGAAGGCGGATTTTGCTGGACTGGATTTTTGACACTATGTCCCATTTGAAGCCCCCCGATGCACCCCTAGAGTAGAAACTCCATAAAAGTGACTCCATCTAAGAAACTACACCCCTCAAGGTATTCAAAACCAGTTTTACAAACTTTGTTAACCCTTTAGGTGTTTCTCAAGAGTTATTGGCAAATGGAGATGAAATTTCAGAATTTCTATTTTTTGTTACCTTGTCTCAAAAAAAGTGTAATATAGAGCAACCAAAAATCATATTTACCCTAAAATAATACAAACAAAACTGCCACCTTATCCCGTACTTTCCAAAATGGGGTCACTTTTTTGGAGTTTCTACTGTAGGGGTGCATCAGTGGGGCTTCAAATGGGACATGGTGTCAAATAACCAGTCCAGCAAAATCTGCCTTCCAAAAACCATATGGCGTTCCCTTCCTTCTGTGCCCTGCTGTTCGGCTATACAGCAGTTTACGACCACATATGGGGTGTTTGTGCAAACAAGAGAATCAGGGCAAAAAATATTGAGTTTTGTTTGGCTGTTAACCCTTGCTTTGTTACTGGAAAAATGGATTAAAATGGAAAATTTGCAAAAAAAATTGCTGTTTTGGGACCGTTTTTATTTTTTGCTATTTACATTGTTGAACTGACAGGTTAGATTGTGTGCTATTTCTATAGAGCAGGTTGTAACGGACGCGACAATACCAAATATGACTACTTTTTAGGGTTTTTTGTTTCAGTTTTACATAATAAAGCATTTTTGAAAAAAATTATTTTTTAGTGTCTCCACATTCTGAAAGCCATAGTTTATTTTTTTATTTTTTGGGCGACTGTCTTATGTAGGGGCTCATTTTCTGCGGGATGAGATGGCGGTTTGATTGGCACTATCTTGGGGTGCATATGACATTTTGGCCGCTTGCTATTACACTTTTTGTGATGTAAGGTGACAAAAATGGCTTTTGACACCGTATTTATTATTATTTTTTTGATGTGTTCAGCTGAGGGGTTAGGTCATGTGTTATTTTTATAGAGCAGGTTGTGACGGACGCGGCAATACCTAATATGTATACTTTTTATTTATTTATATAAGTTTTACACAATAATATCATTTTTTTAAACAAAAATAAATCATGTTTTAGTGTCTCCATAGTTTGAGAGCCATATTTTTTATTTTTTTTGGCGATTGTCCTATGTGGGGGCTCATTTTTTGCGGGATGAGGTGACGGTTAGATTGGCACTATTTGGGGGGTCATATGACTTTTGGATCGCTTGCTATTACACTTTTTGTGATGTAAGGTGACAAAAAAATGGCTTTTTGACAAAGTTTTTATTTAATTTTTTGTACAGTTTTTACTTGAGGGGTTAGGTCAGGTGATATTTTTATAGAGCAGATTCTTACGGACATGGAGATACCCAATGTGTCTACTTTTTAGTTTTTTTTTTTACATTTAACACTAAAAAGCATTTTTGAAACAAAAAAAATCATGTTTTAGTCTGAGAAGCATAGTTTTTTATTTTTTGGCCAATTGTTTTAGGTAGGGGCTCATTTTTTGCGGGATGAGATGGCGATTTGATTGGTACTATTTTGGGAGGCATACGCTTTTTTGATCGCTTTGTATTACACTTTTAGTGATGTAAGGTGCCAAAAAATGGCTTATTTACACCATTTTTTTTTTTATGGCGTTCACCTGACGAGTTCAGTCATGTGATATTTTTATAGAGCAGATTTTTACGGACGCGGCGATACCTAATATATGTAGTGTATTTTTATTTATTTTTTATTCAGTGATATGTGTTTTTATTCATTTTTACTTTTTTTTTCACTTTTTTACATTTTTTTTGACCCAGACCCACTTGGTTCTGAAAGATCCAGTGGATCTGGTGTCTGTATAATACAGTACAGTACACTATATAGTGCACTGTGCTGTATTTTGTACTTTCCAAAGTCTGAATAGACCTTTAGCAGGTCTATTCAGACTTTCAGCACCATGGAGAGCAGGACACTTCAGAAAGCGTCCTGTCTCCATGGCAACCATCACCCGCTGCCATAAGAGGGCAGCGGGTGATTGAAGGAGAGGGAGTGGAGCCCCCTTCCTCTGCGATGCCATCCTGTTGGGGGGCTGCAAAGGCACAGCAGCCCCCCGATGGGAGAGGGAGGGAGCTCCCTCCCTGTTAACCCTTCCATACCGCGGTCCGTACGGACTGCGGTACGGAAGGGGTTAAACGGTACAGATGCCAGCCGTTTCTATCAGAGTGTCAGCAATGTGCTGACACTCTGATAGATCCACTAGACACCAGGGAATATTACAGAGGAGGCGGGCGGTGGATCGCAATCGCGATCCCGCCGGCCGCACCGCCCGCCTCCCGCCGCCCGCAACCACCCCCCCTGCACCCCCGCAGCCACAATATGATTGGGGGCTGCAGGGGGGGTTAAAAATAAACACTTTGGGGGCATTAACCCTCTGATCCCTGCGGTCACAGACCGCGGGGATCAGAGATCGCACAAAGCGCTGCAAACCGCAGGTCTGAATTGACCTGTGGTTTGCAGCGATCGCCGATATGGGGGGGTCACAAGACCCCCCTGGGCATTGCAACAAGGTATCTGCTGAATGATTTCAGCAGGTACCTTGTTCTGATCACTGCCGGCTGAGCAGCAGTGATCGGAACTACTCATGGCGTACCTGTACGTCATGGGTCCTTAAGGACTCGGAAACCATGACGTGCAGGTACGTCATGCGTCCTTAAGGGGTTAAGTGGGGAAAATTGGCTTCTGCCTCACAGGGGTTTTTTGCCTTCCTCTGGATCAACTTGTAGGAAGCAGGCCGAACTGGATGGACAGAGGGATTTTTTTGGTCTTATATACTATGTTACTATGTTAAAGAGGACCTTTCACTGGTCCACAGTTTATCAGTTAAAGATATCTACATTGAGAGCGGCACCCAGGGATGTCCCTGCACTTAATTG
Source organism: Bufotes viridis (assembly GCA_033119425.1). Lineage (NCBI taxonomy): Eukaryota > Metazoa > Chordata > Amphibia > Anura > Bufonidae > Bufotes > Bufotes viridis. Next base: position 5,396,538 of record CM065597.1, read on the forward strand.
TATCCCTGGGTGCCGCTCCGTTCGTCCGCTGTAGCCCCCGGTACCAGCGCTCCTGCTGCTGAAATTTTGCCTGGGGCGGATACTTCTTCTTCTGCCCTGGGCGTCTCCTTCTCCCAGGGCTGGAGTGCTGGCCAATCGCAGCGCTCAGCTCATATTCAGGTGGGACTGTACTAGGTGGTAGAATCTAGCAACATTCTTTTGTGAGTTGTAGAACTGAGCAGGATTTTATTGAAAATCTCTAAGACTTTGTGTAGTAAGAGCTTGCAGATTGTATATATCAGAGTGTCACAGTGCAGTGTAGGCAATACACTCCACACCGAACACAGAAGGGAAAAGGTACTAGGCCTGGAAACAATGGATGGCGGATGGTCACCACCTAGTGAGTCTGCTATTAGTATGAACAGACCAAGATGGTAGAAATGTTCATACGCAGGAACCTAAGCCCTATATCACCCTAACAGGGCCCTGCAGATAGTGTCAGGACATGGATGGCCTATTCCTTCCCAGATGAATGAATAGAAAACCCGCTGGGGACTAATACCAGATGGTAGGGGAAAATAACAAACAAATAAGGAAAGACACCTAACTTCCAAAATTATACGGACGACCAGGAACTCAGAGGAGAACCAATGCCAGAACTTCCTCAAACATGATGGGTGAAGCCAGACTAAACAGAGGAGAAGGAGTGATTAATTAAGTTACACCTGAGACAAGAGGTGTGGTCATCCCCAGCAACAACACAGCAAAGTGAAACCAGAGAGGCTGTCAATCAGGTGCAGCTAGTTTCTTCGATCTTCTGGTCCCTAAGCTAAGAGTTAGAAAATGGGACTGACTGCTGCAGTGGACTAGCAGACACATAGTTGATTAAAATCCAAAGCCTTAACAGAGAATAGTTTGCTAAGCCCAATTTTTTTTTAGATAAGGGAGTTTGGATTATACACAATTCTGATTGATTGGAGTGGGAGGGGGTAGGAAGTGTCAGAGGAGTAAGACAAATAGAGTCTAGGATGTGTTTAGTAAGTGATGTGCAATACCTTTACAAGACACAGAAAAGTGAAGATTATTTAATATTTTTTATTTCTTCTTTTCCAAGCAGCTAATTGTAAGGTGTGAACCCAGCCTTAAAGAAAAGTTATTACACATGTGCACCACCAATTTAGTCATATAAAATCATTTGGTTTTAACAAAAAATGTTTTGTCTTGTTATAAGATTTTGATTGATTACAGAGTGAAGACCAGAAGATGTTGGCAAATAAGGGCAGAAATAGACAATAGAGATTATAAGCAATTCTTGGTGTGGTGCAGGCAAGCTGTGTAGCTGAGAGCCATAAATCATTCATTGAAATGTGAATGATGTGAATGGGTGCGACTTTGAGTTTTGGTTGTCTGAAGTTGTACAATGGAGACAATTGGAGCTGTCTGTACTTCAAGAATAAGGGAGTGGTTATTAGCTGTGTGTGGATATGAATAAATGATCCTGCAACAAGAAATGAATAAATTAAAATGTGAATGTGTAAGAAACAAGAAAGTGTGGTACAATATATTTTCTTTAATGCTGGTTGGGGATTTTAACTTTTTCTTGGGAGATTTTTGTTTTTTTATTGTTGACAAAATTTTTGACGAAGCTCAACATTTTTTATTTAATTCAAGAAAGTAATGTGATAAAAATATTTTCCTATGGGCCCTTTATGTGTTAGTATTTGTATTGTCAGATTTGTTCATTTCTATATTTGTGGTTACGTGTTATATGTAGACTGGCCAAATAACACACACCAGAGATCTGTCTTCAGGAATGTTTAAGAGCAGACTGACTAAAAGAGGGAGGATCGCACCGTCTAGCCTAAAGGCGTGGACTTAGATGACCTAGAGGGGAGGAAGGAAAAAATGGTGGACATCATAGACACAAGGACAGCCCTTTTGCCCATCCCCTAGTTACCAGACGCCCCCATTAAAGTAGAGAATTCCTTTGTTTGGGTTTAAACCTTCATGAAAATAGTCTTTGTTTAAACATCAAGAAAAGCTGGGAACATCTGCAAACCAAAATGCCAAAGCTTATTAATTGCAGAGTAAACCACAAAATAATATTAGGTATCTTAGAAGGTTAATGAATAAATGTGATATTAATGTCCTAGGTTCAAATCCGACCAAGGACATCTGCATGGAGTTTGTATGTTCTCCCCGTGTTTGCTTGGGTTTCCTTCAAGTTCTCTGGTTTTCTCCCACACTCAAACAAAACAGACTGATAGGGAACATAGATTGTGAGCTCCACTGGAGACAGCGTGATGCTAATGTCTGTAAAGTGCTGCGGAATATGTCAGATCTGTATACGTGAGAATAATGATAACAACACTAATAATATTAATAAAAATAATAATAATAATTAATGGTGTTGTGTTTTATTATATACATTGTCTTACTTATCATCATCTTACATTGAAAAAGATACCCATGAATTACATCACATGTATGTTTTGGGTTTTACACCACAATGTAATATGAACATGCACATAAACATACCTGGATAGAACTGTGATATTTAATACAATTTTATCCAACTCTAATCCTTTAAAAGTTATTAAAGGTGAGGTATATGGTGCACAAAACACCAAAACATGGAGAATGAACTTTTCACAATAGACTTTGGAGGTTTAGGATGCAAGAGTGTCTGAAGTGAAGAAAACCTTGATGAAAGACAGTTCCTGTTAGTCATATACTGTAGTTGTTTTTGTTTTGTTTTTGTTTTTAGAAATTCAATGGTTCCAAAGTTATTTATGTAGAATAGGTCATGATGTTGGTTGTTGAAAATGAAGAAAATTGGAACAACCAGGTGGAATGTACTGTAAGGGTATTTCGAAGAACTGATTGGTCCCCTTTAATTCTGTCTCTTTTATATTACCTTTAAGATTCTGTGCAATAAATTCTTCCTTGTAATGTAGTCGGTAGTGTTGAGTGCGAATATTCGAATAGCGAATTTTTATCGCGAATATCGGCACTTCGCTAATTCGCGAATATTTTTAATATAGCGCTATAAATTCGCTATTTCGAATATTAGTTTTTTTTTTTTAGTTATATGTTTTTCTTTCCCATTTCCCAAAAGTAGTTCTTACCAGTCCTGAGGATTCCTGGCTTCCTGGCTGCTCCAGTCAGTGCCCGTTGCCGCTTCTGCCGACTTCCGTGCTCATGGAGCGCCCCCCATCACCATGGGAACGTCTCCATATACTAAAATGTACTGTCGGATTTGAGAATTACGTTGAAATCACAATGCGATTAATTCAAGTTATATTAATCGCATTGCGATTTCAACTTAGCACTGCTGCTATATTTCATATTCGTTAACTTCGTTCATTCTAGCAAGCTGACCCATTATAAACCCAGCTCTAAGTTGAAATCACAATGCGATTAATATAACTTGAAGTAATCGCATTGCGATTTCTACTTAGCACTGCTGCTATATTCCATATTCGTTAATTCTAGCCTAATATGTAAGATAGCAGTGCTAAGTTGTAATCGCAATGCGATAAATATAACTTGAATTAATCGCATTGCGATTTCAACAGACATGGTTTACTATGGTTGCTAAAACGAAGATGGAGAATACTTCGTTATCTTCGTTTTGAGGAATATGACGAATACATTTGTCATATTCGCTAATTCTACCAAGTCAACCATAGTAAACCAGGTCTAAGTAGAAATCGCAATGCGATTAATTCAAGTTATATTAATCGCATTGCGATTTCAACGTAATTCTCAAATCCGACAGTACATTTTAGTATGGAGACGTTCTTGGCTTGGTAGAATTAGCGAATATGACGAATGTATTCGTCATGTTCCTCAAAATGAAGATAACAAAGTATTCTCCATCTTCGTTTTAGCAACCTATTCGTCAACTTCGCTAATTCTAGCAATCAAATAGGAAGGTTGACTATAGAGACAGCTGTGTTTAATTCGCTATGCGATTATATAATATATATTTTTTTATAAATAGAATAATTATAATAATTATCAAGTAATATAATTATTCTATTAAAAAAAGCTAAGTAATATAATCGCATAGCGAATTAAACACAGCTGTCTCTATAGTCAACCCTCCTATTTGATTGCTAGAATTAGCGAAGTTGACGAATAGGTTGCTAAAACGAAGATGTAGAATACTTCGTTATCTTCGTTTTGAGGAATCTGTCGAATACATTCGTCATATTCATCATCTTCACTATAATTCTAGATATAAAACCAATAGGAAAGTAGCCTAAGTTAAAATCGCAATACGCAATTATTAAAATCGCATATTATTTGCGATAACTAGAATAATGACGAATATTCGATTTCGACGAATATGAAACGAATATTCTTTCGAATATTCGCGAATTTCGTCGAAATCGAATATGGCAGCTGCCGCTCATCACTAATAGTCGGTTAGAGATAGTTAGTACCCATTCCCCATTGTGCTAGTAAAACCACATTCCTGAGTGATCTCAGAGACAAGCCCGATACACACTAGTGGAGGGGCTGATGAGAATAACTCTAGTTTGCACTGACAATTAGTTGGCACTCCATTAAAGACTTTATTCTAGTTAGGATGTAAGTATTGATTTGCCACCCAGGGGTGTCGTCCAATCGTCCAAGTGCTATGACATGGCGACCGGAGTGGTACCCCATATTGCATATGTAGGTCAGTGATGATTATTAACTTTTTACTAGTCTGTATGTGATTTGTCAGTTTTATCTTATATTTAATTAAAGTTCATAAATATATTTTTTCACTTAGCATGCATCAGCTTCTTTATTCTCAAATCATTTGAATTCACATTTTGAAACAAATAAAAAAGTAATAATGAAGCTGATATCACTGTGTATAATGTCTGGATCCGCTTTTAGGTCCATAAAGCATTGCTGTAATATGTGGGGTAATATAATTTACATTGCAGTTTGTTGCCTTCAGGCCTCAGGTACTTATGCTATGCTTTTAACCAAAGAAGAAGATATATCAGACAATGAGGACTCTCACAATCTCATATTGATGACTTTTCCTGAGTATAGGCCATTAGTATGAAAATCCTGGAAAACCCTAATAAACTGTTAACAGCCCTATTTAGAGGAAGAAGGGAGATGTGTGATCATTGCTCATCAATGGTCATGCAATTTGCATGAACAAAAAGTAAAACTTTCAATCCTCTGCAATCGCTAGTGCACTGACCTGCGGCTTTATGCATTGAATGCCTCCCAGCTCCTCCCCTCTGCTGTGTGATGGCTGTAAAATCCAATCAGGATAAGGATAAAACTGTCCGTCAGAATAGGGAGGAGGGGCAAGGGAAGGGTTCAGCATATGGAGCTCTGGGTACTGAACACACAAGGGGTACCTCCATGGCAACAGAGGGGTTAAAAGTTGGTGATCATCATCCCAAGTAGGTTTACACAGCTTCCCCCTCTAATACGTAGAGCTGTCAGTAGTCTTGAGGAATCAAACCTGCCAATAGACCTCTTTAAAAGAAATATATGAACATTAGCAAAAGGGCAAACCATAAATGTCTACATAGATTATCTCAGGTAATGATAGAAAGACCTTAAAATTGATCATAAGAGGTGTGGGATGCATCCGATGAGGAACCACTGGGCCCTAACAGGCTTTCCAATGGGCCTTTTGTACAGCTACTAACCACTGGGCTATAACAGATGTTACTAATGGGCCCTAAGTACAGCAACTAAACACTGGGCTCTAACAGAAGTTACTAATGGGCCCCATGTGCAGCTACTAAACACTGGGCTCTAACAGATTTTACTAATGGTCCCCATGTACAGCTACTAACCACTGGGCTATAACAGATGTTACTAATGGGCCCTAAGTACAGCAACTAAACACTGGGCTCTAACAGATGTTACTAATGGGCCCTAAGTACAGCAACTAAACACTGGGCTCTAACAGAAGTTACTAATGGGCCCTAAGTACAGCAACTAAACACTGGGCTCTAACAGATGTTACTAATGGGCCCTAAGTACAGCAACTAAACACTGGGCTCTAACAGAAGTTACTAATGGGCCCTATGTACAGCTACTAACCACGGGGCTCTAACAGGTGTTACTAATGGGCCCTATGGACAGCTACTAACCACTTGGCTCTAACAGATGTTACTAATGGGCCCTATGTACAGCTACTAACCACCGGGCTCTAACAGGTGTTACTAATGGGCCCTATGTGCAGCTACTAAACACTGGGCTCTAACAGATTTTACTAATGGGCCCCATGTACAGCTAATAACCACTGGGCTCTAACAGACTTTCCAATGGGCCCTAAGTACAGCTACTAAACAATGGGCTCTAACAGATGTTACTAATGGGCCCTATGTACAGCTAATAACCACTGGGCTCTAACAGATATTACGAATGGGCCATAAGAAAAGTGACTAAACACTGAGCTCTAATAGATTTTACTAATGGGCCCTATGTACAGCTACTAAACACTGGGCTCTAACAGATGTTACTAATGGGCCTTATGTACAGCTTCTAACCACTGGTCTCTAACAAATGTTACTAATGGGCCCAAATTACAGCGACTAACCACTGGGCTCTAACAGATATTACTAATGGGCCCTATGTACAGCTACTAAACACCGGGCTCTAACAGATGTTACTAATGGGCCATATGTACAGCTACTAACCTCTGGACTCTAACAGAAGTCATATCAGGACCCTATGTACAGCTACTAACCACTGGGCTCTAACAGATATTACTAATGGGCCCTATGTACAGCTACTAACCACTGGTCTCTAACAGATGTTACTAATGGGCCCTATGTACAGCTCCTAAACACCGGGCTCTAACAGAAGTTACTAATGGGCCCTATGTACAGCTACTAACCACTGGGCTCAAACAAATGTTACTAATGGGCCCTGTGTACAGCTACTAAACACTGGGCTTTAACAGATGTTACTAATGGGCCCTATGTACAGCTCCTAAACACTGGGCTCTAACAGATGTTACTAATGGGCCCTATGTACAGCTACTAACCACGGGGCTCTAACAGATGTTACTAATGGGCCCCATGTACAGCTACTAACCACTGGGCTCTAACAGATGTTACTAATGGGCCCTATGTACAGCTACTAAACACTGGGCTTTAACAGATGTTACTAATGGGCTCTATGTACAGATACTAACCTCTGGGCTCTAACAGATGTTACTAATGGACCCTATGTACAGCTACTAACCTCTGGGCTCTAACAGATGTTACTAATGGGCCCTATGTACAGCTACTAAACACTGGGCTCTAACAGATGTTACTAATGGGCCCTATGTACAGCTACTAACCACGGGGCTCTAACAGATGTTACTAATGGGCCGTATGTACAGCTACTAACCACTGGGCTCTAACATATGTTTCTAATGGGCCCTATGTACAGCTACTAACCACTGGGCTCTAACATATGTTTCTAATGGGCCCTATGTACAGCTACTAACCTCTGGACTCTAACAGATGTTACTATTGGGCCCTATGTACAGCTACTAACCACTTGGCTCTAACAGATGTTACTAGTGGGCCCTATGTACAGCTACTAAACACTGGGCTCTAACAGATGTTACTAATGGGCCCTATGTACAGCTACTAACCACTGGGCTCTAACAGATGTTACTAATGGGCTCTATGTACAGCTACTAACCACTGTGCTCTAACAGATGTTACTAATGGGCCCTATTTACAGCTACTAACCACTTGTCTCTAACAGATGTTACTAATGGGCCCTATATACAGCTACTAACCACGGGGCTCTAACAGATGTTACTAATGGGCCCTATGTACAGCTACTAACCACTTGGCTCTAACAGATGTTACTAATGGGCCCTATGTACAGCTACTAACCACTTGTCTCTAACAGATGTTACTAATGGGCCCTATATACAGCTACTAACCACTGGGCTCTAACATATGTTTCTAATGGGCTCTATGTACAGCTACTAACCACTGGGCTCTAACAGATGTTACTAGTGGGCCCTATGTACAGCTACTAACCACTGGGCTCTAACAGATGTTTCTAATGGGCTCTATGTACAGCTACTAACCACTGGGCTCTAACAGATGTTACTAATGGGCCCTATGTACAGCTACTAACCACTGGGCTCTAACAGATGTTACTAATGGGCCCTATGTACAGCTACTAACCACTGGGCTCTAACAGATGTTACTAATGGGCCCAAATTACAGCGACTAACCACTGGGCTCTAACAGATGTTACTAATGGGCTCTATGTACAGCTACTAACCACGGGGCTCTAACAGATGTTACTAATGGGCCCTAAGTACAGCAACTAAACACTGGGCTCTAACAGAAGTTACTAATGGGCCCTATATACAGCTACTAACCACTTGGCTCTAACAGATGTTACTAATGGGCCCTATGTACAGCTACTAAACACTGGGCTCTAACAGATGTTACTAATGGGCTCTATGTACAGCTACTAAACACTGGGCTCTAACAGATGTTACTAATGGGCCCTATGTACAGCTACTAACCACGGGGCTCTAACAGATGTTACTAATGGGCCCAAATTACAGCGACTAACCACTGGGCTCTAACAGATGTTACTAATGGGCTCTATGTACAGCTACTAACCACGGGGCTCTAACAGACTTTCCAATGGGCCCTATGTACAGCAACTAAACACTGGGCTCTAACAGATGTTACTAATGGGCCCTATATACAGCTACTAACCACTTGGCTCTAACAGATGTTACTAATGGGCCCTATGTACAGCTACTAACCACTTGTCTCTAACAGATGTTACTAATGGGCCCTATGTACAGCAACTAAACACTGGGCTCTAACAGATGTTACTAATGGGCCCTATGTTCAGCTACTAATCACTGGGCTCTAACAGATGTTACTAATGGGCCCTATGTGCAGCTACTAACCTCTGGACTCTAACAGAAGTCATATCAGGACCCTCGTGCTCTTTTACCCATAAAAGTAATACCAATAACATGAATGATCTCAGCAGATTGAAGCTCCGCCTCTGGATAAACAGAATAAAACAAGGGAATACAATGTTGCAAATGATCCTCTGCAATGAACAAATAACGTCAAATGTATCAAATTAAATTTTACGTTGGGAATATCTCGGAGCAATTATAAAAAGACAATTTTTACAAGAGAAATCGAATCCAGTCACCTTTTTATTTTCCGGCCTGTGTTTCCAGCCGTGCCTTTGACACATACATAACCAGCACTCAGCTGACAGCACATGGGGATTGGTGAGGAGGGATTACGTTATTTGCAGCTACACCATACAAAACATGTCCTTTTATCCCTCCGAGCGCGCTCGCTGCAGTTTCTTATCCCTCTGGGTTGTCAGTGGTTTGAGTTTCTGCACATCAGAGGTGAGATTGAGAAATAAGGCTGAGGACTGAGTGAACTGCGTCTGCTAACAAGATCAGATGCCGAACATTACTCCTCAGCAGGAGCTGTTTACTGTGCTGAGAAATGCTCATATTTCATCTATATTTTATTATTTCATTTGGAAGGTGAAAAAGTAAAATGTCAGGGGACTGTTGTGCGCTCCAGTCCAGCTACATCAATAGAAAAGCAAAAAAGTAGCTGGTAAAGTTTATCTACACCCCAGATATGGCCAGGAGGTGATTATCAGCAGGATCGCCCCTAACTGAAAATAATTAGGATTGTGAAAGGTTTGAAGTGGATCGTCTGAGATTTGAGTATATACTGTTCAAGGCTTGTGGGTCCATATGGATAATAACACTGCCCGGGGGTCTCAGTAGAATCCACGGGGGGCCTCTCAGCAATGTCATCAATACCCCCACCCAGCATCAGCAGTGAACTGAACTCCAGCTATACAAACAGAAGCAGCAGTCAAGATTGTAGCATCATATATCAGGTATTCTGTACAAAGAAGACATCACAAGAGCAACACAAAATAGAACACTTCTGCACGTGAGTGGCCCTCTCAGTCCTGGGCCCCAATAAAGTTTCACTGGCTGCGGCCTAATTCAGTGCCTAGAACAGAATAGAATGTTTCATGTGACAGGGATTTGTGTAAGGTTAAAACTATTATCTCCCCATTACAAAATCCTTTAAGCCTTGGCAGCAGCTGCCTGACATTGAGTATTACAAATGAACTTATTATCCATGAGTATCCACATTAGGGTAAATTCAAAAAAGAGGAAACATCTTATCCGCCCTTTATATCTTCTCTCCTTTTAAGATCTACTCCTGATTTTGGATTTCAGAACTGCCTCCCGAAACCTTACCGTGTGGTCGTACCCTCAGAAATGAGCGAGTTGATCCTTTAGATTTAAAATTCGACCTGAATTGTTTAAAAAGATTCCGATTTCTTGGCACCAGAATTTCCTGAGATTTGATCGGAGCAAATTTTCCAACTTGAGAGAGTGATCGTAAAATCACAAGGTCAATTCAGACGAATGGGACCCAAAAGGAATCATAAGAAATTTGCCTGTCTGTATCTGACATTGTGGTAAATGGTATCGCGGATCCTTATTCCAAGCTCCTGATCTTACAATTATTCTGAGTTAAAGGGATTGTCCCACCAAAAATGTATCCGCTCTCCACAGGATACTGGACACATATCTAATCAGTGGCTGGCCTGTGGGACCACATCCGATCTTAAGAATACGGTTCTGGAATCCCTGGAGTGAGTGATGGTCACGCGTGTATGATGCCACGCCATCCACTGCAATGGAAGTGCTGGAAATAACTCAGCACTGTGCTAAGCTTTCTCTTTGGTAGTGCTATAGGTTCCAATAGGTGCATCCATCCCTCCATTCACTCCAGGGACTCTGGTGCCTTAAAGGGGTTCAGATCTGAACCCGGACATACCTCAATTTTCACCCAGGCAGCGCCCCTGACTTGAGCATTGGAGCAGTTCATGCTCTGATGCTCTCCTTTGCCCTGCGCAAAGGCATTTTCCGGAGTTCCGGACATATCCTATTCTTGTCCATTTTGTGGACAAGGACAGGCATTGCTACAATGGATCCGCAAACAAAACGGATTCAACACGGACATCACACGGATGTCATCCGCGGACCGCAAAATACATGCGGCCGTATGCATGAGCCCCTATAGTGGAACAATCCCTTTAATCTCATGCTTATTACCCCCAGTTGTTTGCTACGCCTCAGCTTTCTTACTGTACTTTCATACTGCAGTTATATCTACTGAGACAAGAGGAGAAGTTAGCTACGTCCTGCCTCAGATATGTGTATGAGCGACATCCCTGAAGACACAAAAACACATGATTATGACCTCAGATCCGGTTTCCGACTCTACGGTATAGTGAGGGGGATGGACTGTGTGTGCTGCAGGTGACCAGGTGACAGGAAGCAGGCCGCATGGCAGGCCAAGGTAGGTGTTACAAAAAAGAAAAAGAAAATGGGTAGAATCGCACATCCACAAGCTCAGCTTCTGATCTTTGACTGCTTCTCAGCAAAATTAATATCGCCTCTCGGCGCAAAATTTATTGTACTGCCCCCTATACTGCATGCTATACAAGAGGCATTAGTTACATTTTGATCAAAAGGCATAAGCCAAGGTCGCCTCTTAGAGTGGGTCCCAGTCTAAATTTGGTGCCGCACCGCCCGGCGACTGTCGCTGCCGCAGCACCGCACCAGCGGGCGGCGGGATCCAGCCAAGGTAGGTGTCAGACAGCTACTTGCTGTCCCAGAAGCTCATATCTTAAGGTAAATGTATTGCAAAGTTTTCGGGCGGTCACTATTATAGACTCATGGAGATCCCCTTTAAATGGTTAAAATATATCTTTTAATTTTAGCAAAACCTTAAAGTGACAGAACCTTTCAGAACCTTTGTGCCGCTCGCTGCCCGATCCTAACCGTCACAGGTGCGACTATGAAGACATTTTCCCTTTTTATATTTTTTTCCTCTTTAATTCAGCTGCATTGTAAAATAAAATCTCCTCCGCTGTGACCTTGACAAATAATTTAATTTCGCGATCTCAAAGTTAAGGTCTGGAAGGAAGTTATCACATCAGCAGCCATTGACAAGCTGTCAGTTTTTTTATCTCAACAAAAGGTCAAAAATCTGGAGTTATTTAATGGTGAAAATGGTAAAAGTGATGTTCAGCAAAACCGGCATTAGCGCACCGTCTCCAGTAATAAAAATGTCATTGATATTTTTCTCCAAATGTCTGAGAGGAAAATGTCTTTTTTTCCTGTAAGTATTACTTTATTAATGTCTGAAGTAAGGATATCTGCGATCAAAAAATATTTGTAACCCCAACCCCCCCAAAAATGGAGAAAAAGTCATCAAACAGGAAAACTCTACAGCTGTAGAGGGAGGGGGGGCTCTGAAGCAGCTCAATGCAGAGGACACTTCACAGTGAAGCTCCACCTCCTGGGCACTTGCAGGAGCAGAACCTGGCAGAATAAAACTTCATATTCTCACAACTCCTGATGAGAAAAGTTACACAAATGGGGCTCTCTCTAGCCCGTACCTAGTGCATGCAATTTAGCATGCTCAAAAAGTCTGACAGAGGGTTGTTCAGGAATAGTTTTTTTCCAGTGCCACACTTGTGTACAGGCCATGTGTAGTATTGTCATTCATTCCCATTCACTTCAAAGGAGCTGAGTTGCAATTCCAGGCAACACCCATTGGCAGGTATGGTGCTGTTTCTGCAAGGCTGCAGCCATCTTTTTCTAAATCTGGAAATGTCTTTAACAAAAAACTTTCAGAAAACCCTGATCTGCTCTAATTAAATAAGTCAAAGAACCTACTTTAAAGGGTTCTGCAGTTTGTTTAAACTGATGATCTATCCTCTGGATAGATCATCAGCATCTGATCGGCAGGAGTCCGACACCCGGGACCCCCGCTGATCAGCTGTTTGAGAAGGCAGCGGCGCTCCTGGAGCACCGCAGCCTTCTTACTGTTTACCACAGGCCCAGTGACGTCATGACTTGTATCACTGGCCTGGGCGGGGCTAAGCTCCATTCAAGTGAACAGAGTTTAGCCCCGCCCAAGCCAGTTGATACAAGTCGTGACGTCTCTGGCCTGCGGTTAACAGCGTGAAGGCCGCTGCGCTCCAGGAGCGGCGCTGCCTTCTCAAACAGCTGATCGGCGGGGGTCCCGGGTGTCGGACTCCCGCCAATCAGATGCTGATGATCTATCCAGAGGATAGATCATCAGTTTAAACAAACTGCAGAACCCCTTTAAATCTAAGCATGTTATATGTTTTTAGTGGTGGATCCATGAACTGAAACTGATGGGGAAAAAACTCTAGAATGTAGGAAATTCAGAACAATCCAAGCTTATTGACTTATTTCTGAAGGTTTTTTTTTAGCTTTAATGGCTATTCCCATCTCAGAGATTAATGGCATATCGCTAGGATATGCCATCAATGTCAGATAGATGTGAGTCCCACCTCTGGGACCTGCTCCTATCTCTGGAATGGGGTCCCTGAAGTGGAGAGCGGACGGCATATGCACTGTGTGCTCTGCATAGACTTCTGTTGGAGTTCCAAAAACAGCGCTCGTCTATTTTCAGAAGTGCATTGGCAATGAATGGAGAGTGCACCGAGCATACAGGACCACCTCTCTATTCACCACCGTGAGACTGCCAGAAGTAGCCAGGCCGGCTATTTGCAGAACTCCCACAGCGGGTAAATGAAGAGAGGCCACAGATACATGGCTGCTCTCCCTTCTCTTCAGAAGTCTCCTTGTGGAGATAGGAGTGGGCCCAGAGGTGGTGGCCCACACCTATCAGTCACTAATGACAAATCCTAGCGATATGCCATCAGTGTCTAAGATGGGAATCCCCCTTGAAGAGTTAATGCGTATTGCAGGGCCTGTGTACAGACCATTGATAGGACCAGGTTTTCTGGGGTAAAATGCTGCCCTTCCGTAATATGGCACACACTGGACCATGCTATGCTTTTACTATAGACATTTATAGTCGGTGTATTACAAATTCATACAACATAGATCCGCAGTACGGGTGTGTGAATGAGCCTTCATTTTTGGTACCTCTCCCACAGACTTACAATAAATGGTTACATAATGATACTACATGTATAAATAGTGTGGGGAGTCGCTCTGGTAGATAGCAGTGCGGGTGCAGTATAGAGGCAAAACAGGGAGTCCAGATAGTGCAATAAACAGTGTTTTATTCACACTTGCACAAAATAAAACAGTCTCTTGGTGTTAATTCACACACATAAGAAATCAAGCGGAAAAACAAGACAGTCCAAAACAGGCTCCAGTCACCTGGGAGGTTTTTAGATGCAGGTTCACACCTGGCTGTCAGTCCAGCCGTAAGACAGTCGCCGTCAGGCTTCCAGGTCGTCTGCCCTCCTCCTTGCTTGGTTCTTGCTTCCAGCCCAGAGAACTTCCAAACACAAGTAAAACAGTCTAACAGCAGCTCCAGGACAATCACACCCTCCACACCCAGCTGCTGGCTGTGTTATAAAGGCCCTGGAAAACCCGGCCTGGACCGTGGGGAGTAGGCACCCACCCAACTCTTTGCCTACTCCCAGTAAGAGCCGGCCCGGATTGGCTTTGCAGCCAAACTAAATAGCAAGGTGTCAAGCAGCACTAGCTGCTGCTGACACACCAAAAATCCGGCTCTTACCTCACCGAGGCCAGGAACCTCGGTGACACGTACCTCCCGTCGACCACAGTACCTTGCACCTTACCACAATAGCTAGAAGCTGCTTTTCTTAAAATGAAATAATCATATTTTCTGTAATTTAAACTATCAGCATCATAAAATCACACTTGCCTTGGCAGCAGCTGCCTGGCACTAAGTGCTACAACTGAGCGTATTATCCCTGAATACATGTCTGACGTTGGGAGAAATGTGACTGTTTTCAGTTCCAAATTTCACAGTCCAATTGTTACACTCAGTAACTTTCAGCCCAGGAGTATACTTTATCCTATTCAGATCCAAAACAGTTTAGTTTTGTTTGAAATCTTTGAAAGTCTTATTCATAGAACTCCAAAGAACAGGATTAAAGCATTAAAGGGGTTGTCCAAGTTAGTTTTTTGTTCTTTGTATGTTTCTAACTAATCAAATGTAACAGCTTTACCATGCACTTAGTGCATCTGTAGTGGCCCCTTTTCTCAGATTTCACCGAGGGTCACATGAACTGTGATGTCAGCTTCTCTCCCTGCTCTGATGATGTTTTGTGCACAAGCCTGAGAGAGCAGATGTGTGTCTGTTCACCAGACGTCACTGTGCTTGCCACGCCCCTTGCTCTGCTGTCTGCCCTGTGCCTCCCTCCCACTGGATACTTCAGGAAAGAGTAACCCCTTCAGGAGCACAGACTCAGGGCTGAAGGCTTTACTGAGTAGTTGTTGGCAGTGAGGAGACAAATGGTGGGCACCGGAGATCACAGATTAGAGGAGTTATGCACAAGAACAGCTAGGGAGAAGATCCTGTGTGTTTTAGCAGTGTTATTGTACAGCTGTGACTTGTAGTCCTACACATACAACATGCTGCTGAGTCTCCCAGCAGGCAGGCATGTCACTCAGGGCAGCACTTATATTCACTCCCTCTGCAGAGTAGGGGGAGGGGCAGAGATTGTTGTTATTGCAGGTAAACAAAGGGCCAGAAGAGATCTAGGGAAATGAGGAAATATAATTCTTTTTACCTAAAACTTGCTTAGCTCAGGTATATATTGCTGCCCAACAGATTTACAGTTTTTTTTTTTCATAACTCGGACAACCCCTTTAAGGGGTTGTATGCTTTTGTTAGATTGATGACCTGTCCTCAGGATAGGTAATTCATTTCAGATTTGAGGGGGTCTGAATCCCGGCACCCCCGCCCATAAGCTGTTTGAAGAGAAAGCAATGCTTGTTTGAGCACTGCATTTTTTTTCTCTGTTTACCTGCTCACAGTCGCAACCGCAGCAGTGAGCAGTGAAATTACAGCTTCTCCGTCCTATTGAAGTGAATTAGAGGGAGCCATTCTATCGAAGTGAATGTAACAGCGGAGCTGTAATTACCCCTTTCTCGCCACTGCAATGTCGACAGTGAGCAGGAAAACAGAGAAGAGAACACAGCGCTCATACGAGCACTGCATTCTCTTCAAACAGCTGATCGAAGGGGAGCCAACAGCTGCAGTCAGCCCCCCGTCGATCTGATATTGACGACCTACCCAGAATCTATCAAATAACTACCCTGAGGATAAGCCATCAATATACTGAAAGCAGACAGCCCCTTTAACTGTATTGTACAGTTCCATTTGTGAACCAGATTACTCTGGATGAACAGTGCAGTAAGTCACACAACCCTTACACACAGCGTAGACAGTGTTTGGAATGAGTGTATTAATCCTACATCTATGGCTGAGATCTATGGGGGCCAGCGATGGATTGGCAATGCACCTTACCGGAGAAACTCCCGGTTGGCCGACTGCCTTTTACTAGGCAGGTGGCGGCACAGCCCGATTTTCAGCAGCCCCTTCCAATACACATCGCTGGCCGCCGGCCCTCCTGCTCTCAATCATTATCATACACTGTGTATGATAATGACAGCAGAGGCTAGCGCATGTGTTACTGCCTGTAATACACATTGCTGTGCCCAGTGTGCTGTCATTATTAGGGATGAGCGAATTGACTTCGGATGAAATATCCAAAGTCGATTCGCATAAAACTTTGTTTTAATACTGTATGGAGTGAGTGCTCCGTACAGTATTAGAATGTATTGGCTCTGATGAGTGGTACCTTGGAACCGAACCCGAGTTCGGGAAATGATTTTTTACAAGTATAAATTAATTTCTTAAGTTATTATGCGAAGTCTCGTGAGACTTCGCAAAGTAATAACTTCGGCTCATCGGAGACAATACATTCTAGTATTGTTACATCCGAAGTTGATTCGCTTATCCCTAGTCATTATTGTACAATGTGTATGGTAATGACCGCACTGGCGTGTGATGTGTGCCAGCCAATGACAGCCCTCCCCGCCCGACTCGATATCCTGCTCTCCAAACATGGGGACATTGCCGCTCCTGCTACTTCATCAGTCAGTCCCTCAGCCTGGTCCCTCTGTGTGCCATGTCCTCACCAGTTGTATTGCAGGACTACCTCTAGTAATAGATATGTACTGCGGTTATCTATCTATCTATCTATCTATCTATCTATCTATCTATCTAATCCTGCAGTGTGTGTATGGACATATACATGTATCTATGTTCCGCCAATGAAAAAAATACGGCTTTCAAAAGGACAGTATCTAACATAGTAACATAGTAACATAGTATGTAAGGCCGAAAAAAGACATCTGTCAATCCAGTTCGGACTGTCATCCTGCAAGTTGATCCAGAGGAAGGCAAAAAAAAAAATTGCGGAAATGTCTCAAACGGATGCCAAATTTGCATAACTGATTTCAGGAAGTTTTATTTTTATAGGATCCGTTTTTTGTTTTCCTGTTTTTTTGATAGATCAGAAGAACGGAAAAATAAACAGTGATCTCATCTCAGCCTAATATGGGATGTGTGTAAGAATTTACCATGAAAGTCTGTTACTCAATAGTCAATTATATACAAGGCCGCATTTGTAGCTGGCCTAACAGTTTGCTGAACTTGCCTACTTTACCTGGCCATGCCCTCTGCCAGATTGGCTCCAGCTACAACATGGGGCCACTTCTACCTTTTTTCCAGGGCCCCTTTGAATTCCCAATCTGCCCCTGATGGGGGCTTTGCTCTTTGTGGATGGAGAGGAATTGCTGGAGTAGAAGAAGAGCAGAGAAAAATAGAGAAAGAGAAAAGAAAGACTAGAGGTAAAAAAGAGCAAAGGAAGAGCAATGGAAGAGTAAAGGAAGAATAAGGGAAAAGTAAAGGAAGAGCAAAGGAAGGGCAGAGGAATAGTGGAAGAGAAAAGGAAAAGCAGAGGAAAAGTAGAAGGAGAGTAGAGGAAGAACAAAGTAGGAGTAGAGGAAGAACAGATGAAGGGCAGAGAAAAAGCAGAGGAGGAGCAAACAAAAACAGACAATGAGCAGAGGAAAATAGTGCAAAGAAAGAGTAGAGAAAAGCAGAAGATGTGCCAATGAAAAGAAGGAGAGTAGAGGAAGAGTAGAGGAAGAGCAGAGGAAAAGCAGAGAAAGTACAGATGGAAGGCAGAGGAAGAGTAAGGGAAAACCAAAGTAAGGAAAGAGGCGGAGTGGACACAGAGTAAAGGAAAAGAATAGCAAAAGTGGAGGAGGAGCAAAGTCAGAGTAAAGGAAAACAGAGAAAGAGCAGGTGAAAAACATAGGAAGAGCAGAAGAACGCAGAAAAAGATTAGAGGAAGAGCAGAGGAAAAGTAGAGCTAGCTCAAAAGAAGAGTAGAGAAAAGCAAGGGAAGAGTAAAACGAGAGTAAGGTTAAAGCAGAGAAAAGATAGAGAAAGGAAAGGGGAAGATTAGGGGTAGAGCAGAGGAAGAGGAAAGGAAAAGTACTGGACAGCAAAGGAAAAGCAGATGAAACATGGAGGAAAAGCAGAAGCAAAGTATAGCAAAAGAAGAAAAGAAAAAAAAAACAGAGGAAGAGCAGATGAAGAGTAAAGTAAGAGCAGAGGAAGGGCAGAGGAAGAATAAGTAAGAGCAGAGGAAGGGCAGAGGAAGAATAAGTAAGAGCAGAGCATAGCCCTAACTCAGAATAACTGGATTGTATAGACATAAAATGCATTAACCTTCTCATCAAGGACGAGACTTTCAAAGCTCCCATCCCCCGTCTCCCATGAGCTCTGATCCACGAGCGATGCCTCCTTGTAAGCGAAGTTCTCGTGTACCCCGCTGCTCTGAAGACTGGTATTTTTTATTTTCAAATAAAGTATGCAAAAGCAATCCAAGACTCACAATTCAGTCGGATCAACAGCTGGAAATTGAAAAGAACAATGCTTCATGCTGCTTTCTATAATTTTCAAAAGCTGTAAAACACAAATGCAATCTTTAAAACACATGCACTGGCATTTATAGCCCCCGGAATGAAACAACGATGTGATGCGCCGGCCTCATTTACAATACAAATGTGGATAAAACATGCTCGGGAACGGTGTGAGTGAATTAAAACTCTCAGCCAAACATATATCCCCGACAAAATCTGATACGCTTGACAGTTTGGAACAAAATAATTGATTCCTAATGAACAGCGGATCACTACAGACGTCAAATGGCGCCGGGCATGCTGTTCTGAGGGCGCGGGATGTGTTGCCGCTTTCTTAAGGCCTCGATGCAGTAAAGTTAAAGGGACTGTTCACTTTAGAGGACTCCGAGGTGATAAACTCTTGGTGATGCACACAGCCACCACTAGGGGGAGTGTAGGAGCTCACTGCAATGCCTTTCATCTATTCATTTATATAGTGCCAACACATTGTGCAGCGCTGTACAGACATTGTCAGCACTCCCGTGGGCTCACAATCTCAAAGGAAACAAAAACACTTGAAAACTAGAGTTGAGCGAACTTCTGTTTTAAGTTCGTTTTCCAAAGTTCGGGTTCGGGTTATCGTAGCATCCCGTTATGGATTCTGCTACTACGGACCATAAGGGCATTTGGAATCCATAAGGGGATTCTTCAATGAACCCGAACCTTGGACAACACGGAGGACCTGGGGTGACGTCACCGTCATGTGATCAGTGCAGGGGGCGTGGCTCAGCACTCAGGTGATCCAGTACTGAGCCACGCCCCGCTGCACTGATCACATGACGGTGACGTCACCCCAGGTCCTTCACCCCGTTTTCCAAATGCCGTTATGGTCCGTGGTAGCGGAATCCATAACGGGATGCTTGGATAACCCGAACTTTGGAAAACGAACTTAAAACAGAAGTTCGCTCAACTCTAGAGAAAACCCTAGGGAGAACATACGAACTCCATGCAGATGTTTCCTTTGGTTGGATTGGAACCCAGTGATGCAAGGGAATGTGCAGTAAGCTCATCAGCTCCCTCTAGTGGTGACTGCGGGCAGACAGACTTTCGTGATGTAACTCGCAGGGGATATGGAGCTCTGTGTCAGAAAAAGAGTAAGAATTTAATCAGAACAAAACTTAAGCCCAAAAACAGCATGAAGTTAATCTCTTTAATCACTGCATTATGAAAAGTTCTGTAGGATGCTAATATTCTAAGAGTTACAGCTCATCGTCATTTTCTAGATCATTGCTTTCTGTCAGTGAATGGAAACATCCAGAAGCTCAATGCCTTAGGGGTCATTCATATATGTGAAGTGGATGAATCAGTTCCCTCCACCTGGAAAGTAGGCCGGATGCAGAAACATATAACAGGTCCATCCTGGCTGGGCATGGACCATGTGGGGCAAGTTATGTTTCTTCAGGCAACTTTACAAAGTCCTGTGAAGGAAACTGAGTGTGAGCACTAAATGTATTAAATGAGCCAAAACACTTTTCACAGCTGAAGGGTTGTTACATTTGGATCCAGTCTAGGCAATCCTCTGTGAAATAAACTGCCTGGGCTCCAAACGGGTATGCTGTAGCTGCAGTGATACATTGTAACAAAGAGTTCCGTGTCTAATGCGTTTACCTTAAAGACGATTGCCCAGATTGATACACTCTAGCAAAGTCTTAGCTATGGGAAGTACTATACTGTCAATCATTATGACCACCAGCTAATATCCAGAGTAACTGCCGTGTGCAGCGTGGACTGCAGCTAGACCGGCTGAAGTGACTCCATAAGGTCCTGGTAGATTGTTACAGGTATCTGGAGCCATGCTGACTGCAGTTCATCTCACAGCTTCTGATATGGGGGAGATCCATAGAGCAAGCACAACCATAGAATTGGCCACACAGATGTTCAAATGGGTTCAGGTCTGCAGAATTAGGAGGCCAGGGTGGTACTTGGAAGTCTTGGTCACGCTCTTCCAACCAATGTCAGACATTTCTAGCCATGTTACATGTTACATTGTCTTGCTAAAAGATCCCATCCGCCCCAGGGGAGACAATCAACATGTCGGGTTGTACATAATCTGCAAGGATGGATTCATACTCAGATCGGTTGAAAGTGCCTTCCACATGGATAAGTGGCCCAGAAAATGTCAGGAAAACGTTCCCCAGACCCTCACGCTGCCCCCACCAGCTAGTGTTCTTCCAGCAATGGTTGCAGGGCTTTCCCTTTCTGATGTTTCTCTCCTGACACGCCAAAGTTGATCCATTCGATGAAGCAGAAAACAGGACTTGTCAGAGAAGGCAAAACATGTGAAGGTCCAATTCTGATACTGCCATCAAAATTGAAGCCTTTTCTGCTGATACAACTTGGTTATCAGAGTTGCACTAACCGACCGTCTGCTCTGGAGCCCCATAAACAGATAGGATCTCTGAACTGTTGTGATAGATCCTCGAGCACCTTCGTGGCCAAAATTCAGCTCTCACAACAAGTGCACATGGTGCCCCTTGTACACTCACTGTATGCTTTCACCAAAGCAGCAGGAGAACCGTTCACAAACTGCGCAGGTCAAGAAATACCATCACCCTCGGCCTGAAAGTAAATACTCCTCACTTCTGAAACTTTGATAAATCGCCCCTTTTATCCATGTGTGCAGACAGCCTATCACACACCTTATATACCCACCGAGGGATATGTGTGCAGACAGCCTATCACACCCCTTATATACTCATTACAAGGGATATGTGTGCAGACAGCCTATCACACCCCTTATATACTCATTACAAGGGATATGTGTGCAGACAGCCTATCACACCCCTTATATGCCCACCAAAGGATATGTGTGCACACAGCCTATCACACCCCTTATATACCCACCGAGCAATATGTGTGCACACAGCCTATCACACCTTATATACCCACCGAGGGATATGTGTGCAGACAGCCTATCACACCTTATATACCCACCGAGGGATATGTGTGCAGACAGCCTATCACACCCCTTATATACCCACGGAGGGGTATGTGTGCACACAGCCTCTCACACCTTATATACCCAACAAGGAATATGCGTGCAGACAGCCTATCACACCTTATATGCTCATTACAAGGGATATGTGTGCACACAGCCTATCACACACCTTATATACCCAACGAGGGATACGTGTGCAGACAGCCTATCACACCCCTTATATACCCATGACAGGGGATATGGGTACAGATGGCCTATCACACACCTTATATACCCACCGAGGGATATGTGTGCAGACAGCCTATCACACCTTATATACCCACCGAGGGATATGTGTGCAGACAACATATCTCACCTTATATACCCACTGAGGGATATGTGTCCAGACAGCCTATTACACCCCTCATATACCCACCGAGGGATATGTGTGCAGACAGCCTATCACACCCCTTATATACCCACCGAGGTTTATGTGTGCAGACAGCCTATCACACCCCTTATATACCCACCGAGGGATATGTGTGCAGACAGCCTATCACACACCTTATATACCCAACGAGGGATATGTGTGCAGACAGCCTATCACACCTTATATACCCACCGAGGGATATGTGTGCAGACAACATATCTCACCTTATATACCCACTGAGGGATATGTGTCCAGACAGCCTATTACACCCCTCATATACCCATGAGGGATATGTTTTCAGACAGCCTATCACACACCTTATATAGCCACCGAAGGATATGTGTGCAGACAGCCTATCACACCCCTTATATACCCACAGAGGGATATGTGTGCAGACAGCCTATCACACATCTTATATACCCACCGAGGGATATGGGTGCAGACATGCTTTTATGCTTTTTCGTTTACTTTGGCACACTGGTAGGTGGAGGCTTTCGCCCAGCAGCAATCCCAGTGCCCTAGCAGTTTTACAGTCTAGGCAGCACTAAAGCCCGCCCATTAGTACCGGTGACATCACCGGGCTCACTGCTGGGCGGAAGCCTCTGCCTAGCAGTTCCTTCGGAGAGCATGGTACATCACCGGATCTCCTAAAAATGAGTTTGCCCTGTGCTATTTAGCACAGGGCAAAGGAGAGCATTGGTACATGAAATGTTCCGATGCTTATGTCAGCGAGGCCGGAGGGGTGAAGATAGGGATATATCCGGGTTCATCTCTGAATACGGACAACCCCTTTAGGTCTGGCTTTCTGTTATATGCCTGCACCAAATTTATGAACTGATGCGCCTTAATAATATATGTGCTGTGAGAGGAATGTTGTTCACACCTTTATGTGTAAAAGTAAACCAGGGTTGGAAAAGTCGCACAGAGTAAATGAGCCACAATCCATGTCTAATTTCACTTTTAGCTCTTAAACATAGTAGACCACTGAGAAAAGTGGTGAGGATCACAAAATGTTATCAAAATGTTGCAGATGCCATGAAAATATCGCAGTTGCCTTAACTTGGGTCTTTTTTACACCACAAAACTGACTTATCTAATTTCCTGGGTATATAGTGTGTATACATAGTGTGAATATATAGGGGGTCATTTACTAACTGATATGCACCAGTTTTCTGGGGTATAGCTGTCGCAAATTGCAGAGCAGAGGTTATTTGCGCCGCAATCTGTGACTTTTCCCCGCTTTCGCCAGGTCTAAAAAAGGGGGCGTGACATGGGAGGGGAAGGTGACAGGCTGCCATGCCCGTCTAATTTAACATTTTCTATGCCTGTTTTAGACGTAGAAGCTGGCGTAGATTCAGACCAGCGGTCTTAATTAATGACTCCCTTAGGTTGTATGAGTTCTGCATTCATATTTATCCTCACAGATTCATAGATATGGAGTCAGCAGACCAGATCCATCCATAGCTTCCAGTCCCCCCTCGTACCTGTGAGTTGAGTCGTCCCTCAGTGCAGGTTCTCGTGACGCCAGACTCTGCAGGCTCTGCTTAATACATAGCGATAGGTTACATTTTTCTATGTAATCAGCTGCTTTTATTTCTAGATCTCCCGCGTTAAGTAATTTCGGGCGTGTAAACATTGCGCTTTCTCTGGCGGCTCCGGACCAGTCCCCTGATGTATTACACCTTTAATTTCTTCCGAGAGTCGATTAAACAGTCAAGAAAGAAACGTCTTCTCCTATATTCCCAATAGATGGGCTGTAGATTAACAAAGGCTCGGGATGCCACCTTCCATCGCCGCTGCGACGCAATATTTAGTCTCTGCATGTTATTTGCAAGAATGATTTAATACTTTTGCCACTAGGAATTTGGTGTGGCGGCCTCATGTGCACATCACAGGCGACAGATTCCACCTCTCAATATATGAAATGACTAAGTGAATAAATCACCATGTATCAAGCAGAATTTCCATACACGATCAAATTTCCTATCCAACAACAAAGTATCAAAAAATGGAAGCTCGAGTCTGGGCGTAATGTAATAACAGCGGCGTGTCGGCGGGGGATGGAAGGTCACTTTCAATTGAGGAATAATAGTTATGTTTATCATAGTAAATTAATAAGACTGTCGCACTTCTCCTCTTTGCGCCTCGTCTTCGGGTTCGGACAGTTTCCTGAGACTTGTGGAAATCTTGATACATTGTTATCAGCTCTGAAGGTTTTACATTCTTATTATTTCTGTCTAAAAATAGAATTCATTTTATTTCTCGAAAAGCAGCAAATACTTCTTGGCTATAGATGGAGATGGAGAGAATCAGGAAAAATATGCTTCTCCTCAGAAGGGGTGGGTGTGATATATACGGAGCAGTATGACCTACAGGTACTACACCAGAGGCTGAGGTATGACTCCTTACTGCTGCTGCTTGATTTGCCCTATTTCTTGCACACCCTGGGATGTTGGTTATGTGTAACAACTTGGTAGGCAGCCATGTATTATAGCATGGCCGACCGGAGCCCTACCTCATGTTGCATATTTAGGCTAGCGATGTTACTTTACTTTTTATTATTTGGTATGTGATTTGTTTGTGTCATCTTATATTTAATCACACTTAGTAAATATATTTATTCACTTAGCCTGCATAAGCCTATTCATTCTCAAATCTTTTGAATTCACATTACAACCATATTGAAGACAATGGCTTGTAGTCTCCATTAAAAAAAATTATGGGCAGAAAAAGATCTCCATAACAGAAATTTTCTTCATAGAGCAGGGATCAGCAAGCTCCAGCATTCCAGCTGTGGAGAAACTACAACTACCAGAATGCACACCTGCTCGGCTGTTTTCAAAAGTGAATACAGCATGCTGGGAGTTGTAGTTTTACCACAGCTGGAGTGATGGAGTTTTTTGACTCCTGTTATAGGCAGAGGGGCACACCTCAGGATGTCTTTAATCACTTTTCTTCTTGTCATAACCATCTTTGCTTCAAAGGTGGAATAGAGCAGTGCCATTGCGGTTAGCACTCATGGGTAGCATGTAAGTGGGTAACACTGGGGGCACAGGTCTAGTTAAAGGTAACAGGATTATTTGGTGCACTGTTTCTTTAAGTAGGAACAGACAAATATGATATTGATCATTAAAGAAGTCAGGGTGGCAGCAATAAGGATGGCTATACCTGCAGTTTTCACCACAGCGTCTACTCCTTATATTGCATTACTATGCCATTGGCACAGTCTGTAACTAGTGCTGCCAGGTTGCCGTATTTCTGACTTCACACACACTGAGCATACTCCACTTGCGGTATTTCCTTCTTTGTGACCCACAGATCTGCAGAGAACTGCTACTTATCTCCTCTCTGCCATGTGCTCACACTGCATCTTATAGACCTGAATAATTAAATCAAGTCACAAGTTCAAAAGGTCCTGTGCACCCACACATTATCAAACAGTAATAAGCCAACTGATCAGTAGGAGGCAGCATAAACTCAGAGTTGCTTTAGATACACAAACTTTCAGATATACAATTATAGAGGGCATCGCTCTGTGTGGGGGGCCACTCAAGGGGGCATCACTCTTTGTGGGGGGCCAATCAAGGGGACATCATGGTATGTGAAAGCCACATAAGGGGACATCATACTATGGAAATGGCACTTAGAGGGTATCACTTTGTGTTGGGGGCACTTCAGGGGGCCACTTAAGAGATCATTGTACTTTGAGTTGGCACTTAGGCATCATATTGAGTGGAGAGGCACTGAGTGGGCATCACACTGTGTCAGGGGCACTAAAGGAGCATTATACTATACTGTGTGGAGGCACCAAGGGATCACCCTGCTGTAAGGAGGCACTATTAATGTGTGGTCGGTAGAAAGGGGGCGCTTTTCATTCCAAACGATAAAATAGAGCCCTCGTCAGAATTGTAAAGTGAGAAAATCTGACAAAAAAAAAACAACAACAGTGGTCCGATCTACGGGCAACAATTTCAGTTCGGAAATCAATGAAATACTGACCTGTAACACAAAAGCTGTAATCTACTGTATCTAATAGATTGCCCATGTTCTAAACAGTATTTTGAACGTACAGGAAGAATGTTAAAAACAAGAATTGAATTGCTGAATAGAGTTGAGCGAACTTGTATTTTAAGTTCAGCGTCCAAAGTTCGGGTTCGGGTTATCGAAGCATCCTGTTATGGATTCCGCTACCACGGACCATAACGGAATTTGAAATCCATAAGGGGATTCTTCAATGAACCCGAACCTTGAACAACAATAAGGACCTGGGGTGACGTCACCGTCATGTGATCAGTGCAGGGGCTCAGCACTGGATTGGATAAGAGGTGATCCAGTACTGAGCCACGCCCCCTGCACTGATCACATGACGGTGACATCACCCCAGATCCTTAGTGTTGTCCAAGGTTCGGGTTCAATGAAGAATCCCCTTATGGATTCCAAATGTCGTCATGGTCCGTGGTAGCGGAATCCATAACGGGATGCTTCGATAACCTGAACCCAAACTTTGGACGCCGAACTTAAAATACAAGTTCGCTCAACTCTATTGCTGAACATGTAAAAAATATAAAGAAAGCATATGAAAAACACTCTCTATCATACCATTTCAAAAAATACCATGCCAGCAATCCAGTGGGGTTGAAGTTTTGGGCTATATAGTCTATCAAAAGAGACTGGAGAGGGGCGGACTTTATAGCCAAAATGTCAAGGAGTAAATCTAGGAAGATATTTTAGTTTGGATCCTTGATGCTTTTTGGCCTCAATTCAGAACTGGAAGTCTTTGGATTTACTTTGGAGGGGTGTTGGGGGTGTGTGTGCACAGCAGATCGATGCCAGGCTGTATACCAGCGCGTCCATGTGCCCTGCATCTCTCCCCTCACCCCCACAGCTGTAGACAGAAGAAGTTCTCTATGGGATAAATCTATCACTTTAGTATTCTGCTATCGGTAAAGATATTTCGATTTGTTGCATTTATTTTTTGTTTTTATTTTTATATTTATTTTATTTTTATTTTTATTCAGATGTTGTATTTATTTAGATTTTTTTGTCACAACATTAGTCACTCCATTATATTATATATGCTATAATCTGTAATAGAATATGGCTAACAGTGCACAATTTATATATAAAACATAAAGTACATAATATTAGTTAAGTGTATATAATCTATAGTAGTTTGCCAGAATTGGTGTAACATAAACCATATATATAAATACATACATATTATAAATTGAAGTCTGGCAAAAAAAAAAAAAAAAAAAGCAAGGTGTGTACAATATAAGGCAAATATCTCTGCTCCGGTCCAGGTTTTTGTGTAGACTCAACACAGTCATAAATACAAGGAAGGTCCCGATTTACCGTATTTTTCGCTTTATAAGATGTACTCGATGATAAGACGCACCCCAGGTTTAGGAGGAGCAAAATAAGAAGAACATATTTTTCATCAGACTTCATATCAGATCCTCAGATCAGACCCCCATAAATATTAGGACATCAGATCAGACCCCCATATTAGGACATCACATCTGACCCCCTTATCAGGACATCACATCAGACCTTATATCAGCCCACATAGTGAGACCCCATCAGACCTGAGATCAGCCCACATTGTCAAACCCCCATTAGACCTTATATCAGCCCACATAGTGAGACCCCATCAGACCTCAGATCAGCCCACATAGTGAGACCCCATCAGACCTCAGATCAGCACACATTGTCAAACCCCCATTAGACCTTATATCAGCCCACATAGTGAGACCCCCATCAGACCTCAGATCAGCCCACATAGTGAGACCTCCATCAGACCTTATATCAGCCCACAGATTGAGATCCCTATCAGACCTTATATTAGCGCACACAGTGAGACCCCCATCAGACCTTATATCAGCCCACATAGTGAGACCCCCATCAGACCTTATATCAGCCCACAGATTGAGATCCCTATTAGACCTTATATCAGCCCACACAGTGAGACCTCCATCAGACCTTATATCAGCCCACATAGTGAGACCCCCATCAGACCTTATATCAACCCACATAGTGAGACCCCCATCAGACCTCAGATCAGTCAACATTGTCATACCCCCATTAGACCTTATATCAGCCCACATAGTGAGACCTCCATCAGACCTTATATCAGCCCGCATAGTGAGACCCCCATCAGACCTCAGATTATCCCACATTGTCAGACCCCCATCAGACCTTATATCAGCCCACATAGTGAGACCTCCATCAGACCTTATATCAGCCCACATTGTCAGACCCCCATCAGACCTTATATCAGCCCACATAGTGAGACCCCATCAGACCTTATATCAGCACACATAGTGAGACCCCCATCAGACCTCAGATCAGCCCACATTGTCAGACCCCCATCAGACCTTATAAAGGCCCACACAGTGAGACCCCATCAGACCTCAGATCAGCCCACATTGTCAGACCCCCATCAGACCTTATATAGGCCCACATAGTGAGACCCCCATCAGACCTCATGTCAGATAAAAATTAAAACCATCTCTTACCTGTCCTGCGCCGCTCCTCCTCTCCACCTCCGGCAGAGAAAGCACTCACTAGTATTCGCTTTATAAGACCCCCACTTTTGTCTCATCTTATAAAGTGAAAAATATGGTAATTATAACGTTTATGCCATTGAGGAAGAAACAAGAGTTCTGAAACGTGTCTGAAAGGACGGCAATAGCGAGCCTACACTTCTGAAAAAACTTATTTCATACACTCCAAGTATAATAACGAAGCTTCCAAATACTTCCGAAGTCCGGCGTGGGTAAGACTCCACACGTGAAGATATTCCGGCCAGCATATCAATCGCGATAAGCGCAGAAGAACGGCAGAGACTGGTAAGAGATATCTCTATATAATTAATGGTAGAAATACCAACTCAGATGCAAGCATCTCCGGTGATATCAAACTGTATAGTACAAGTTATTATGGGACGTGGTTATTAGCGCTGTCAAAATATTACTGCAGCGCGACACCTGAACTGCAGAAGCGTCCATATGTAACAAAGAGATCTTACAATATACAGATACAGATTTGCATCATAAATTGCAACAGTATCAGTGGAAACGGTTACAATCATTACACCCAACAGGAGTGGACTTAATATAACAGTGTGAAGTAAAAGCCACTAAACCGCCACTTATACTATCACAGGCGTGAGATCGGCATGTGAATACACACACAAAAGAGGACCGGAACTGTTTGATTATTTTATGTACTCTTCTATGAATATATGTATTTTTATATATATTAAATCCAATTATGTTACTGTGAGCCAGCCATTTTATTATCAGATGAAGTTGAAGGTTACGGCATGGAGAATCGTCCCTGGCGGGCACCTCATTGTAATGTGTAAAAGAGACCTGGAGAAGCTAATCACATGAAATCATACAGTAATTTAACCCTGCGATGTTTCTTTTCTTAGTTTTTGAGCAGGGAGGTGTCTTTTTGGTTCTGGTATATGGTATCGCTATGTGAAAAATAGCTTGCGAGATGACCCCAAGTAGAAAAGACCTCATTTATTTCCATTTCCCTAAAATGGGGCCACCCCTTGTAATATATACAGATACAGGCCGTCCGTACCCTTCCCCCACTATTAAAACGACTGTTGATGTTCTAGCATATAGAGTTTATGGAGTTTTTTCCTATTATAATCCGACATGGATACCCAGGAGGATGAGGAGGGCTAGGACCTGCTGTAGAGGGATCGTCTCCCGCTGTAAATTTACTGGAAGAACTTGATAGAAGCAGGCTCCCGGGCGGAGAGGGGGGCACTGCCGCTACTGAGGATTCTTAGGGCAGATGCTCTTTACAGATAATTGATGAGAACTATGTAAGAAATTTGATTTTCATAAAGGAGACGCTTGAAACAAAGAAACTGAAGATTTATATTGTTTACAAGTGAACCATCTTTCGGCACAATGCATCTAAATGATACAAAGATTGCAACAATGTTTCTTTTCAATCTGCGTTTCATATGAAGATGGATAGAGGAGGCCTGGCAGCAAACAGAGACGAAAGACGACAATTAGCCAAAAAATGCATGAATAAACATGTCGTGTGCGAGGTCACAGGGAGGCATATACAGTGGCGTACACAGAGAAGTAAGGGCCCCATAGCAGGGATTAAACCAGGCCCCCCACAGGACAGAGGGGTTTCTATACCATTTCCAATGACCCTTGGGCCATTTTTCCACAGCCTCATTTGATAAAAGTGGTTCCTTTAGATCAGGCATCCTCAAACTGTGGCCCTCCAGCTGTTGTAAAACTACAACTCCCATAATGCCCTGCTGGGAGTTGTAGTTTTGCAACAGCTGGAGGGCCGCAGTTTGAGGATGCCTGCTTTAGAGGGTAGAATCCTGACCAAGTTTTCACCTCCAGTAGAAGAGCAGATAATCCCAACTAAGCCTGGGCCCCCTCTTGCCCCGGGCCCCGTAGCAGTCGCATGGTCTGCCACTATGGTAGTTACGCCCCTGGACCTCAGGAGCTGAGCGTGCAGCTATCTACTGTAGCTCGGAGAGGTGATACATGAGCTGAGATACTGGGATACCATCCACTGCCGCTATGGAGAAAGTTACAGATATAGTGAATTCCATATAAATATATATACATTGTAGATGCGCACGTGTCACCAGTCTGCAGTCAGATATCGCTCCTGTCCAAGGAGTTTGTTACAATGTATCGGTGCAGGTAAAATGTATCAATCTTCAGTTTGATTGTGTAGCCCGCAGAGGATTGTCTAGACTGGATACAACTGTATCAAAATCTGAGAAGTGAAATAATCAGGGTTCGGCTACACGGCGACTTCTCATGTAATGGAGTCTCACGCTGGACATTGTGGTTTTTGTGTTGCGCACGACTTTTTACTCCATTGACTTTAATGTGTCGCAAACAACGCGCTACTCACCGTTCTACTTGTTCGAATTTTCGCACAACAGCGAGTTGCACATATTTTTGTGTTGCATGATTTTTCTGCGTCTTTCTGTCACGCGACACGTCGCCATGTAACCACACCCTAAGTAGACAAAGGTTGTAACTATCATTAACCACAAGAGCACTAGACCTGTTATATCTCACAGCAGAGGGTTTGTTATAATGTGTTTGAACTCGCTTTCAACAATTCTGTGTGACCCAAACATCCTGACCGCCTTTACCTGCACTGATACATTGCAACAAACTATCAGAATAGAGAGATGTGTGCAGCGATTGGCGGCCTATACTGTATATTACTGTAACAAACCCTCAGCTGTGAGAAGTATAAAACTACGTTCAGGGGTTCAGGATTTGCTAAGGATTTTGGCACAGATTTCCCATCTAAATTCTCATCAAATTTAAGAATATTCTGCATTTTATACCCTTTCACTCGCCCTTGAAACAATCTGTGTGGATTTGTGTCTGTGCCACGGAATAAAGCGCGTGGACGTTATTTTTACTAATTCCGCTTGGAAAAGTTATGGTTAATCCACAGATAATCCGTTGCAGGAATCAGATTTTTTTGCCGCAGATGCTATTGTAAATGCACATCGGATTTGACATGGGCAAATCTTCATTGTGTGAACTCAGTCTTAGGTAAGGAAAGATTTACCTGTTTTACATGTCTATAAGAATGTCACCTTTCACTGACAGCAAGCAGATCTTTTGAAAATGGTAAAAGAAAAATCATATCAGAATTGATAAGACTGGGTCAGTTCTTTAGTCCATGTCATGGCGCTGGGTGTCACACAGGACCTGTACGCAGCATTAGACCGCCGTCCACCCTCGCCGCGGCCGCCCGCGCTCCAGCGCTTTATTACATTGTGTATAAATGAGATGTTGTTAGAAGTTTATGAGGCAGAAATGAACCTCGTCATTCTCCATCTCGTATTATTGGGTGCAGCCTGAGCGTCACATCCATAACCAGAGAGAGCGGGCGCGCGTCGCCGGCAGTATCCTGAAATGAAATGATAATAAGCTTAATTTGATGTTAATCTAGTACAGTCTGCTTTAATGACCGCCATAAGAGGCCACGCCGTTAATCAAACATATTGCCAGGAGATAAAAATAGAGGAGAAGGCTCGTCCGGAATATCAATGAGGCCGGGTCTGATCCACGGAATCATGAACGCCGCTCACACAGAGCAGCAAAGCATACAGAGAACGCCCCCATCTCCGGTCCCAAACCCAGCATTATCAGATCAAAGGGCGTGCCCAGTCCTTTATACAGAAAACCTAATCATTAGCTTTGCAACTTTCTAATATTGTGCTTGACACTGGGTTCAGACCTGAGCGTTTTGAAGCCTAGCGTTTTCTGAGCGTTCAAGACGGGCGTTAACGCGCGTTTTTTTCAAGCGTTTTGGTAAATAGTGTAGGCGCGTTTGACGCGCGTTTATGTGATTGACTGCATAGTTGGCCAATGACCAAACAGCCCTCGCTATATATAATTTGGCCAATCTGAGTGCTTTAGAGGTGTGAAATTCCATGGTGGCTGATCCAGCATGTTGCAAACTTTGAAAAACGCGCGTCCATAGGCGCGTTTTACGCTGCACAAATGCCCGAACAACACGCGTATCGCGTTTCCCATTGAAGTATATTGGCACCAAACGCTCGAAAAACGCCCAAATTAACGCTAACATACTTGATTATGCGTCGGACGTTTTTAGGCGCGTTCGAACGCGCATAAAAACGCGCAAGTGTGAACCACCCCCATTGGAATGCATGGTTCCTGTACTGTTGTGCGTTTTTTTGCGCGTTCGAACGCGGCGTTTTACGCGAAAGTGTGAACTGAGTGTTAACATTTCACCATTTTCACAATCCCTGATTTCTGTCACTGAATAAGAAGTTTCTTGATTGGATCCAGAAGCTGGAAACCTGGCCTGTCCTAATACTGCTGACGGCTGAGAATGTGCTACAATTGCGCCCCTTCAAGGCAATCATCTGTCAGGAAGATATTGCTTCCAGCGCGGGTAAAAAGTTGCTTCTGCCGTGCGTCTTGTTTAATGTCGTCACATGTATGATGAGCCCGGGGGGTTCCAGGTCCATCACTTCCCCATGTGCCGGCTGGTCCAGGGTGTAGCCGCATCAGCATTCTGTTTGTGTCACGTCACTGGGTCATGCAACACATGGGGACACGTCACCGTTGCAGCCGGTCATTGGCTGAGGCTGAGGTTACCCATGTCAAACAGGATATCGTCACGGGCACACCTGGGATCCACAATGCAAAAGGTGGAGCAATGGAGCTGGGACCCAACAGCAGGGATTAGGTATGTATACTCACCACCGCGGGTTCAGCCATGCTGGGGAAGGGGGAGGTCTTAAAAAAAGCACTGCAAAGTAGACAATCCCTTTAAGCTGCTGCTGGTCTGGTAATACAGGAGCTCTAGTCCTCACTGGTCTATGTTTACTTCCAGGCAGCTGACCACGTGCCGATGATACACATGAGACCAGGGATTTACCACCATGGTCACGTGTTATACAGCATGTGGTCAGCTGCCCAGACGTAGGTGGAGCTTGGTGGGGACTGGAGCAATGGCAGCACCAGACCAGGGGCAGAACGGCTGAGAATTGATTTACTGCTTTAGGCCTCTTGCACACAAACATTTTTCTTTTTTTCCGTCTACGTTCCGTTTTTTGCAGTCCATATATGGAACCAATAATTTCAATGGGTCCACGAAGAAAGCGCAATGTACTCCGTATGCATTCCGTTTCCGTATTTCCGTTCCATTTAAAAATAGAATATATCCTATTATTGCCCGCAAATCACGTTCCGTGGCTCCATTCAAGTCAATGGGGCTGTAAAAAGAACGAATACAGAATGCATCCGTATGTCTTCTGTATCAATTTTTTGCGGAACTATCTATTGAAAATTTTCTGACCAGCCCAATTTTTCTATGTAATTACTGTATACTGTATATGTCATTCTTCCATTTCCGTTTGCGATCCACAAAAAACGGATCACATACGGAAACCATGCGTAAACGGAACGGAAACACTACTGAAACAAAAAATGGAATAACCAATCCGTGAAAAACGGACCGCAAAATACTGAAGAAGCTATACGGTCGTGTGCAAGAGGCCTTAAAGCACTACCAAGTTTATGTACGGAGAACCCCTTTAGGGTCCTGATATATATGAATTTGGCTCTACCTGTAAAAAACGTCAGAATAAGGGCTTGCATTTTTTTGCCATCTGCATTTTTTGCTGCTTTTTTACAGCATTTTTAGAGCACCGTGGCCCAGATTGACTAGTGTGTCTTCTTATGCGGCACAAGGGTCTTTGGGCCCCCTCAGGCTCCTGGGCCCAGTAGCGACTGCTACCTCTGCACCCCCTATAGCTACGCCCATGGTGTCACCTTACACAGGCTGTGCATCAGATTTATCCCAGAGGTGCTGCCCCTGGGTGCTGTTGGGTGCAGGCGCCTTTCTCTAACCCTGGGTTCAGACCTGAGCGTTCTAAAAACGCGCGTTTTACGCACGTTTTTGTCGCGCGTATTTCAGCGCGTTTTTGCAAATAGGAAACGCGCGTAAAACGCGCGTTCTTGTGATTGACTACTGTGGTGTCAATCACAAAACGCGCGTCAAACGCCCCAAAAGAAGCTCAAGTACTTGTTTATGCGTTGGGCGTTTTACAGCGCGTTCAAACGCGCTGTAAAACGCTCAAGTGTGAACCACTCCCATAGGGATGCATTGGTTTTAATCTGTTGAGCGTTTTACAGCGCGTTTGAACGCGCTGTAAAACGCTCAGGTGTGAACCCAGGGTAAGGCTTCTTTCACACATCAGTGAAGTGTCCGTGGTCTCCCTAGAGTCAGACCATCTCCGTGTCCATTGACCTTAATGTGTAAATTTATTCCGTGGGTGCAAGCTGAAGCATGCCTTATTTTCTATGCACATTTGTAGGTCCCGTAAAAACCATGGACACAGCATGGATGCCATCCACGTTTGGTCTGTGGTTTTCATGGATCATTGCTAGGAGATGCTCTGGAAACCAATTTTCAACCTAATTGGAATACAGATAACACACGGAGGGCAAACAAAAAGACCCACGGACCAAACATGGATTCTTCATGGCTGAACCACCGACTATCTTGTCACAGATGTCCCCATGGACATGTGAAAGAGGCCTCGCTCGATACCAGCTCCTGGTTGGCCTACTTTGAGACAGAAGTGTACTCCAGAATTTTGGCAACATTTTGGTGCCAGATGGAGAGTTTTAGACCGTGCCCCTTTATTGTGAAGCTCCGCTCCTTCCCTTTAAAGTCCACCCCTTTTTTGTTAGCAGGCTGCCTGTGCCAAATGGTGTCAAAAGTGTGCCAATATGCACCAATTTTTCAACAGTTTCGGTAGAGACAAATCAGTAAATCTGAGCCAGTAGGTCTCACCACTTGTGTTTTCTTCATGGCGTTTTTCCCTAAGGCTACTTTCACACTAGCGGCAAGTATGGAAATGGAATGCACACGGAGTACCTTCCGTTTTTTTTTTTGTGGACCCATTAAAATGAATGGTTCTGCATACGTTCCGCATAAAAAAAAAACGCAACAGACACGGAAAGAAAATACTTTTGTGTACAAGAGGCCTTACAGAGAAGATGTTGGTAAAATGCCTGAAAAATTCCAAGCGCTCCAGTTTTTTGAAAATAATCCAGAAAAAAAAAAAAGTCCCCTAAAGAAAAAAAAAAACGCCAGGAACAAAAAACCATTGTGTGCCCTTCATTTCATATTTCCCATGGACCTTCAGCTGACATCTGGAGTTTGTGCAACAAAAAATGCAGCAAAAATGGTAGGTGCAAAAACATGCGCCCAAAAACCCTGAAAAAGTTAAAGAAAAAGTCACTAAAAACCACACTTAAAGCAGCTTTAAACTGAAGTTTCTTTCAAATGTAACTGCAAAAGAACATGACAAAAAAAAACTAAATAAAAAAATAAATAAGCAAAGAAGTAAATAATAAAACACTAGAGAAAATGACAATGAAAAGGATATTAACTTAAGCAAAATGGAAAGAAATGATATAAAATAGGTATAAAAACGCATCACATAAAGTAATCTTCGGGCCGCGATGAGGGATGGTTCGCGTTGAGCTCAGACATTTGTTTCACATTTGTACAAACAGCACAATTTTTTATCATAAGAAAAGGGACAAGTGAGTGTCAGGTGCAGTGCGCTATAAAGATTACACAAGTCGACAACATTCATCTTCATTTGCCTGGCTGAGCCGCGGATCGCCGGTGACATTTTCTCATACATTCAGCCTGTCACTGATACTGCGCGGATTACTCGCGCACGCTCTTCCCTCTGCACAGTTACCATCATCTTTTTTTTTTTTTTTAAATAAGATGAATACGCTAATTGTAGTCCCTTCGTTAATTGAATGGGAATACGGATTAGAATTAATTTCGCTGCCAGTAATTGAATAGGAATTTGAACAACAAAATTGAAGACTTGTCCTCGGAAGACGAAATAAATGTCCATTGTGCAAATGGGGCTTATTAAGTCAGACGAGGTCACGGAGAGCGCCGTACAGTATGTTAATTCACACAATTTACTGCAGAAACCAAGATTGGCACCTTTCTGAATAAAAATATCCCCTCCGATCTAGAGACTGGCAGCCAATATCCCCTCCAATCTAGAGACTGGCAGCTAATATTCCCTCCAATCTAGAGACTAGCGGCCAATAACTCGTCCGATCTAGAGACTGGCGGCCAATATACCCTCCGATCTAGAGACTGGCAGCCAATATTCCCTCCAATCTAGAGACTGGCAGCCAATATTCCCTCCAATCTAGAGACTAGCGGCCAATAACCCCTCCGATCTAGAGACTGGCGGCCAATAACCCCTCCGATCTAGAGGCTGGCGGCCAATATCCCCTCCAATCTAGAGACTGGTGGCCATTATCCCCTCCGATCTAAAGACTAGGGGCCAATATCCCATCCAATCAAGAGACTGGCGGCCAATATCTCCTCCGATCTAGAGACTGGCGGCCAATAACCCCTCCGATCTAGAGGCTGGCGGCCAATATCCCCTCCGATCTAGAGACTGGTGGCCATTATCCCCTCCGATCTAAAGACTAGGGGCCAATATCCCATCCAATCAAGAGACTGGCGGCCAATATCTCCTCCGATCTAGAGACTGGTGGCCAGTATTCCCTCCGATCTAGAGACTGGTTGCCAATATTCCTTCCAATCTAGAGACTAGCGGCCAATAACCCCTCCGATCTAGAGGCTGGCGGCCAATATCCCCTCCGATCTAGAGACTGGCGTCCAGTATCCCCTCCAATCTAGAGACTGGTGGCCATTATCCCCTCCGATCTAAAGACTAGGGGCCAATATCCCATCCAATCAAGAGACTGGCGGCCAATATCTCCTCCGATCTAGAGACTGGTGGCCAGTATTCCCTCCGATCTAGAGATTGGTTGCCAATATTCCTTCCAATCTAGAGACTGACGGCCAACATTCCTTCCGAATTAGAGACTGGCGGCCAGTATCCCCTCCGATCTAAAGACTGGCGGCCAATATCCCCTCCGATCTAGAGACTGCTGGCCAATATCCCTTCCAATCTAGAGACTGGCGGCCAATAACCCCTCTGATCTAGAGGCTGGCGTCCAGTATCCCGTCCGATCTAGAGACTGGCGGCCAGTATCCCCTCCGATCTAAAGATTGGCGGACAATATCCTATCCAATCTAGAGACTGGCGGCCAATATCAATATCATGTATGGTCCCCCCTTCTCATAATCAGCAGAGACCCCACGGGTTGGACCCTTAATGATCAGACACTGTGGATAGTGGGGAACATTTCTCACAATGAGACAACCCCTGCCCATATAGAACTATATAGAAAAGCTGAAACTTGCTTGACAGATTTGTTGTATTTTAGTTGCTCACAATTTTCAAGATCTCTGCTTGCTGTCAGTAGACAGAAACTTCTGATTACATTCAAAGACTCAAGTCTTTTTGAGATCCAATCTGGCAGGTACAGTTGATTGGCTTGTTACAGTGTATCAGTGGGGACAATAGTCTGTGACTCCTGTGAGCTAAATAAAGCACCAGCAGCACAAATCTCGCACTTGCCCAGAGCACATGCCAGCAGGATCAACCCTATCATATCAGGCACATGATTCGATAGGGCCGATCTTGCCGACTAATTAATACCTGTCTTGTGAAAATCAGTTGTGGCTTTCCAGAGGAAAAAAAAACAACTTTTATTCCTTAAGCAGAGTAGGGCTTAAGTGCACTGACGGGCGGGGTCAAGCCTCTCAGTGCACCTCAGCCTCCCGGTTGCTGGCCACACCTCCCAATGCAGTAAAACCCTAATTTACATGAATAATATAGTGTTGATCACAAATTTTCGAATTGCAAATTTTAATAGCGAATATCGGCACTTCGAGAATTTGCGAATATTTAGAATATCGCGCAAATATATTCGCAATCGCGAATATTCGTGTTTTTTTAAATACCAGTGTATGCAAATTTTTATGCAAGTTTCTTTATATGCAAATTTTCGCAATCAAGAAAATTATGAGTCATTATTTTCTTGATTGTGAAAATTTGCATATACAATTTGCATAAACATTTCCATAAAAAATCGCATAAACTGGTATTTAAATGATATTTCATTATTAATTACGTATCTTTTAAATACCAGTTTATGCTAATTTTTATATGTGAATTTTCGCAATCAAGAAAGTAATGACTATTCGCTCAAATATTTGCGAAATATCGCAAATTCGAATATTGCCCCTGCCGCTTATCACTAGACTAATAAAAGTCTTCTTTTTCAGGAACACTGCAACCAATTTTCACAAGACAGACATCATTTTTATCATCAGGATCAACCCTACCGGGCAGTATGCATGGCTTTATAGGGTTTATCCTGCTGACATATGCTCTTTGAGACTTAAAGTTATTAACTACATCAACACTTTGTGACATAATGGACAGCTTTTCAGCATTTGGGTGCATGCGGGAGGAGGAGATCTTGATTGATTAATTGAAACACAAAATCTGTTAGAAAGATGCAGAAATTTTTATTCTAAGAAAACTGGATTTTATTTATATCAGGCCTCATGCACACGACCGTTGATTGTATCCGTGTCCGTTGCTCCGTTTTTCGTGATTTTCTGCGGACCCATTGGTTTTCAATGGGTCCGTGGAAACCTCGGCAAATGCACCGTTTGTCCTCCGTGTCCGTGGTCCGTGATTCCAGTCCGTCAAAAAAATATAACCTGTCCTATTCTTGTCCGTGAAAAACGGTTCACGGACCCATTCAAGTCAATGGGTCCGTGAAAAATGCGGATGGCCATCCGTGTGTCATCCGTGTTCCGTGTCCGTTTTTTTTGCGGATCCCTTGGCAGGCACTTGGGAAACATTGTCAGCCTGTCTTTTGGTAAAATCTTTTGGGTCATGTCCGCTAAAAAAACGGAAGACACACGGAAGCACAACGGAAGGCAAAAACGGACACGGATCACTGAACAACGGAACCCCTTTTTGCGGACAGCATAAAAAAACGGTCGTGTGCATGAGGCCTCAAACCATTTAATTTTAAGGAAAGCTGAAGAGGCATCTGGGTCGGTGCTCCTCCTCCTCCCCTACGGGTTTCTCATTGCTGCCGGTAATTCGGCAATGCAACCTCCGACCCGGAGAGCAGGGGCCCAGAGTTGCCATTTGCTGACTGTTTCCACCCCTGCTACATGGTATCTTTTTATATTTATATCTTAAAGAGTTAAGTCGTTCAGATTCGATTTCCACTCCTGCAGAAGAAGTTTTGAAAACTAGTTATCTCGCCTGAAATGAGGGGATTTATGTAGTAATTCACCGCCCACTTGAGATTTACCTATATGAAGGGGAATTTGCACGGATGTAAATTCTTTTCAATTGTTTTGTCAATGATTTTTGTTTGAAGATTATTTGACTTTATTTTTTTCCTCCTCGATTCTCTCGCTCTTCCTCAAGAGACGCAGCGGAATAATAATCCATTAACAGACGTGCCGGTTATTGGAGAAAAAGACTTCCTTAAATCCTTTAACTCTGCTCGGCAGAAATTAAGCAGGGCTCCTGGAATTGGAGTAATTGCTTCGGGGGTAATATTTCCTGTAAATGAGGAGTAGGAGAGTTAGAGCCGTGTGCGGACAGTGATGACTGACGACGTCGGCATCCGGGAAATTACGCTTTTAAAATGAACATACCTGAGACTTCCAGGATAAGCTGCCGCGTGTGTATATAAGGAATACATCAGACCTGCCCATTATATTTATGACCTGTATTCTACATTCATATGGCAAAGGAGGATCGGCACTCACTGTCTTGACGATATGAAGAGACCTTTGTATGTTACATTCCTCATCAGCTTTCGCTGTGCAGGATCCATTATTAATTGTCATTACATGAGCTCGTCGGTGTAGGCTAGCTGCTACTATGTCTCCCATACACTGCACATGACTGCACTGCCGTCTGGTATAAAATCGTAGTAGGTAATAAACTGCGCTTACCATTTAGTGTCAGGATGAGTCACAACACCTTTATCTCGCCTTGCTGGTATTTTACCGTGCGAGTATCTGCTGCCAAGGTCTTTGCGCTTCCAGCGAACACGGTTTTAGGAATGAGAACAAACACGATGAAGAAGGAGAAAGCTGGACCTGTTTCGTCGGCGCTGATGCAGGAAACGTAAGACCAGATTGGTATTTATTACAGGTCTACGTGTTTCAGCGGCGAACAGCCCCCTTCATCAGGACAATAAAACATATGTGTAACATATATCATTATTATTATTATCAGTTGGCATTTTAAATATGTATATATATTTATTTTAATAGGTGTCTTGTGTATATAATATTACTTATAATATTTTATATGTATATATATATATATATATATATATATTTTTTTTTTTTTTTGTTTTATTATAGCTTTCTATTAGCTTTCCATTATTTATTATTATTTATGCGGCCTATTACCTATACACTAAAGAACATAGGGCCACAATAGCCATATATCTGATGTCTAAGTTCACCTCCTCCAGCAGTCACATCTGTACACTGGCGCAGTGGGGGTGGGGGGGGGAGTAGCCCTGGGCGCCAAGGATCCTTTTTCAATGACACAATCTGGCACAATAGAAAACGGATCCGTCTTGAACAATGGTGTTCAAGACAGATCCGTTTTGCCTCTGTTCATGATAATTCAAACGGATCCATTCTGAACGGATCAGATGCAAGCGGCTGTATTATCAGTGCAGATCCGTCTGTGCAGATACATGACGGATCCGTACCAGACGCCAGTGTGAAAGTAGCCTGATATATATATATATATTGGGAATGCATTCAAGTGGTTGTGCCATGTTTGGGAGTTTTCTCCTATCCACAGGATGGGGAATAACTAACTGATTAGTGGGGGTCTGACTACAGGGACCCCACTGATCCCAAGAACCGGAATCCTGTTCCCTCAATCTGATGGAGGACAGGTCAGGCATGCGCTCTGCACTCCAGTCATTCTCTATGGCACTGCCAGAAATGGCCGAGCGCTGCACTGGGCTATCTCCAGAAGTCCCACAGAGAATGAATGGAGCGACCACTTCATCAGATTGGGGGAAAGGAATCAGTCTGTGGTAGTATTCAATCACTATGAGGTGGTAGTAAGTGTGCATGGCTTTGTCAGTATTATTTGTATATTAGGCTGCATTCATATGTTGCAAATTACGTGCGTTTTTTCCTTGCAGAACCGCATAGGGGGAAGCA
This sequence comes from Bufotes viridis, assembly GCA_033119425.1. Lineage (NCBI taxonomy): Eukaryota > Metazoa > Chordata > Amphibia > Anura > Bufonidae > Bufotes > Bufotes viridis. Next base: position 5,438,460 of record CM065597.1, read on the forward strand.
GTGTAGTACAGTACCAGCAGTACCAGTACAGTACCAGCAGTATCAGTACAGTATCAGCAGTACCAGTACAGTACCAGCAGTATCAGTACAGTACCAGCAGTATCAGTACAGTCCTACCAGTACAGTACCAGTACAGTACCAGCAGTACCAGTACAGTACCAGCAGTACCAGTACAGTACCAGCAGTATCAGTACAGTACCAGCAGTATCAGTACAGTCCTACCAGTACAGTACCAGTACAGTACCAGCAGTACCAGTACAGTACCAGCAGTACCAGTAAAGTACCAGCAGTACCATTACAGTACCAGCAGTATCAGTACAGTAGCACCAGTACTGGTACAGTACCAGCAGTACCAGCAGTACCAGTACAGTACCAGCAGTATCAGTACAGTACCACCAGTACCTGTACAGTACCAGTACAGTACCAGCAGTACCAGTACAGTACCAGCAGAATCAGTACAGTACCAGCAGTACCAGTACCATCAGTACCAGTACAGTACCAGTACAGTACCAGTACAGTACCAGCAGTACCAGTACAGTGCCAGCAATATCAGTACAGTACCAGCAGCAACAGTAAAGTACCAGCAGTACCATTACAGTACCAGCAGTTTCAGTACAGTACCACCAGTACAAGTACAGTACCAGTACAGTACCAGCAGTACCATTATAGTACCAGCAGTATCAGTACAGTACCACCAGTACCAGTAGAGTACCAGTACAGTACCAGCAGTACCAGTACAGTACCAGCAGTATCAGTACAGTACCACCAGTACCAGTACTGTACCAGTACAGTACCAGCAGTATCAGTACTGTACCAGCAGTACCAGTACAGTACCAGCAGTACCAGTACAGTACCAGCAGTATCAGTGCAGTACCACCAGTACCAGTACAGTGCTAGTACAGTACCAGCAGTACCAGTACAGTACCAGCAGAATCAGTACAGTACCAGCAGTACCAGTACCATCAGTACCAGTACAGTACCAGTACAGTACCAGCAGTACCAGTACAGTGCCAGCAATATCAGTACAGTACCAGCAGTACTAGTACAGTACCATCAGTACCAGTAAAGTGCCAGCAGTACCATTACAGTACCAGCAGTATCAGTGCAGTACCACCAGTACCAGTACAGTACCAGTACAGTACCAGCAGTATCAGTACAGTACCAGCAGAATCAGTACAGTACCAGCAGTACCAGTACCATCAGTAGCAGTACAGTACTAGTACAGTACCAGCAGTACCAGTATAGTGCCAGCAATATCAGTACAGTACCAGCAGTACTAGTACAGTACCAGCAGTACCAGTAAAGTACCAGCAGTACCATTACAGTACCAGCAGTCTCAGTACAGTACCACCAGTTCCAGTACAGTACCAGTACAGTACCAGCAGTATCAGTACAGTACCAGCAGAATCAGTACAGTACCAGCAGTACCATTACCAGTACAGTACCAGTACAGTACCAGTACAGTACCAGCAGTACCAGTACAGTACCAGTGCAGTACCAGCAGTATCAGTGCAGTACCAGCAGTATCAGTGCAGTACCAGTACAGTACCAGCAGTACCAGTACAGTACCAGTACAGTACCAGCAGTACCAGCAGTGTCAGTGCAGTACCAGCAGTATCAGTGCAGTACCAGTACAGTACCAGCAGTACCAGTACAGTACCAGCAAAGTGTATGGGATTAGACAAATCTCATGTGCACTTTGCAGATTTTGTCTGTCTGGATATTAACCTGCTGTGCGGATTTTGATGTAATTTGTGTTTGCAATTTTTTATGTGGACTTTACCCTTTTCAGTAGAAGAGTGAGATCTGTTAAAAATCAGCATGAAATCTGAAACAAAAACCACAAGTGATACATGTGCCCAAACACCTAGCGGTAGGTAGCCTATAGTGTTTAGTGTCGTATTCTAGTATCAGTATGGTGGTAATATTCTGATCATAGCTGACCGGCGGTATTAGTATTATTTGGCCTTTATCTAGTGTTATTGGTAATGTTGGTCTTTGTATAATTTGGGGTGTGGTTCTATAAAAAGGGGTGTGTCCACAGATTAGGGGTGCAATACTAATACAGTGTCTTAGTTAGGGTCTCATTTTTTGCGGGATGAGGTGACAGTTTGATTGGTACTATTTTGAGGGGCATAGACCATTTTGATCGCTTGGTGTTGCACATTATGTAATGTTAGATGACAAAAAAAGGCTTTTTTGGCACGGTTTTTATTTTATTTTTATTACGGTGTTAATGTGAGGGGTTCGGTCATGTGATACTTTTATAGAGCTGGTTGTTACAAATGCAGCGATAGCTAATATGTATACTGTTTTAAAAGTTATTTCACTTTAACATAATAATAGCATTTTTTAAACAAAAACTTATGTTTTAATGTCTCCATGTTCTGAGAGCTATAGATTTTTTATTTTTTGAGCGATTTTCTTATGTAGGGGCTCATTTTTTGCGGGATAAGGTGACGGTTTTACTGTTTTGTTTTTGTGAGACATACGCATTTTTGATCACTTGTTGTTGCACTTTTGTGATATATGATGACACACAGTTTTTTTTGTGGTGTTTATATCAGACGGGGTCGATCATGTGATATATTTATAGAGCCGGTTGTCATGAATGCAGCAATACCAAATATGTCTATTTTATTAATTTTATTTCTATTTTTAACATTTTTTTTAAATTACTTAATTGGGGATTATTATTTTTTTTACATGTAAAACCTTTTTTTAACACTTTTTAAATTATTTTTTAATTTGCACTTTGTGTCCCCCATAACGTCATGGGGTACATTTGATTTCATTTTTTTCAGTTACAGGGGAAATACAGCCCCTAGGGAGGCTGTACAGCGTAATATATTGCTGTACAGCCTCAGTGCAGGGCCGACCAAGGTCTGTAGAAGACCCGACAGCTCCCGGACCAGTGGTCACATGATCACCGGGCCGGGACAGGAAACGCATAGCACTTTCTACTCTGCGCACACAGCGCTCGGTGAGCTCTGTGTCCTCAGCGATTTAGAAGGCAGGGACACCTGGGAACTGTCCCTGCCTTCTCTTTGGGTTGCCCTGCTGTCACTGACAGCAGGCAACCTGCTTGGCAGCTGCACGATTAACGTACAGCTGCCATCTCTGTATGGACGTTTTAAAACGTCCATTCAGAGATAGACAACTGCCCATAGGACGTTTATATGTGGTTAAAGTGGTTAAAGAATAATCCATTAAAACTACTGCTTTTTCATTAATATTGCTGGCAGCGCCTAGGAAATTGGTTCCATCTATTTTTCTTTGAATGTCTGCAAAACGTTCCTGACACTCGTGCATCTGAACCGGGAATGAACTACAGCAGCAGCACAGCATCTCCCTCCGCTGGCCAGGGTTAGAGATCAACAACGCCTTCATAGCTGTTGTAACTGCACAACGGCATCTTGTAAGCGCATATAATCCAGGCGATACCGCACATGAGGCCCTGTATGTCTTTTTTCTGTCTTTTCTTATACATACACTGCACATGGAGGAAGCAGGGAATTCTGTTCCATAACTCTCTCTCCTTCACTCACTCAAATGCAACAACAGAATGGAGTACATGATAGAAATGTACTGAGCAGTACTGCTGTGAATAAAGCACTTGAGGTGAGATAATAAACTAGCTATTAGCTGCTGTAGCCTCTCTGTCTGTGTCTCTATAACCAAGCAGATGTGGTCCCACTGTGTCACTTGAATGGATTTGGCTTGGGGCAACTCCTAAGGGCCTTAGCTAAGTGTCCCCCTGGTATTGAACATTAATCCCCATGCAGGGATCTGGACTTTGCTGCAGGGGAGCCACCAGGCTGCCACCTCCTGGAGAAGTCATTTTCAAGTCACTGCTGACCAACAGGGGTCAGGAGACACCAGTGCAGAATACCGAGGTATCAGGCAACAACCACCGTCAGGCACAGGCCAAGGACAGGGCAGGTGGAGCATATGCAATCCAATAAAAAAGCAGAGGTCAGGGTGGGCAGCCCAGGGTTAGAACAGAGAATAAGAGGTCAGGTCCATGGAACAGGCAAACTAACCTTGTACACATTAGCAGGAAACTAGTAAACTAGAACCTTTTGTTAAAAAAAGTGCCTAAAATACCCCAGGGTAAACAGCAATTTGATGGGAAAGATTAGAGTGCATGTGTACTAGCCCTTTAAGAGCCAGATGTAGCACACACACACACTTTGCCGGCAGGGGGCAGGCCTCGGCCTGTGTAGAAAGAGCTATCAGTACTCCAGCAGTCAGGATTAGTGGGCAAGAAGAGGAAGACGCCAGCGAGACTGAAACACCAGAGCCCTGCAGCTATGGTGTGGGGTTGGCAATGGGATAACACCACAACACTCTCACTGTAACTCACTCCTCCTTTATAGACTTCTATGGGCAGAATGTCTGACTGTGTCTCTCTGCACTTTTTCCCTCTTCCATTTCTCTTTGAGTAGTCTTCTATGGGCAGCATGTCTGTCTGTGTCTCTCTGCACTTTCTCCCTTCTCCCCCTTCTCTTTGTGTAGTCTTCTATGGGCATAATGTCTGTCTGTGTCTCTCTGCACTTCCTGCCTCCTCCCCCTTCTCTTTGAATAGAATTATATGGGCAGTATGTCTGTCTGTGTCTCTCTGCACTTTCTGCCTCCTCCCCCTTCTCTTTGAATAGACTTCTATGGGCATAATGTCTGTCTGTGTCTCTCTGCACTTTCTTCCTCCTCCCCCTTCTCTTTGAATAGACTTCTATGGGCAGTATTTCTGTCTGTGTCTCTCTGCACTTTCTCCTTACTCATCCTTCCCTTTGAATAGACTTCTATTATATTTGTGTGTTTCTCTCCGCACTTTCTCCCTCCTTCCCCCTCTCTTTGAATAGACTTCTATGGGCAGAATGTCTGTCTGTGTCTCTCTGCACTTTCTCCTTACTCCTCCTTCCCTTTGAATAGACTTCTATGGGCAGCATGTCTGTCTGTGTCTCTCTGCACTTTCTCCTTACTCCTCCTTCCCTTTGAATAGACTTCTATGGGCAGTATGTCTGTCTGTGTCTCTCTGCACTTTCTCCCTCCTCCCCCTCCCCTATTATATTTGTGTGTTTCTCTCCGCACTTCCTCTCTTCTTCTCCCCCTCCCCTCTCCATAGACATTTTTTTGAAACCATTTGAACCCACCGGCACAGATATTTATATGGCTGTATAACCAGTCTCTTTACCCATCCCATAGGCCAGGTTGTCTCCTGCTTTGGGTTGTAAACATCCTTCTTCATTGTGTCTTCTGGTTGTCCCGCTCTCGAGTTTCTCCACACATGAATCAGTTTAATGGTTTGTGATTGCTCAATTTAGGTGACAGATGTTGGTCAATGCGCAGCAGTTTTTAAGCCTGAGGGGCCGATGTCGCCATCAATGATATATTATTATAAACGATAAATGGAATCATTGAGGTGATTGAATGAAATATGTTTCCTTGACTAAGCCCCAAGGATACGAATCATGAGATTTCTTATGGACACTTGTTTGGTCGCAGCATTAAGAACATTTTCAACATTTGACTTGACTTTTCATAACATGAAATGGACCCAAAGAAAGGAAATCAGATTCCATTACCTCCCATGTCCTGCTCTAACAATCCATTGACTGAATTAATCTCCACGGGATCGCTGAGCTCTCTATTCTAAGATGTGACTCCAGGACCTGTGCCACCTAGCCTGTGAATAGGTGATAAGTTCTTGATGGTGGGACAACCCACCCTGTGGATTAGTTCTTAATAGTGAGACAAGCTCTCAACTGAACCCTTTTCACAATACTGGTGGCACAAATCTGTGCGTGTGATGTTGGTGGGGGCTCAGCTCAAATTTCCGGAGGACGATAAGGATGGCCTTACATATCGGCTACAAGATAATATAGTATTACATGGCGCCTCTTCATATGAGCGAGGGGCAAAGGACATCCTTTATGGCAGCTCTCCAGTCTGGTTAATGGAGGAGCAGTCTTGAGACAGTCTTGTAGCTAAACTTTGGATGTCATCAGAGGCAGATCCATATCTATGGGACTTACAGGCAAATATACTGGAAATGTCCTGTAAGGCTACTTTCACCCTTGCATTGCTGTTTTCTGGTATTGAGATCCGGCAGAGAATCTCAATACCGGAAGAAAATATTTCAGTTTCATTCTGATTGGAAAGAGATCCATTCAGGATGCATCAGGACGTCTTCCGTTCCGGCAGAATTCCGTTTTGTGACGGGACATAAAACCGATGCAAGCTGTGGTTTTGTGTCCGGGCATAAAAACAGAAAAACATGGATCCGGCACTGAAAACAATATACAGTTGTGTTCAAAATGATTCAGCCCCCGATGCTGTAAAGGGTTTTAGGGAATTTCGTGCACATTTGTAATTGTGTTCAGAATGAAATCTTACAAGGACTTTATAAAGAACCAAATGCAACTAAAATGACATCAATTGTTTTTGTAATACAGTATTAAATGTTTTTTTTTGTGATTTCTTCATTGACACAATTATTTAACCCCTTAAAGACGACCACTCTTAAGAACAGAGGTTCATTCAAGTGTTTTCCATCAGGTATTGAAAACCCCTGTGGATGTCAAGGATCAGCAATCAAGCAGAATAAGCCCCAATTAGGCAGATGTAAAGTGACTGTGATCCTCAGCTCCTTCTAGACATTTACTGGTGTGTTTACAGACATGGTGAAGTCAGGAGAATGGTCCAGGAAGACAAGAGAAGAGGTGATTTCTCTTCACAGGAAGGGCAATGGCTATAAGAAGATTGCAGAGATGTTACACAGACCAAGAGACGCCATAGGAAGCTTCATTCGCAACTTCAAGGCAAAGGGCTCTGTTGAAACGCTACCTGGTCGTGGCAGAAAGAAGATGCTGACTTCGACTGCTGTGTGCTACCTGAAGCGCAAAGTGGAGAAAAGTCCCCGTGTGACTGCTGAGGAACTGAAAGAAGATCTGTCAGATGCGGGTCCTGAAGTTTCAGCTCAGACAATAAGGCGCACACTGCGTAATGAAGGCCTCCATGCCAGAACTCCCAGGCGCGCCCCCCTGCTGTCTCCAAAGAATAAGAAGAGTCGACTGCAGTATGCCAAAAGTCATGTGGACAAACCACAAGAGTTTTGGGATAGTGTTCTGTGGACTGATGAAACAAAATTAGAACAGTTTGGGCCCATGGATCAACGCTATGTTTGGAGGAGGAAGAACAAGGCCTATGAAGAAAAGAACACCTTGCCTACTGTGAAGCATGGCGGGGGGTCAATCCTGCTTTGGGGCTGTTTTGCTTCTACAGGTACAGGGAAGCTTCAGCGTGTGCAAGGTACCATGAATTCTCTTCAGTACCAGGAGATATTGGATGAAAATGTGATGCAGTCCGTCACAAACCTGAGGCTTGGGAGACGTTGGACCTTTCAACAGGACAATGATCCCAAGCATACCTCCAAGTCCACTAGAGCATGGTTGCAGATTAAAGGCTGGAACATTTTGAAGTGGCCATCGCAGTCACCAGACTTACATCCGATTGAGAACCTCTGGTGGGACTTAAAGAAAGCAGTTGCAGCACGCAAGCCTAAGAATGGGACTGAACTGGAGGCTTTTACCCATAAAGAATGAGCGAAGATACCCGTAGATCGCTGCAAGACACTTGTGTCAGGCTATGCTTCACGTTTACAAGCTGTTATAACTGGAAAAGGATGTTGTACTAAGTACTGAGATTAAATGTCACTTGGGGGTTGAATAAAACTGATAATGATGTGAGCACAGAAAAGACATTTGTGGTGATTTCATTATAAATGTTATGTTATATTTGTCTGACTTACAAGGGCCTCTGTGATTTAATTGTAAACAAGATGACTGAAATGATCAAAATCAATGTCAAACTGGCGAAAACACTCAATTTCAGGTGGGGGTTGAATCATTTTGAACACAACTGTAAGTCAATGGTGACACATCCGTTTTTTTCTGTATTCCTCACCCATTGGCTTTCAATGTATTCAGAGATGGATCCATTTTTTTTCTGTTTTGATTTGACACAACTGCATCCTCACGGAACAGATGCTTCCTGATGTGCAAAATCAGAACTGATCCATTTAATTCCTGTGCCGGATTATGGATATCAGTATCAGAATTAACAATGCAAGTGTGAAAGTAGCCTAAGTCAATCTCTAGCAGTTGTAGATCATCGCTGCAGCCAGTGATCGGCTGTATGGGCGTTTCTATTCATTTCCTATGCGCTGATGGTCAGGAAGTAGAGGTGAGTGGCAGCCATGGGATTCAGCCGGTTCCGTCAGGATCTCCAGATCCGGTTGTTAAAATAACAGCCGGATCGGAGAACCGTGTTCTGGCGGTGGCAGCTGGAGATGAGCGCTTCCATACCGTAGTTTAGCTCTTTAGGCTTTTTAAAAGTTGGGTGGTATGTGTGTAGTGTATATATGGTGTATTTATGTGTATAGGTGTTGCATATATATGGTGTATGTCTATGTAAACATGCGTCGTGACTAGAGATGAGCGAACACCTGGATGTTCGGGTTCGAGAGGTTCGGCCGAACTTCCGGAAAATGTCCGGGTTCGTGATCCGAACTCAACCCGAACTTCATCCCGAACCCAAACCCCATAGAAGTCAATGGGGACCCGAACTTTTGGGCACTAAAAAGGCTGTAAAAGACACCCAGAGGGATAATATACCGCAATAAACGCATTGCGATTACAACTTTGAGCTAACGATCACCATGGGAACGCCTCCTCCAGTAGAATGTACTGTCGGATCTGAGAATTAAGTTGAAATCGCAATGCGATTCTTATATATTTGCTAATCGCATTGCGATTTCAACTTAGCATTGCTAAATAATTCCATCCATATCGTTACTGAGTCAGTAAGTTAGCAGAATATGGATGGAATTATTTAGCAATGCTAAGTTGAAACGGCAATGCGATTAAGCAGATATATAATAATCGCATTGCGATTTCAACTTAATTCTCACATCCGACAGTACATTCTACTGGAGGAGGCGTTCCCATGGTGATCGGTAGCTCAAAGTTGTAATCGCAATGCGATTAAGCTAAATACATAAGAATCGCATTGCGATTCCAACTTTTAGTACTCAACTTTTAAAATCGTACACCACTTTAAGTTCCAAAGTTGCAATCGCGTTCGAATAGAACTTAAAGCTGTCTCTTAGTCAGTTTTAGTATTGGTGTGCTGTAATAGAAGTTACATTTGTACGCGAATATAACTTAGAGCAATACAGTCAACTTTACACTGTTAGCTTTATTATCGCGATAATACAACTATTCAAGAATCGTGTATGCGTGCGTCTGTATGCGTGTGTGCGTTACCTCGGACACTATTCTATTTTGCCAGCCACAGCTGAAACCACTGATTTATGGTATTGCTATTTTGCCAATTGAATTTCACCCCAGAAAATAATCTATCCTTTGCCAGACAGCAGACAGTATTATACTTGGCTAGCCAAAGCTGGAACACCAGATTTAGGGGATTGGTATTTGGGCAATTGTATTTAACCCCTTAATAAAATATAGAAATTTCTTTCCTGAGTTTCTAGGGGTGACAATTAGCACAGCCAAGCCCCTGATGTAGGATATAGCAAAAAAAAACTAGTATTGATGGATTGATGGACTTGGTGGCAGCTTCTTCTGGCGCACCACAAGTCACAAAATGGCCGCCGATCACCCCAGAAAATAAGTGACAGAAAAACGCTCTGTGCAGCCTAAAAACCAGCAATCAAGTAAATAGCAGAAGTTCAATGATTCTCAGCTGCAGATCGATCCGTTCATTAGGTGCTGTTGCTGACTTTTCCCTGCCTATTCTCGCCCTGACAGAAGCTGCGTCCTCTCCCTACACTAATCAGAGCAGTGTGACGAGCGGCGCTACGTGACTCCAGCTTAAATAGAGGTTGGGTCACATGCTGCACTTGGCCAATCACAGCCATGCCATTAGTAGGCATGGCTGTGATGGGCTCTTAGGGCAAGAAGTAAAATGCTAACTGATTGGCTGCTGTGCAGCCCTTCAGAAAGCGGGAAGAAATCGACGAACACCGAACCCGAACCCGAACTTTTTTGAAAATGTCCGGGTTCGGGTCCGGGTCCCGGACACCCCAAAATTCGGTACGAACCCGAACTATTCTCGAACTGTTCGCTCAACACTAGTCGTGACGCCGCATGACCACCGTTGAGTAGGGAACATGTTGTTAAAAATTTGAATCCCACCCCTGGTCAGCGGCACCATCAAAATGGCAGTGGTGGAGGGGCGAGGAGGCCTGTAATGCTCATTGGTTTATTTTTAACCCATTCTATCCCTTAAAAAATGTCTCATTCCCTGGACAGCCCCTTTAACAGTGAAAGGACCATACAACATCACAGCATCTAAACAACAGCACCGTACACTGCTAACTATACAGAGCACATATACCGATGCTGTAATTAGTCCATTCAATTTCTGAATTTTGGAATCAATTTTCTCATCTCTAGTGACGGTTGGTTGGTGGAGCTCCCGAAAGTGAAGGATTCCTGAGCATATAACATCCACATGTAGACCAGGGCTTCTCTGAAATGCTTGGATTATGCCATTTATGTAACAAATTAATTTTATACCAAATCCATTCCATGTAACAAAGCGAATCAGTGTGTGACTTGTCAGCTGCGCATCGTCCACCAGGTGGCGCCGTAAAGCGAACTGCAGACACAGGACCACGGATTGAAGTGATTGAAAGGACTCCGCATCCTCTTTACCTCACTCTTCTTACCTTCATTGTGAAATGTATTGAATGCTGCAGCTTTTGAGTCTCCGCTAGAATAATTCCTTTTCTCGTATATTGTTGAAAAGCAAAAAAAAAAAAAGAACAGGATATTGTTATGCAAATGGAATGTGTTATTAAAGTCCTTACATCTGATAATTCTGGCCGTAAAGCCCAGGAAAATGCTAAAGCAGCAAGGTGACGACAAGCAAGACGGAGCTGACAAGACAAGATGCAATCAAAAGGACGGGGGGAGAAAAAAATAACCCAAAAAAATCACCCGAGATCGAAAATGTTTCGGGGTCGTAATCGTTATATTGTTTATGTGGCAGATAAGCAGAAGGTTTGCTGACGGAAGGACGATCAGAAAACACTAAGCCTCGCACAATTACTGCACTCGTGATCCTTGGATTAGCTTACATGGTAATCAAAAAACTTTTAGCTGGAGAAGTGATTGCGGTTGGAATAGAACGTAATTTAACCGGCAATTTGTCAGAGGAGGCGAGTACGGCCGTCCGCGCAGAACGCTGGTGATTTAAGCTGATGGCCGCTCTGAAAAGACACATTAAACCTTAAAATGTTCAGTCTTAAGGAATGTCTTGAAGACTGAAAGAAGCAACCCCCTTCCCCCTATGCTAAAGCTTTACAGGTCCTAGAAGACATGGAAGATAGACCTGATGTTTCTGGCTGAAAAGGAGGAACCCCACCCTCATAGACTCCAGAGGCTTCACTCCTCTGTCTGGTGCACAGATATGGCTGTTTTCAGACTACGTTATAAAGTGCCACCCAAGGGTCCCACCAGGAGAATCTCTTGATGGAGACCTTGGAGCTATGCGTTGGGTGGCAGCCATCACCCATACTGTGCGGTGTATTTTATTTACGGGTTGGCTGTGTGTGGAGTAGTGCGGTGCAGTATGCTTTCCATACAGTAGAAAAACAGTGTCCTTCATGGATGGAGGCCAAAAGGACAGTGGGGTCCTATGGGTCCCGGAGCGTACACAGCATGGAAAGAAGTTAGTGATGGGATCTCATAGGTACGGTCACAATGGATCCCTTCTGCTGGTGGTTTTGTCATCACTCCACCAACCCAAGGATGGTCCAGAGCTTCTCCACCGAGAGATGACCAATGGAGACCACTGGCTCCTTCTTACTATTTGTGTTGCTGTAATTGTAAATAGTGGGAACCCCATGGCCAACAGGAAGGGGACCTAAAATGAAATCCTTTCCCCATGGGGCCATACACATCAGGTTCCTGTAACGAGCAAAGAAGACTCGATCCTTTGGCATTTGAGAAGTAAGAAGGTAAAATTATGGGGGAAGGATTGTTTTCTTTCTTACAGAGGCGCATGTAACATTAGGCTCTCTGCCTGGTTGGAAATACCCTGAGCCTCTGTGCTGCCATTCGGTGAGACACTGTGCCGCCATGTGGTGCCTCCTTACTGTACCGCATTCAAAGTATTCTCTGCCAGAAACAATGCTTCAGAGCTCCAGAAATCATCAGTTCGCCCTTGTATAAAAGGCACAGATTTGGTCCTATAGACCCCTGTCTTACCCAGGTTACGTAAAGGAGATAGCTGGAGTGATCTGCGCCAAATTTATTAAAAGGTGCGCCTAATAGAGGTTGAAGACTCATACCTGCGGCTGCTGTGGGCAGGTGTGTCCAGTCTTCGGATTTTATTCTTGAAGCGCCCCACTAGGCTTTCCTTAATAACCTCAGTAAAGGCACAGGCCGGACCTGACATCCATTATGTTACCACCCGTGACAGACATCAGCTCTCCTGCCGAGCCAATCAGAGGAGGCAGAACTGCAGAGGGAGGGACAGAGAGGCAGCCTGAACCAATGAGGAGACAGGGGGTGTGTCTCAGACTACCTCAGACTCCCTGTGGGCACTGTAGACGAGCTGTAGTCACAGATCACAGCTCTGTCCTGATGATGCCAAGCTGAAGAAGAGCCAAAGACAAGATCTGAGGAAGTAATCAGTAGGTGATCGTCCCCTGTAGGTACTGACCACATAACGGATCTGACATCCTGGTCGAAAAATCACTTTAATGAATCTGACTAAACTGATATCTCCTTCCTTGAAGACCCTGCAGACATTTTCTTCACACTTTTCAAATTTAGTAAGTAATTATCGCACCTCGTCTTTTGCAACTTTTTTTTTTTTTATGGCCAAAATTGCTGTAAACAGCACAGCCCGTGGAGGTCCTGGCTTTTAATTTCATGAGCCGCACATTTTTCTGGAATCTAGGCTTTGAAAGCTAAAATGTAATTATAGTAATTATCACATTATAATAATTGATATTAATACTACAGAACAATAAAAGGCATGAATACTATACGACAGAAATACTACTGGAAGAATACATTGTAGCAATATAAAACTAGTATAAGTAGATATTGTAAATAGTAAAAATAATAATAACAATACTACGACTACTACTACTATTACTGATAATAATAATAATAAT
>CM065597.1:7961672-8159172 GCA_033119425.1 Bufotes viridis
AATTCAAGGTCAACAACAGAGGCTGTGGAGGAAAGTGGGTGCAAATCCACTTCTGTCCACGACTTCCCGGTGCCAGCAATGACAAAATGACAATCAAGCAGTACTTGCATGAGAAACCCGGCATGCAGTATTTATAGTGTTCCGTACGATGCCGTCTCTTCCAGTGCTTATGGGCTGTCAATTAGTCCTGCCCAGGGCAGGCTTCAGCGACATCCCTTCAGAGGACATTGTCATCCAACAGGCCCATTTTTCAGGATTTTCCTCAATCTCAGCTTATAAAAATGTATCCTTAATGGGGTTGTGATACAGTTAAATATAGAGAGATAGTTCCAGAGCCCTGCCATTACCCCCACTGGCCTCGTTGGTGGTGCACCCTTGAGCATGCTCACCCTTCATTCACTGCTATAGAAGTTCTGAAAATAGCCATGTGCCTGACTGTTTCTGGCGGTCTCATGATGGTGAATGGAGAGGTGGCCATCAAGCACAATGCACTCTCCATTCACTGTTGTGAGACCTCCAAAAATAGCAAAGCGCACTCACTCAGCAATTTTCAGGACTGCCATAGAAGTGAATAGAGAGTGTGCCACACATGCGCAGTGCACCAACCTTTCACTTTGGGGCCCCCGTTCTGGAGATAGGAGCACACACCCATGTGACATTGGCAGTGATTTGCCACCAATGTTTGCTATAACCCTATATACTGTATAGTGAGCGCTTTTATCAGCGTTATTGGCTGGACCGGCAATAATGTCACATTCAAATGTCAACAGGTACGGAAATCAAGGCTTTGATATACAGTAAGTAAAACCTTGGAGAGATGTGGAACTCTACAGAACTGGCCATAAGCTGAATTCTCCTAAAGATTAACTAAACTTGTATAATAATTTTTAATATGTTGTCCCTAATCCCCTACATACATTTTTTCTGATATACTTTAATTATTTGTTTTGTATTTTTTCTGTTCTTTTACATCCCTAAAGGGCACTATTCAGTGTGCACTTAAAACTCTGTCCTCCCTCCACTGCTGACAGCTCACCAGTGTACGGAGTGCTAATTTTATGAATGGGGCCGCAGCAGCGCAGGGAGTACAGGCAGGAGCGCTCATTGCTGCTCCTGCCGGCGCTCCCCGGACAATTACTAACTCTTGGCATTACATGGGTACCCTGTACCCATGTACTATGCCAGGAATCGGATTAGCGGAGTGTTCTCCTGCTTCTGCCGGCTCCGCTAAGCTAAGAGCTGACATGCAGTTATATTAGTTTAGCGGAGCAGCCAGAAGAGGGAGTTTTAAGCGCATGCTGAATGGTGCTTTTTAGGGATGTAAAAGTACAGTAAAAATACAAAATTTATAAATAAAGTATATTAGAAAAATTTCATTTAGGGAATTAGGGACAACATATTAAAAATTATTATACATCTTAGTTACTCTTTAAATCAATTCCATGACTTGACTCCTCAGTGGGGTTCTTATAGGATCACATCCTCTAGCCTCACCTAGCCTCCTTTTCAAAGGACATGAAGACTGCGAGGATCCTCCTCACCAGACATGTATTAACCATCGCATGCAGCAAAAAAAGACAACAAAAGTTAATGAGTGAAATTATTTTTCCCTATTAACTGCAAATAGCCCCCCAGCGGTTGGAGTTCCACTTTCTTTATTTAGAACAGATGAACATTTCTAGACCCGTACTTGTTTTACTATCAGAATGAAATATTAAATCTACAAATAGAATTGTTTCATTTTATCCAATTTCCTCTGGAAGTGAATAATTTTGTTACAAATATAATTCCATCCCATAGAGACGGCTCAATCTCTACAGTTACGAGTATGTAGCATAGCTGGGAGGAAAATCACAGATAATGCAGAGAACATCAGGACTCCCTGTGATGGGACCTTGTAGTATCTATACCAGGCATAGCCAACATGCGGCTCTCCAGCTAATGTAAAACTACAACTCCCAACTGTCCTGCTGTAGGCTGATGGCTGTAGGCAGTCTGGGCATGCTGGGAGTTGTAGTTTTGCAACAGCTGGAGAGCCTCAAGTTGGCCATCCCTGATCTAAACTATACTATGAAATGTTGGAGTTTGCAGTGAATTGTATCACTTTGGATTGCTGTGTTGAGACTCTTAAATGAGGCTCCGCGGGGTTTTCCGTGGCTGGTCTCCCTGAGATCAACTATTATTTGGTTTGAATTGTATCAGAAGTTACAATTTACAAGAAAGCAATTTGTAAGAAAATTTTCATAATTTCTGACTATTTTTGTACATGTTTCTTATTTACTTTAGCAAGGAGATGAGCCAAGCAGTTGAAATAGGTTTTGGGTCCAGTTTGCCCAATTTTGAAAAAGTTCAGTTCAGACTTTTGAGGTTCTGAAGCAGCTGCAGTTCTGCTAGGAGGCACAGCGGCCTCTGCTCCTCACTTCTCACTCCCTGGCTGTCAACTTCACTGCTTGTCCCTATTCTTCACACACAATTCATCTTCTTTGTAATTTCAGCATTTCCCTTCACTCTCCCTGGCAGGAGAATACAAGCTACATTGATTTCCAGATCTCCCTGACTCCATGATGGTTTTTCTGGAGCCAATCAAGAGAAACCCCCCAGTCCCCCCTCACTTCCTCTCAAGGTCACCTGAAACCCTTCTTCTTGCTCCCTAGTGCTATTTTCCTGCAGACATGTGCACTAAAATGGCACTACATGACGTTTTAGTGGATTCACCCGAAACAAAACTGAAAACATTCGGATTTGTCTGCCGTCCGAAAAGTAGCAAAGTTTGGACTGAACGCCATTCCTTCTGAACTGGTTCACTTGTCCTTAGTTAAAGAGGACCTTTCACTAAGATTTAGGTAGTGAAATACTTACACTATATTAACTGGGGAGTGGTTTTACTCTTCCTAGCTGCGAGCGCAGCTAATCATAGCGTTCGGCTCGCAGCCAGGGAGAGGAAAACCACTCCCCAAGCAAAGGACAAATCTCCGCCTCATACAAAAAATCCCTGCATGTGAAGACTAACGGGGACTGGAACGCACGAATGGGGGGTTATTTTGAAAAAAAAAAGTTGCCTGGACATCAGTGGGGGCCGCCCAGGAAGGTAGTGTAAGTATTTCACTAACTAAATCTTAGCGAAAGGTCCCTTTTTAAGAAGCATCAAGTTCCTTTTCTTTAATACAAAGTGACAGTCCTCTCCCCCAATCCACCCATATGCACATATTTTTGTTTTCTGCTGCCAAAACTAGGGGTCAACCTGTATTTATCTTCTCTGATCGCCCTCTAGTGGTAGCCATGAACAACTGAGATTTTTACAGATGTTTGTAGAGGGATGTTGATTTGCACTAAAGAAATGGAGCTGGGGTGATGTATTGTGTGCAATAGTGAAAATGCTAAAATGCTTCAAATAATTTCTAACATTGCAAAATTATAAAAAAAATCTTAAGAGTCCTAATGTTATATCTGCCTTCAGTTATCTCTCCCAAGTGCTCAGTTTTCGTCTTAAAGGGAATTTCTCCCCAGAAAGTGCCCTGTTACAGCAGGCACAGTGTATCGTAGGGATAGCTCAGCTGAATGCAATGACTTAGTGATTTGTTGTTTTATTCTGGAGAAAAAGTACATTTAATCCATATGCAAATGGTCCATAAAGTGCACAGAGAGCGGACTCAAGACACTTTACACCCCATTGCTCCTCCTGCTTCCTCTGCTAGACCCTTCCTCTACTTCCAGGTCCCTGCATAATCAGTATAGACTGCCCGGTCCTGTCAATCAAGAAGAAGAAAGAGGGGCTAGCAGAGGAAGCAGGAGGAGGGAGTGTGCACAGAGTTACTTAGAACCTCTCTTGGTGCACTTAACTGCTCATTTGCATATGGTTTAAAAGTGCATTTCATTCTCCAGAATGAAGCAATGGCTCACTCAGTGAAAGCTATCATTACATTCAACTGAGCTAGCCCTACAAGGCAATGTGTCTGGCGTAAGAGTGAATTTTCTGATGACAGGCTCCCTTTAATTTCTATGGAGGGGGAAGAGAACAAGAAAATCTGTAAAAAAACCAAAAATGCACGTCCTTGCTCCATACCATCCACCATGGCTACGCTTTTCCACTGATGAGTACAGTCAATCTCCTCCTCCGCTCCTCCAATCTGTACAACTATGAAAGTAACACAGGCCATGCTCTGCTGTACTGTACCTCTTGGGGTATGACATCTATCCAATGATCAATCTGTGCATGGAGGACTAATGAATAATAAATCATAGTTGGAGATCGATTTCAGTTGAACCCAAGGAGGTTGAGGTTCCGTTTACACCAATGGCGCTTCCACAACATAAGAAGGCATCAGTATTAGAAATGGTGTAAATTTGAAATTCCAAGGTCTCAGGGTCCATAAGTACCATATGCCATTTATATTCACGGTGTCTTCTTATGTGACATTGGGCCTCCGCAAGCATCATGGCTCTGGTATCACTGCTACCTCTGCACCTTCTATGACCCCATACACAGACTGATCAATTTGTCGAATACATGCCAAAAACATTTCAAGAAAGAAAGGGGTTAACAGGGTCGTGGCATGATTAATAAGCCTACAACAAGACTTGAGGGATTACGGGGCTCTGCCATCAATTTTTGATTTTGGCCAAGGAGCCAAATAGTAATGGTCCTGCTTGCCCCGTGTTGAGTAGATTAATTTGTACAAGATACTCTCAGAACTGTACCTATAATACACCCTCCCTACTAATTTCCATTGAGCATAGTTATTCTGTACAAAAACATACAAAAGAGCAGTAGACTGAGCACGGGCATCCTGTGGGCTCTAGTAGACCCAATTTCTCTAAATTTCACTTTAAACATTTTAAGACAAAGTTCACATGGGACATATGAAGCCCTTCCTCCAGTTACTGGAGTACAATACAGCTCTTGGCGCTGGAGGACTGTGGGATCACACAGTATAGGTTATGGATATGTAAGTCCAAGGGTCTCCATGTTATTTTTTCTTATATTTCCAAAATATGTTCTTTAACATAGCTGACTGGCACTGGAAAAACATTCTTTAATAATCCAATTTTTTCTTAGTTTTTATTTTTTTTGCTTGTTTTTATAATTAAAATTAAAAATTGCTAGACGGTGCTGGGTGCATGTTCACTTTTTTTTTCTTTTGTGCACTTGCGACCTTTCAAATATTAATTAAGCTGATTAAATATTTTTTTAATCAAGCTGTCCCTCCTCATTGCCAGTCAGGATCTGTTCTGAGCAGACTGCTCTGTGCAGAATTATCTCGATGGCTCAGAAATTCTATTTTTTTCTAGCTACTTTTGCTGCTCGGTTTAAGCTACAGTGAGATATTGATTTTGTGTCGTCCGTTTTGGGCCCCTGACATCTTAAATCCAGAAAAGGTGAGGTTGCATTTGCAGCTCGTGTGTAATGAAGTCACATAAATTGTATTTACTTTAACACATTGATTTGCAGTTGAATGTACAGTATCGGTAATTCCCGTAAACTCAGGACATTGTTCCAGCCGCTGACAAATCTGATCCTGACACTCAGGGGCTTTTAGAATGTTTTTATGTTTTTTTTATCTGCCTTAGTTGGAGGTGATTAGTATTACTAAACAGGCTGCTACATTTGTAACCATATCATGAGCAAAATCACATCACAGAGCTAAAGGTACGACTTAAAAGGAAGGATCAATAAGACTCAAGGATCTGTAGAATTAAAATCCTGCTACATTTTATAGAAAACATAAAAAAATATATAATTGATTAAAAAATTCTAAAGCAGAACGAGATCAAACATATCAGAGGAGAAGAGGATGGGACGGGGTCTTATTTACCAGTTCATCATTTTATATTCAGCTTATCTACATTAATGCTCAAAAATACCTGCACTGAGTAGGATTTTGAAGTTTTACTTTATTTTTTAGTTTCCTACCGACGGCATCATCAGAAAATGGCAGATCATTGAAATAACTCATTTATCTGACACATTTTTAACCGCTACAGGACGCCTAACGCAGGTATGCGTCCTGCGGGCGGTCCTGTAGCTCTGAGATGACGCGTCGGCGCGTCATCTCGTGAGAGCCGAGACTTCCTGTTCACAGATAAGCGCGTCTCGGCAGTTCGGCTACAGCCTGCCAGCGATTATCCATCGCTGGCAGGCTGTAGATGCGAATAAAATCGCATCAAAGAGCTATATCAGACGCTGTTTTGTGAACAGCGTCTGATATAGCTGCTACCTGGTCCTCTGGTCCCATTTGCTGGGATCGACCACCAGAGGACCAGGTAACACTGTAAAGTTGCACCAAACACTACACTAACCCCCCCCCACCCCACCCCTCACCTATTAACCCCTTGATCACCCCATCTAGACCCCCTGATCACCCCCGTCATTGATCACACCCCTTGTAAGGCTCCATTCAGACGTCCATATGTGTTTTGCGGATCCGTGGATTCACGGATCCACGGATCGGATCCGCGGATCCGATCTGCAGATCCTCAAAACACGGACACCGGCAATGTGCTTTCCGCATTTTGCAGATCCGCACATTGCCAGAACTATATAGAAAATGCTTTTTCTTGTCCGCAATTGCGGACAAGAATAGGACATGTTCTATATTTTTGCGGAACGGAAGTGCAGACCCGGAAGCGCGGATCCGTAATTCCGGATCCGAGCGGGACAAAGTCTGTCCCCATAGGAATGAATGGGTCCACAATTCCGTTCCGCAAACAGAATTTCGGACGTGTGAATGGGGCATAAGGGTCCCTTATCACCGCCAGTTAGTTAGCTACTTGTTAGGTAGCTAGCGCCCAGCCCACCGCACCGCAGTCACTGATTTTGGTAGAGATTTTTTCATCCACATTGACCGATGCGAATAAAAAAATCTGTGCCGTTCATTTTTTTTTTTTCAGCGCAGAGGCTGAACAGAAAAAAAAATCTCATTACCCGTATGCTCAATATACGGAGAATCGCAGAAACTCCTAATGCTGGCCATACGTGTAATGATTGCGGAGACCCTTAAATGCCAGGGCAGTACAAACACCTCACATGTGACCCCATTTTAGAAAGAAGACACCCCAAGGTATTCGCTGAGGGGTATGGTGAGTTCATGCAAAATTTTATTTTTTGTCACAAGTTAGTGGAATATGAGACTGTAAAAAAAAATAAAAAAATCTATTTCCGCTAACTTGTGCCAAATTTTTTTTTTCTGTGAACTCGCCATACCCCTCACAGAATACCTTGGGGTGTCTTCTATCCACAATGGGGTCACTTGTGGGGTATTTATACTGCCCTGGCATTTTAGGGGTCCTAAAGCGTGAGAATCCAAATGCGCAAAAATGGCCTGTGAAATCCTAAAGGTACTCATTGGTTTTAGGGCCCCTTTGCGCATCTTGGCTGCAAAAAAGTGTCACTCATGTGGTATCGCCGTACTCAGGAGAAGTAGGGCAATGTGTTTTGGGGTGTATTTTTACATATACCCATGCTGCGTGTGAGAAATATTGCTGTAAACGACAACTTTTTAAATTTTTTTATTCAAAGTTGTCAATTTACAGAGATATTTCTTTCACCCAGCATGGGTATATGTAAAAATACACCCCAAAACACATTGCCCTACTTCTCCTGAGTACCGCGATACCACATGAGTGACACTTTTTTGCAGCCAAGATGCGCAAAGGGGCCCAAATTCTAACGAGTACCTTTTAGGAGGGCATTTTTACTTATTTTTCTTCTCACGCTTTAGGGCCCCTAAAATGCCAGGGCAGTATAAATACCCCACATGTGACCCCATTTTGGAAAGAAGACACCCCAAGGTATTCGCTGAGGGGCATAATGAGTCCATGAAAAATTAAACTTTTTGTCAAAAGTTAGCGGAAAGGGAGACTTTGTGAGAAAAAACAATAAAAATCAATTTCCACTAACTTGTGCCAAAAAAATCTTCTATGAACTCGCCATGCCCCTCATGGAATACCCTGGGTGTCTTCTTCCAAAATGGGGTCACATGTGGGTATTTATACTGCCCTGGCATTTTAGGGGCCCTAAAGCGTGAGAAGAAAATGCGTAAAATGCCTCTCCTAAAGGTACTCATTGAATTTAGGCCCTTTGCGCATCTTGGCTGCAAAAGTGTCACTCATGTGGTATCGCCGTACTCAGGAGAAGTAGGGCAATGTGTTTTGGGGTGTATTTTTACATATACCCATACTGGGTGTGAAAATGATCTCTGTAAATTGACAACTTTGAATAAAAAATGTAAAAAGTTGTCGTTTACAGAGATATTTCTCACACACAGCATGGGTATATGTAAAAATACACCCCAAAACACATTGCCCTACTTCTCCTGAGTACGGGGATACCACATGAGTGACACTTTTTGCAGCCTGGAGTGCAAAGGGGCCCTAAAACCAATGAGTACCTTTAGGATTTCACAGGCCATTTTTATGCATTTGGATTCTCACGCTTAGGGGCCCCTAAAATGCCAGGTGAGTATAAATACCCCACATGTGACCCCATTTTAGAAAGAAGACACCCCAAGGTATTCCGTGAGGGGCATGGCGAGTCCACAGAATTTTTATTTTTGGCACAAGTCAGCGGAAATTGATATATATATTTTTTTTTTTTTTTTTTACAAAGTCTCATATTCCACTAACTTGTGACAAAAATAAAATTTTACATGAACTCACCATACCCCTCACGGAATACCTTGGGGTGTCTTCTTTCCAAAATGGGGTCACATGTGGGGTATTTATACTGTCCTGGCATTTTAGGGGCCCCTAAAGCGTGAGAAGAAGTCTGGAATCCAAATGCGTAAAAATGCCCTGTGAAATCCTAAAGGTACTCATTGGTTTTAGGGCCCTTTGCGCACCCAGGCTGCAAAAAGTGGCACACATGTGGTATCGCTGTACTCAGGAGAAGTAGGGAATGTGTTTTGGGGTGTATTTTTATATATACCCATACTTTGTGTGAAAAATATCTCTGTAAACGACAACTTTTAAAATTTTTTATACAAAGTTGACAATTTACAGAGATATTTCTCTCACCCAGCATGGGTATATGTAAAAATACACCCCAAAACACATTGCCCTACTTCTCCTGAGTACTGCGATACCACATAAGTGACACTTTTTTGCAGCCTGAGTCGCAAAGGGCCCAAATTCCAACGAGTACCTTTAGGTTTTACATGGCGACTCACAATTTAGCCCCGCCCAAAATGCCAGAACAGTAAACACACCCCACAAATGACTCCATTTCGAAAGTAGACACCCCAAGGTATTCACTGAGGGGAATAGTGAGTCCGTCTGAGATTTTATTTTTTTGCCAGAAGTTATCAGAAATTGAAACTTTTTTTTTTTTTCTCAGAAAGTGTCATTTTCCGCTAACTTGTGAAAAAAAATGAAATGATACATGAACTCACCATGCCCCTCTGCGAATACTTTGGGGTGTCTTCTCTCTAAAATGGTGTGATTTGGGGGGTATTTATACTATCCTGACATTCTAGCACCTGAAGAAACATGACAGGCGCTCAGAAAGTCAGAGCTGCTTCAAAATGCCGAAATTCACTTTTTTGCACCATAGTTTGTAAACGCTATAACTTTTACACAAACCAATAAATATACACTTATTGGACTTTTTTTTTATCAAAGACATGTAGAACAATAAATTTAGAGAAAAATTTATATAGAAATGTAGTTTTTTTTTAAATTTTACAACAGAAAGTGAAAAATGTCATTTTTTTGCAAAAATGTCGTTAATTTTGTATTAATGGCAAAAAAAGTAAAAATGTCAGCAGCAATGAAATACCACCAAATGAAAGCTCTATTAGTGAGAAGAAAAGGAGGTAAAATTCATTTGGGTGGTAAGTTGCATGACGGAGCAATAAACGGTGAAAGTAGTGTAGTGCGGAATTGTAAAAAGTGGCCTGGTCATTGAGGGTGTTTAAGCTAGGGGGGCTGAGGGGGTTAAAGACATGTTTAAAGTATACCCTGCTGACCACTGGGGCACAGAAAGTAGACTGATATTTTTGGCCTTCTAAAGCTTCCTTTTCAGCTTTGCTGGTTATACTGATAGGGTCAGCACAGTCATCTCATTACAAAGTGTGAGATTAACACAATCATTACTATTATTAGAGAGTGGAGTAAGCAGTCATTTCACTATACAAGGTAGAGTTAGCAGAGAGATATAATTATCAGGAGAGATTTAAATCAGCAAAATCATCTCATTTTAGTGGTCAGAGTCAGCAGAGTCATCTCATTTTAGAAGCCAGAATCAGCAGAGTCATCTCAATTTAGATGCTGGCGTCAGAAAAGTATCTTACTTTAGAGGGTAGGTTCAGCAGACTCATCTCAATTTAGAGGCTGGGTTGTGAGAGTGATCCCATTTTAGTGGTCATGTTTACCAGAGTTATCTCATTTAAGGGCTGGCATCAGCAAAATCTTCTCATTTTAGAGGTTGAGGTGAGCAGAGTCATCTTGATTGAAGGTCAGGATCAGCAATTTCATCTAGTTTTAGAGGTCGGTAGAGGGATCTTGCTTTGGAGAGTGGGCTCAGAAGAGTGATCTAGCTAGCACTAGAGTTTGGACACAGTGGAGGATCTAGAGGGTAATCTAATTATCATATGTAATGGTGGAAAATGGAGATCTAGTCAGAGAGATACAAACTGGCTACTTGCAGATCACCTTCATGAAATCCGCACTCGTATGTTTGTTTTCGATCATAACCTTTTCAACCTGATGTGCAAAGGACCTTCCTTTTGCTCTTCCTACATGTGCAGCCCTCATGTGATATGTTTAGTTATATATTGTAGAGGACAGATGACAATTAGCTTGTGCAGGAGAAGCACAAATAATAGGTTGATGGTGATGCTGCGGGTATAATCATTGTAATTTATTCCAGGTAGAATATGATTCCAGTGATCATTCTGAAGATCAGGTCGACATAGTATGACCATCTGCAAAATGGAGTGTCATGATTTACTATACCACTATCCATATGTTCACAGCTTCATGGCCTTATCCGGTCAAAGAGAAATATTACAGGGGATCAGAGGGCAGTATTTTAATAGAGACATTCTCCATCAATATCTGCATTTCTCCAAGAGCATATGACTCAGCATATAAAAAGGCACCATTTGATGGATTGGTAGGTTTAGTTCTGCTGCTGTCTTGTAATAAACCAAGCTTTTGAAATTTGTTATCCAAAAAGTTCAAATTAAAGTGTAAATGCCATTTCACTACCAAAAATGAAATTCCTAACATATGTGATGCTGTAGGGAAGATATTCATGAAGACTTATTTTTCAGTTAATTTTACCTTTCTGATGTCTGTATTCAGCCCTTAGCAAATCTATTTCTCTGTGCCTCTATTTCAGCATCTTCCTTAGATGGCCTCTGCTGCACTTCCTGTGGTGATTTTTGCCCTGTCCTCTAGGCCATCCTCACTTTCCATCCTCATATTTCCCTCACTTTCCATAATGCCTTGCTCTCCTCACATGAACTAGCAGAACCAATCAGAAGGCAGATAACCTCCCCTACTACCCCAGAGCAGTGTGTATCCTCTCACATACAGCTACCCAGATATAGACAAGACCAATCAGAACGCAGATAACCTCCTCCACTACCCCAGAGCAGTGTGTATCCTCTCACATACAGCTACCCAGATATAGACAAGACCAATCAGAACGCAGATAACCTCCTCCACTACCCCAGAGCAGTGTGTATCCTCTCACATACAGCTACCCAGGTATAGACAAGACCAATCAGAACGCAGATAACCTCCTCCACTACCCCAGAGCAGTGTGTATCCTCTCACATACAGCTAACCAGAGACAAGCACTGAAATTACAAGAAATGAGTAAGCCTTTGTTTTAGCCTCTTAATAGTCACCTGTCAGCTCTGCAGCTGCTCCCTCATTATTTATTTTTGGTTTGGTACCCGATACAGATGTGGGCTTTGTAGTGTCTGAAAGCTGACATTCATGAATGACAGCAATATGTTCAGTACAGAGGAAGATATCACTGATAGAAATCGGGATGTTTTGAATGAAGCTGAACGTGAAAATAAAAGCCGGTTTTACCCGAGATTATTCCCGACTCGATTTCTAACAGTGATTTCTACTCTGTTGATTGGACTTTAGCTTTCATTCCTTATGAAAGCCTGGAATTTCAGCTTCTCAACAAGACCAGTTGCATGTTTCTTGCTGCTACCATTCAGGAGAAAGCAGCATCTAAAGGTGGGCTGCGCTCCTCTTCCCATTGCTCTTCCCAACACACAGGGCTGTGCTCCTCCTCCCAGTGCTCCCCTGGTCACTCAGGGCTGTGCTCCTCCTCCCAGGACTCTCCCCAACACACAGGGCTGTGCTCCTTCTCCCAGTGCTCTCTCTGACAATCTGGACTGTTCTCCTCCTCCCAGCACTCTCCACGACAATCAGGACTGTTCTCCTCCTCCCAGGGCTCTTCCCGACACACAGGGCTGGGCTCTACCTCTTAGTGCTCTCCCTGGCACTCAGGGCTGTGCTCCTCCTCCTAGTGCTCTCCCCGGCACTCAGGACTGTGCTCCTCCTCCCAGTGATCTTCCTGGCACTCAGGGCTGTGCTCCTCCTCCCAGTGATCTCCCCGACACTCAGGGCTGTGCTCCTCCTCCCAGTGCTCTCCCCGGCACTCAGGGCTGTTCTCCTCCCCCCAGTGATCTCCCTGGCACTCAGGGCTGTGCTCCTCCTCCCAGTGCTCTCCCCGACACTCAGGGCTGTGCTCCTCCTCCCAGTGCTCTCCCCGACACTCAGGGCTGTGCTCCTCCTCCCAGTGCTCTCCCGACACTCAGGGCTGTGCTCCTCCTCCCAGTGCTCTCCCCGGCACTCAGGACTGTGCTCCTCCTCCCAGTGATCTTCCTGGCACTCAGGGCTGTGCTCCTCCTCCCAGTGCTCTCCCCGACACTCAGGGCTGTGCTCCTCCTCCCAGTGCTCTCCCGACACTCAGGGCTGTGCTCCTCCTCCCAGTGCTCTCCCGACACTCAGGGCTGTGCTCCTCCTCCCAGTGCTCTCCACGGCACTCAGGACTGTGCTCCTCCTCCCAGTGATCGTCCTGGCACTCAGGGCTGTGCTCCTCCTTCCAGTGCTCTCCCCGACACTCAGGGCTGTGCTCCTCCTCCCAGTGCTCTCCCCGACACTCAGGGCTGTGCTCCTCCTCCCAGTGCTCTCCCCGACACTCAGGGCTGTGCTCCTCCTCCCAGTGCTCTCCCCGACACTCAGGGCTGTGCTCCTCCTCCCAGTGCTCTCCCCGACACTCAGGGCTGTGCTCCTCCTCCCAGTGCTCTCCCCGGCACTCAGGACTGTGCTCCTCCTCCCAGTGATCTTCCTGGCACTCAGGGCTGTGCTCCTCCTCCCAGTGCTCTCCCCGACACTCAGGGCTGTGCTCCTCCTCCCAGTGCTCTCCCCGACACTCAGGGCTGTGCTCCTCCTCCCAGTGCTCTCCCCGACACTCAGGGCTGTGCTCCTCCTCCCAGTGCTCTCCACGGCACTCAGGACTGTGCTCCTCCTCCCAGTGATCGTCCTGGCACTCAGGGCTGTGCTCCTCCTTCCAGTGCTCTCCCCGACACTCAGGGCTGTGCTCCTCCTCCCAGTGCTCTCCCCGACACTCAGGGCTGTGCTCCTCCTCCCAGTGCTCTCCCCGACACTCAGGGCTGTGCTCCTCCTCCCAGCGCTCTCCCATCTTTTGTTTATATCAGAGAGGAGACGCCTGCACATGACAATGCTGTGAGAAGAGGGCTGCAGAATAGGAAAGTAGCACACATTTGTGGGAGTTATTACATTTTAAAGTACAAAAGCATTTATACAGCAGGGTGTACTGTACTATTAGGTTATAAAAGATGAAACAGCAGTTACACTTAAAATACATATATTACATTTTACTTTCAATTAGGGATGAGCGGACCCGTGGATGTTCGGGTTCACCGGGTTTGGCCGAACTTCTGGTCAAAGTTCGGGTTTAGGACCTGAACTTGACATGAACTCGAACCCGAACCCTATTGAAGTCAAAGGGGGACCTGAACTTTGGTGCACTAAAATGGCTGTAAAATAGTCCTAGTAAGGGCAGGAGGGCTGCCAAATGAATCAAAATGGGGGTAAGAGCAAAACAATTGCCTTGCAAACAAATATGGATTGGGAAATGAGTTAAGATAACATAGAATATAAAAAAAAAATAATAATAATAATCTTAAACTAGGAGGCGAAGGTGAAAGTGGAGTAGGAGATTGAGGAGGCGGTGCAGTTGTTTAAAAAAAAAAAAATCCTTTATTTTTTTTATTTATTTATATAAATTTGGGAAGACCCCAAAACATTGGGAACTAGAAAAGAGGATGCAAAGAGAAAGTGCGCTGGAGTATAACAATGGCTGGGTGCGGCCGGTATACTTGTCTTTTCAGCACAAGATACGGATATGTCCTGTGGGATCCATGCCTGGTTCATTTTAATGAACGTGAGCTTGTCCACGTTGGCTGTGGACAGGCGTCTGCAGTTGTCTGTGATCACCCCACCTGCAGTGCTAAACACACGTTCGGACAATACACTGTAGGACAGGCCAGCACCTCCAAGGCGTAAAGGGCAAGCTCAGGTCATGTGCCATTTGGAGACCGAGAAGTTGAATAGGGCAGACCCATCAGTCAGTACGTGGAGGCGTGTGCACACATACTGCTCCACCATGTTGCTGAAATGCTGTCTCCTGCTAAGACGTTCCGTATGAGCTGGTGGTGCTGGTTGTTGTGTCGTGCTGACAAAGCTTTTTCGCATTTCGGCCATGCTAACCCTCCCTTCTGAGGTGCTGGCGGTGCCCCAGCTGCATTAGCGACTTTTTCCTCCTCCTCTGCCTTCCCCTTGTGCTTCCATTGAGCCCCTGCTGTTAGATGGGAATGCCATCAACAGCGCGTCTTCCAGCGTGCTCTTACACTCGCTCATCTTCCGATCATCTCCAGTGACGAAATTAAGGACAGTACATTGTCCTTGTAGTGGGGCTCCAGCAGCGTGGCCTCACAGTAATCAGCACTGGTTAGAATGTGGGCAACTTGGCGGTGGTTGTGCAGTCACTGCAGCATGTAGTCGCTCATGTGTGCCAGGCTGCCCAGAGGTAACGACAAGCTGTCCTCTGTGGGAGGTGTATCGTCTGTGTCCTCTGTATCCCCCAGCCATGCTCCAGTGATGCCCATGAGCTGCTTTGAGTGCCACCTGCTGTGACCACGGTTCCTCCTCCTCATCATCCTCATCCTGCAGAACTGTGCCCTGGATGGACAGTTGTGTACCTGGCCTAGTGTATAGTCGCTCATGTGTGCCAGGCTGCCCAGAGGCAATGACAAGCTGTCCTCTGTGGGAGGTGTATCGTCTGTGTCCTTGGTATCCCCCCAGCCACGCTCCAGTGACGGCCATGAGCTGCTTTGGGTGCCACCCTGCTGTGAACACGGTTCCTCCTCCTCATCCTCCAGAACTGTGTCCTGGCTGGACAGTTGTGTAACTGAACAAATAATTGGATGGGGTGGCTCTACCCACAAGTGGGCTGAATTGGTGCTCAATATCAGAGAGGTGTAAGCTCCAAACACCAAAAAGTAATTTGAATAGTAACAGCTTATGATATGGCTCTCATATATCTGGAGAGTCCACTTTTAAACAAATGTCAATTTATTGAAAAAAAAATAATAATAATTCATGTCTTATGGCAATAATTTATACATGATAAAGTTTATGAATAACAATACATATTCCATCAATAAAAACATACAATAAAAATAAATAATAAGATAAAATATAAAAGACCGCAGAAATGTCGTGGTAAATAGTCCAATTTCTAATTATGATGTCAAGAGTAATGGCTGATATCCACCAGGACTATATTGTATGTGATATACAACATTTTTTTTTTTGTTGTAGGTATTCCGCGTTAATATCCACCCAGAATGTATTCAATACACAGAGTATTGCGCCTTCATGCATCTTTCCCAAATATCCAGCCCCTCACAAGACTAAAATTCGGATAGTCAGTAAAAAATTTCAGATAATAAGTAAAATATTCAAATAGTCAGTAAAATATATCAGCATCATACGGATAACTGTTCATATTGCCAATATCTTCTCTGTGCATAGTGTAATGGTATTCTCACAGAGCAACATGCGATATATTGGGATAATTACATAAACGCATATTTCATTAATTATTTCTAATTTTAAAGAGTAAGATGCTAATTAAATATGCGTTTATGAAATTCTGATGTGTTTATATGATGCAAATTGATACAATAATCCTAAAAAATATCAAAAAATGTCATTATAATGGAAACAATTGTTGCCATTAGATTGTTTGTGATCTGAATCCGGGCCAGGACTTGGCTATAACCAGCATTACAATTAGTGTTGAGCGCGAATATTTGAATAGCGAATTTTTATTGCGAATATCGCATATTCGATAATTCGTGAATATTGCGAATATACCGCTATATATTCGCAATTGTTACGCTGACTATCTGAATATTTTACTCACTATCCGAAAATTTTACTGTCTATCCGAATTTTAGTCTTGTGAGGGGCTGGATATTTGGGGAAGATGCATGAATGCGCAATACTCTGTGTATTGAATACATTCCGGGTGAATATTAACACGCAATATCTACAATTCAAAAAATATTTTTGTATACCAAATATAGTCCTTGTGGATATCAGCCATTACTCTTGACATCAGTTGTGTACCTGGCCTCTGTTGGTGCAGGAACACACCCTCCCAGCCACTTGTAAATGACTGGCCTGAAATCCGTGGAAATTATCCCTCTTCCTCCTGTGCCACATCATCTTCCATCATCACCTGAAGGAGTTCCAAGTTGTGGGTACTTCGCATATGAGGCGGTGAGTGGGAAGGCCGAAGTTACGCTGCAGCGCAGACAGGCGAGCAGGGTGAGAGCTACGAAAGTGGGCACAGAGGGCCTGCATTTTCTGCAGTAGCTCTAGCATATCGGGGTCATTTTTCAGGAACCTCTGCACCACCAAATTCAGCACATGCGCTAGGCAAGGGATGTTCGTCAAACCGGCTAGCCCCAGAGCTGCTACAAGATTTTGCCTGTTATCGGACACCACCAGGCCAGGCTTGAGGCTCAGCGGCACCAACCGCTCATTGGTCTGTTGTTCCATGCCCATCCACAGCTCCTGCGCGGTGTGGGGTTTGTCCCCCCAAATAGATGAGTTTCAAAACAGCCTGCTGTAGTTTCCCCCTGGCTGTGCTGAAGTTGGTGGTGAAGGTGTTACTCTGACTGGATGAGGAGGCGGTGGAGGAGGAAGAAGAGTAGGAGGAGGAGGCAACAAGAAATGTCCTGCAATCCTCGGTGGCGGAAGGACATGCGCCAAACTGCTATCCGCCTCAGGCCCAGCCGCCACTGTATTTACCCAGTGTGCAGTTAGGGAGATATAACGGCCTTGCCCGTGCTTACTGGTCCACGTATAGGTGGTTATGTGGACCTTGCCACAGATGTCGATACGCAGTGCACACCTGATTTTGTCTGCCACTTAGTTTTGCAGGGCAGGGATGGCTCGCCTGGAAAAGTAATGGCGGCTGGGAACCACGTACTGTGGGACAGCCAACGCCATAAGGTTTTTAAAAGTCTCCGTGTCTACCGGACAGAATGACAGCATTTCAAAGGCCAGGAATTTTGAAATTCAGGCATTCAGAGCCAGAAATAGAGGATGGGTAGGGGGGTACTTCCTCTTTCTCTCCAGTGTTTGGGGGATGGACAGCTGAACGCTTCCATGAGACAGTGTGGATATGCTGTGTGACAGTGGTGGTGGTGATGTTGCTGCCATATCCTCTGTTTGCGGGGTGGCAGGTGCCACTGTCACTCCAGAGAGGGAGGAAGAGGCCGAGACTGCAGCAGAAGATGGAGCAGGAGGAGCCTGAGCTCTTTTGTGGTTTTTCAGGTGTGTACTCCACTGCAGCTCGTGCTTTGCATTTAGATGCCTGGTCATGCAGGTGGTGATCAGGTTTAGAACATTTATGCCTCACTTCAGGCTCTGAATGCACAGCGTGAAAACCACTTGTGCCTTGTCTGAAGAACTGCCACGCCAGGGAACTCCTTGGAGCTGGCTTTGGTGTGCTCAGTCCCTGGTTGCGGTGGGCAGTAGCAGGTGTACTGTCTAGGGGACGGCCACTCTGCTTTTGCACCCTTCTCCCTCTTTTGCTGTGCGGCTGGCGCTGTGTGACCACCACCTCTTCCTCTGAACTGCACACGTCACTCCACATCATCTTCCACCCACTCTTCACCCCTGCCCTCCTTGTCGCTCTGCACACTGCAGAAAGCCGCAGCAGTTGGCACCTGTGTTTCATTATCATCGTCAGAGACGTGCTGCTGGGGTCTTCCCATGTCCATATCCTAAAACATAAGTGGTTGGGCATCAGTGCACTCAATCTCTTCCACTTCTGGGGCAGGGCTAGGTGGATGGCCCACGGAAACCCAGCCAGAAGAGTCATCAAAAAAGGAATTCTGCATGACTTCGGGATCAGACTGCTTGGCTGATTTGCAAGTGGGGGGGTGAAAGAAAGATGCCCATGGGCCGCAGGTGCCACCTCTGCGGTTTCAGCAGGGGACCGGGTGGGAGACAATGTGAAGGAACTGGAGGCACTGTGAGGCATTAAATCTATTACCTGCTCTACTTGTTCTGGCCTCACCATTTGAACACCGGTATTTGCGCCTACAAAATAGCGCTGAACGTTCTGTCACCTACGTGCACCTGAGGAAGGTGTTTCATTTGGGCGTGTAGCTGGCACAGATCGACCACGTCCTCTCTCTGCAACAGGAGCTCCACCAATACCAGCAGCACCACGATCAGGGCCACGTTCCTTATTTGATGCTCTCCTCATTCTTTGAGGTCACCCACAAAACTAACAGACAGATTAACTATATTAATTTCCCTGTCACGTTTCCAGTGCAGGTGTATCTCACACCAAAAATGGGAATATGTCACTCACTGAACTAACAGATGGATTAACTATATTAATTTCCCTGTCACATAAGCAGTGCAGGTGTACTTCACACAAAAAATGGGTATATGTCGCCCACCTAACTAACAGATGGATTAACTATATTAATTTCCCTGTCACATATGCAGTGCAGGTGTACCTTACACCAAAAATGGGTATATGTAATCCACCGAACTAACAGACGGATTAACTATATTAATTTCCCTGTCACATATGCAAGGGAGGTGTACCTTATACCAAAAATGAGTATATGTTACCCACTGATCTAATAGATGGATTAACTATATTCATTTCCCTGTCACATATGCAGGGCAGGTGTACCTCACACCAAAAATGGGCAGATGTCACCCATCGAACTAACAGACGGATTAACTATTATAGTTTTGTGTCAGGGGTACAAAAATGGTGTATAGCACCCACAAAAAAAACATTATAGGTCACCCACAAAACAAATAGCCAGATTCCTAACACTCTCCGTCTCTTCAGCTGCTTCCTGTCCCTGCACTACTCAGAGCTGATGGACGGTGCTGCACGTGATTCAGCTTATATAGAGGTTGGGTCACACGATGCACCGGCCAATCACAGCCATGTCATTACTAGACATGACTGTCATGGCTTTTAAGTGCCCACAGCTTAAAATCTTATTGATTAGCTGCCCTACAGTCTTTCAAAAGCTTTATTTAATGCCCAAAAGCCGAACTCAAACTTTTCCAGCAAAGTTTGGGTCCTGGTAGCCGAACTCGCAAAGTTTGATACGGACCCAAACTTTACAGTTCGGGTTTGCTCAACACTACTTTCAATCCCTTAAAGTTGAGAGCAGGAAATGAGAAAAGGTAAAAAAAAAGTGCGTTTACATTAGGCAAGTTTATTAGTTCAAAATGCAAAAGAAGGGTATTATTACTGACCCCTTTTAATGCACTTGGTGCAAATCAATTGAACAATTGTCCTACTTATCCTGGGTAAGATACACTGGTCTTAGTAAATGTGGACCATTGAGTAAAGCCACTAATTGTGTCCCAAGGACCATGTATTGATCCATCGGGATGCTCTTCTAGACTCCTGTACATACACGAGCCAGTAATGACTAACATGTATCTTGAGCCGTATTTAATGGTTTTCTTTGTTTTTAATCAAATAACAACTTGAAAGACACAAACAATCTCTTCACATTTACAACTTTATTTCCGAGGAGCCTCAACATCCTGCAGATCTTATTAATGGCTAATCGTCATAATAATGAAAGCCTTATAGAGCTGAAGAAAACACCCTGTTATCGAGAGAACAAAGAGCTTGGGCGAGGGGAGAGATATCTGCAGAGCGGCTGAATTGTTTGTTTAATTCCATCAATTTGTTCACCTTAATGAAACACCAATAGGTTTGAGCAATAAGTAATTAACAAGCGAGCCGCCTAATGAAACCGCGAATGGATGATATTTGTTTCAGGGATCAATAAGAGCCTGAGAGTGGAGATCATAGTGGCATCCGTCAAGAAAACAGATCTGCTTGTGCCAATCAATAGGCATGCTAATCATGCCGGGGGTATGTGCTAGGCATCTTAAATATTAAATCAGCGGGCACAAAGACGGAAGACGAATGTGATAGAATGTAATACTCCATTTGCTAATCTGTCAAACGGGATAATTGCTGGTGGAACATCCTTCTACCCAGCATGCAACTGTCATTACGGACCTTTTTGAGAGACTTAATCCAAACAAGGGGCACATTTTAGCAATTACGAAATTGATAGTCTCTTGTCTCCAATAGTCTAGATAACCACAGAGGATGGGATGGTCATTTTGTAGGAAAATTGGACTTTTACAACCATGTTTTATTGTTTGAATGCATGTGAAGTAGAAAATGACGCAAAATGAAGTGAATAGTCCTGTTATCTTTTCTACTGTAAGAATAAAACAAGCACAGAGCTGCAGGATCAGACTACATAGGAATTGTTTGTAGTCTGTAACCATGGAGATGCGTAGATCACCATAGCAGTGTATTCAATTGTATTGTTTATTTTATAGTTTATAGCACAATATTTGTTATTTATTGAATAATTATTTGGGGTGGCTTTGTCCTCTATAAGAATCGTGGTTACTAATTTGAATTTCAGAGCATATACTGATTGCACTCTTGTAATAACCCTGATTGACAGCAGATGTAAGTTAAGGGGGTTTACTAATGAAAACACTGTTGGGACATACTATAAAGACATAATAGAGAGGAGTCCCACACTTTGGACCCCTTGCTCTATTGGACTTGGTCCAACCCCCATGTGTAATATTAAGTGTATAACTGGTGGAAGCTTATCACTGGCATCGGGGGTGTTCAGAATCCAGACGCAGAATGATCAGTTGGTCAGAATATGGCCGAAAAGGGATCATCTTAGAAAATCTCATTGCCTGGTTGTTTTTTCTCTGCACAATGACTTCTTCATTCCCCATCACCTTTTCATGGAAAAGGGAAAGAGCAACCAAAAGGATCTAGTTGTTATTTTTGAAGACTGTCGAGCTGTTGAGCTAGTGGGTTCTGTTGATTTTGAGTTGAGGGACCACCAGACTCCAATATATGCTATGGGTTGGGGGTCGATCATGGACTATACAGGTTGAATTTTCCAATCCTATTGTTTCCTTTAGAGATGGTGTCAGTGATGTCCTCAGCCGAGTCAAATCTGCACTAGCCTTGACGTAGTTTGGTCATTATCACGTAAAATCCTTTGTTGGCTTTACCCAACTTACATGCATTGTCATTGCGGATTGAGGAGAGTTTGTTCTTTGGTTTTAGTCCTTGTCTCTAAAAGTTTTCCCATTGCAGCTTTCTAAATTAACCATTGTAAGACTAGAACAATTCAAGCAACCGCTGCAAAAGATAACATTCCAGAAACATCAAAAGCTTTTAAGAGGAGATTTAATCAAGGAACTTCTGTAGCTGAGGGAAATCTACTGGAATATTGACTTCCTTGACCAGACGATGATCAGAGGTTACGGTGGTCAAACACAGCAGAAATAGAGCATTCTCCATGGGCTTGGAAGTGTCTGCTTATCAGCCGGAAAAGAATAGAGAAGGCTTTTTAAGACATTGCTGCATTTTAAGATTACGTCTTGTGGTTTTGCTGGAATTGGCAACGTGTTTTGTTTATGCTCTAACAGTTTTTGAATTATTACTGAGAAATACATCTTGACTTTGGACCCTGAAAAAAACAGCTGCAAATAAAATTTCAAGGGAATAAAAATAAAGTGAAGAACAAAAGTAGATTTCGTCTGTGTGTCGACAAGTGGATTACACTTTACACTTTGTTAATCACCCAAATGGGTTTGACAGTTGCATTGCCTGGCATGTTAATGACATTTTATGCATAAATAGCTGCAGCCTTGGACTCATCTTCGTGTATTTAAAGGTCTATGAAATTGAATGTCTAATTGTTCTCTAAAATAACTACCAGTGGCTTCTACAACTGTGTGATAAAGTGCCTATCCCAGATTTTAAGAGAGCGGAAGAGGAGTTGGCATAGCTAAAGTTGGTCTTCAGGGCTATCAGGTGCTGGGGGTCGGGGAGATGCCATCTGGCAATGCTTATAGAGGTCTTCCCATGCAAACAACCCTTGTCCATGTATTAGAGCATATGGATGTTGTATAGGGGTTCTCCATTGGAAACCCCTCTCTAAACCAGAACAGAGAGATACTATGTACAAGCTGTTCATATTTTGGCAGACTGGAACCATTTATCCGAATGGCCGCTGTGTAATAACACAGCTTCCACTGGCAAAATCTCATCTTTAGAGGGGTTTCAGGATGGGTGTTGGTTTGAATGGGGTTGTCTCTGATTAACTAATCCTTTAACTGTATTTGCCTAAGTAGCAAATACTAGTAAGATCTGTTCTCATAAATACTGGAACAGAAATGGCCAACCTGCGGCTCTCTAGCTGTTGTTAAACTTCAACTCCCACCATACCCTGCTGTAGGCTGATAGCTGTAGGCAGTGTGGGCATGCTGGGATTGTAGTTTCGCAACAGCTGGAGAGCCACAGGTTGGCCATCCCAGTACTAGATTGTCGAGGATCTTATTGACATCAGGATGATCTGCGTAAAATTATCTAACATGTATAATAAGTGTAAGTCGCCCATTATATAACACTGGCACTGAGCCACCATATTTTTGCTCAGGAGTTTTTACTAATATTGACCCAGTGTTGAGTGATAGTGATGCATCTTATGGAACACGTGAAGAAGAGCAGTGCTAGTAATGGATCTTTGATCCGAAGCCAATTGACCCTCTTCAACCACATCTGGTTGATGACAGGTAGTAAGGGACTCTTCCTATGTGTACTTGGTTTTGATCTTGAAGATATATGGGTCCTTCCCGCTTGCCGAGCTACGCCTTAGTTGATCCTATGTTATCTAACATCGTAATAATAAAGGGAAAATGATTTACATGTTCATCATTTGTCTTCTTTATGAGGTGATGTGCAGGTGCTGGATTTCATAAAGCTTAAGCTGATGGCCTCCTAATGAGTCACCTGGTAGTAAATGAAGAAAACATGTGCCCAAGATTAATTGTAAACATTTCATTAATGCCAGTTAGTCTATAGCGCCAGTTTATTTGCCATAGCTATTGATTAGAGGGTCATGCGACTTCCATCAACATTGACCATAGAAATGAGAGCGTGAAGAGACACAACGATTATCGGTAATTCTGGAAATATTGTCTATGCTTAGTGTCTTTTGCAACTTCGGCTTCTTTCACAGGAATTTATGATTTCACGAGTTAAGTTGTGATGCATACAGATTTCCTCTTTCAGATTATAGTTACTTACACTTCTATGACAGCCATGCCGGCTTGATTGTTTTTGTAACTTTTTTTTTTCACTTTTATTACATTTTTATGAATACCTTGTAGTTCACATCTTAAGATGTTCCTCTAAAGATTTTTCTTTTTTTCTTTTTAGACTGACGAAGAACAATGGCAAAAATATCTATTTTTTCTCTGAAATGGTTTGGTTGATGATTGCTTTTAGATGCTTGTCTTGCAAATTGTTCCTGCATTTACTTTGGGTCTGAACTTTTGGAAAAAGTTATAAATAGGAATTTTAATTTTTGTCATAAAGTAGTAAAAATGTTAAAAAAGATGATGTACCATAAGGCTTTATGCATGCCGCAGAGCTATCCGGACCGAGCTTCTACAGCCATACACTAAGGCTCTATCATGTGTGTGCCACTCTATGGTGCCACTGACTATATCTCCGAGATATGACCTGCAATGGAACAGTGTCCATCCATACGATATCTTGAGACATGGAGGTAGAAAATGTCCTATAGCATTGTCAGACTGGGGTACCTAGGGACCTCTAGTGGAATTGAATTCCAACATTAAGGTCCATAGAAACATAACCTCTTCCTTTTTGGCCATATTCAACATCTCTCATCTTTAAAAACTACTTTCACACCAGTCATTGACATTTCCCTACCATCATCCTAAGTAACTGAAATGAACAAGTAATCATTGCACAGTATCATTGCCTATACTGTATATAATGGAACAAGTTATTGTCCCCTCTTAAAATCCCAATTTCTTTTTGGCAGGATAGACAATAAGGCTACTTGGTCTTGTGGCCAGTTGTGATTGTTTCCACCATACCTAGAGCCATGAAGCTGGTCACTGACATTGTAGGTGCTTACAAGATTTAAGGTGGCCGTGCACTTTCCATCGATGTCAACTTAATGCTCACTTAGCCAATAGATTTCCTTCCAGATTCTCAACTCCCCCCTCAGTTTGGCTGAATGTGCATGTGTTCAAATGAGGAGAGGTGAATAAGCCACTGCCAGACGCCTCTTGAGAAAGCCTTTCTTCCTTGAGAACAAAGGATCAGGCATGTTGAAGCTCAAAATGCCCAATCTGTTTTATACATCAGTTAGATGGCAGTCAGACCCGCCCAAATCAGCAAGATTGGATCATCTTGGTCTCATATGTATGACTTCTGTAAGATATTACAGGAGACTAAATCCTCACTTGTTTTTCTTGAGTCATATCTCAATATTAAGTGATTATGACTTGACTACATTTTTTTTAAATATTTTGGTTGACCTTCCGAGTCCTGATAGAAGGGTTGTATGTCCATTGTGTGAATGTGGCCATAATCCTGTAGGTCTGTGAAAGTGGCGCACTCTGTCAGGAATAAGCAGGGCATCTAGCTGTGAGACATATACAAAAAATTTAACAGAACTGAATCAATTCCGATAATGGCGGGTGTGCTTTCTATAGTAGACTCAACCACAGAAATTTTCTTGAAAGCCACTCCAAAAAATAACTTTTAATCAATGTTATATTAAAAAAACCACATTACCCTTTATTAAGACAAAAAACTCCCCACTCCCCCTGGGTACAGTTGCGGGTATAGCCGATATGACAATTGAGCTCGGGCACGCAGTAGCTGTCCCTACAGCAGCTGCCCTGTCTATGGCTCAGCCCGAGGGCACCCCCTATTGGTGGGGACCCCTCGTCCTCGTGCCTGTCCTGCCTTACCCTGCAGCCATCCCTAAACCTGCGTGATCCTCGCTTCTTAAATATTAGTCTGCATCAGATGAGATAATGCAGTCCCTACGGGGATACACCACGCTATCCGTTGAGGTATCAATCATATACCTCTATCTACCAATGTAGCCACGGTCATAAATGCAATCACATAAGGTCAATTATAGTCACCACATTAGCCTCAACGCGTTTCCCCCAAGACACTGGGTTCATCAGGAGGCAATAGTTACGTATAGATACACCTGTGCGACACAAGAATTGGGTCCTCATGTAGGGATCCCGAGGCCACCAGATAAACAGTCACGTCATGGAAACCTATGCAGCAAAATAAATCAGATATAGACTTAGTCATACCTCTGGGACTCAAAGTCAATTGTGTTAGAATCTTGCCCTGAGAAGAGGGAGGACTTACTTACCCACGCTTGTTTCCAAAAGCGGAGGACAGGTATCTAGGTCGCAGCCAGGGGTGAGGCGTCTGATGTTGCATCTAGCTGTGAGAGTCTTAGTCACCACAGTGTCTGGGCATTCACGTAGACGTGTTGAACGGCCCACAATTGACAAAAGGATTTTGATGCTCCTTATGGCTTCTCGATAAGTCTACAGACTCCACCCTGGACATCGTCAAAGTTACAAAGAGAGCAATTTACAGCCTCTCTCGATTACCCCTCTGCCCACACCTTTTTCTGCTGCCTCTAAAGACAGCAGATGATCTATGATCAATAAGAACATCCTGCAGTTTTCTCAGTCTTTATTTTACTTTCTTCTTGTGAGGGTGTGGGGGGTGGACAGACCTTGTCGCAGGCAGATTTTAGTTTTCCTTGGGAGTTTTGTATTGTAGGTCGCATTGGTCATACCAGAAAACTAATGCGATGTTCATTAGAAGTTTGGTGCAATGGACATGCACTATATTTATGAAGCATGTTCACCATTTCTAATCCAGTTCTACAACACATATGAAGGGTTTAATCCAAGATGCATCTAAGAAGTGTATCAAAACAACTTGTACTAGTCAAGCAGTGAAAAAGGTTCCACTGTGCAGACCGAAACGTCGCATTGGTGTAAATAAAAGACACTTGTCACTGGAGATGCCGTGGACCCTTCCTTTTTTGTATGAGTATCGGGACATTGGATCGACCCTAAAGCCGCTGGCACTCGGTTGCTGTTTTCTGTGGTGCTGCAAAATTATTTTCTATAGTTATTTAGCTAGTTATCTTATATATATAATACAGATAGTTAGTGGGAGATAGTCAGTGTAGGTTAGATAGTGATATAGTGTAGCTGAGAGGTTCCAGTGCAGGGTGTTAGGTAGTGTAATAGGTTCTGCTGTCCATACATACATGCTACAGACATAGCGCTGTGATGTCACATTACATTAGATAGTTAGTTATCTTCTACATATAATACAGATAGTTAGTGGGAGATAGTTAGTGTAGGTTAGATAGTGATATAGTGTAGCTGATAGGCTCCAGTGCAGGGTGTTAGGTAGTGTGATAGGTTCTGCTGTCCATACATACAGGCTACAGACATAGTGCTGTGATGTCACATTACATTAGATAGATAGTTAGTTAGTTAGTTAGTTAGTTATCTTCTATATATAATACAGATAGTTAGTGGGAGATAGTCAGTGTAGGTTAGATAGTGATATAGTGTAGCTGAGAGGTTCCAGTGCAGGGTGTTAGGTAGTGTGATAGGTTCTGCTGTCCATACATACATGCTACATACATAGTGCTGTGATGTCACATTACATTAGATAGTTAGTTATCTTATATATATAATACAGATAGTTAGTGGGAGATAGTCAGTGTAGGTTAGATAGTGATATAGTGTAGCTGAGAGGTTCCAGTGCAGGGTGTTAGGTAGTGTGATAGGTTCTGCTGTCCGTACATACAGGCTACAGACATAGTGCTGTGATGTCACATTACATTAGATAGTTAGTTAGTTAGTTATTGTTATCTATATATATATAATACTAGATGAGTTAGTGGGAGATAGTCAGTGTAGGATAGATAGTGATATAGTGTAGCTGATAGGTTCCAGTGCAGGGTGTTAGTTAGTGTGATAGGTTCGGCTATCCATACATACATGCTACAGACATAGTGCTGTGATGTCACATTACATTAGATAGTTAGTTAGTTAGTTATCTTATATATATAATACAGATACTTAGTGGGAGATAGTCAGTGTAGGTTAGATAGTGATATAGTGTAGCTGATAGGTTCCAGTGCAGGGTGTTAGTTAGTGTGATAGGTTCGGCTGTCCATACATACATGCTACAGACATAGTGCTGTGATGTCACATTACATTAGATAGTTAGTTAGTTATCTTATATATATAATACAGATAGTTAGTGGGAGATAGTCAGTGTAGGTTAGATAGTGATATAGTGTAGCTGATAGGTTCCAGTGCAGGGTGTTAGGTAGTGTGATAGGTTCTACTGTCCATACATACATGCTACAGACATAGTGCTGTGATGTCACAAGTTCACAACAATACTGAGTACACCAATCACTAATATGTAGTCAGACCTGCTAAAATGTGAAGTTGCACGTATTGCGCAAAAATATGTGCATCATTAATTGCAGATTTGCGCAATCAGGAATATATCAGAGCACTCTATCTGCATATAAAGCTATTGTGAAGTTCTGCCATGCCAACCATTTTCTCCAGTCTCAGAAATCTTCTAGCAGCTTGAAAAATACACAAATATTACATTGCAGATTTTTGCAATCAAGAAAATAATTTCGACATGTTTAGCCAAGAAAAAAATAATGAATGACATATTGATATCTAGCACGAGCTGAGCCCACTTGGACTGGTGGGTACATGATCACCATAAACTCTCTTACTACATGGTAAACTCTACATGCAATCTCTCCTGAAGTACATGCCTCTCTCCAATAGGAGTCAATCAATGAGGGCATATATAATCAAAGATTTTAAAGATTTTTAGTTGATGCTAATGCACCTTCTAGCTTATCTCTGATAACAGGGCTAGAGTCATCTACCAAAATACCACTGACCAGGTTGGCTGGTTCCTCTGAAATTGATTGCTTCAAATAAAACCACGGTAGGGTGGTCCTTCTGAAAGTGGTTGCTTCAAATGTTTTCTAATGTTCATTGCCACTTTTTGATCTGTAGCCTAATTTAAAGAGATTGGTCTCAGTGGCAGATGTCCTTCTTGATATATGGTGGTCCTATACATCAGTCATTTTATGTTCATGACCATGAAGGACTCAAGAAGATTTAATTCCCAATGTCGTGTCTAGTAAGCTAGTAAGGATGTCTTCAGACCAGATTTCCTCCAGACAAACATGTCTAGTCGAATTTCATCCTGCATCTGCTTCAAGCACGCAGCATTATTTAACGTTCCTTTTTGGAGCTTTTGATGTATATTGTCACTCCGTCTCTTAAGTACCAAACTGAATATCTCCGTCCGTATGAAGGGAAAATAAAGGTCAACGTGTGCTCTCTCCCCGGCAAACATAAGCAAACAATTTCATCATGACAATGGTTCTATGCTCCAAATGTATCCTCCATGCAAAGACTTCAAAGCCGCAGCGATGACTCGTGTACCCGGTTACCCGCAGCCATTTCCCTATTATTTACTAGAACAAAGCAGGTTCAAATAGGTTTCTTCCCAAATGAATGAAAAGTTTGACATTTAAAATCTTTTAGGTCCCTTAAAAAACATGTTGATGCATTATAAATGTTCTGCATAATATGAATTATTTTTCCAGACAATCCTGGTCTGTTCACATGGGAACAAAAAAAAAAGCACCAACCAGCCATCTTCTATGTCATATTGGTCAAAAAGTATAAAAAACTACATTGAAGATCAGTCAGAGTCCTACAGTTATCGAGGTAATCAAAGTAACACCAGAGCTTCTTCCGAGACCTTAGTGATTAAGGACCCTCTATGAGGTAGGCATCACTAAGCATCAACCTGTACATATTCAAGCTAGTGCTTAGTCAACTGCACCTGTAGACATTTCTTTACTAGATTGCCATTTTTGCAGATTCCTTGTACTGACTAGTAACACATTTGGGGACAGTGAGCCCTGTACTCCTGCCTAAGACTGCCTCTACCTATTTGCACAATCCACCCTAAACAGCGGCCCACAACTGGACGGCAGTCCCTGTCCTATATATATGCAGGGCCTGAATCAAGGAAGGGTACACAGAGAGACAAAACACAGATGACTAGTGACAGAATAGCACAGCGGACAGAACACAGTACTAAAGATGTACCAAGCTGAGGCCAATACTATTTAATTTTTGATTAAAAAAGTTGAAGACTGTTATAGCAATAAAGGATTGACCTCTGCTCTTTGCCTTTGAATGAACATACTTTGCTCATATATTTAGGTATTTGTGTTACAAATCTTTTGGAACTCGTTGAACAACTTGTCATTTTGTAAAACTTTTTACTAAGGATTAGTCCTATGATTTTTTATGCTTTGATGTTATTAGATGCAGGATGACACTTTTATGTAATCACAGTCGCCAACCCTATAAGTATGTAGTTTGTGGTGATTGTACTTCTCTGCTCTTCAGCGCAGTAACTGGCAGAATATTGATGTTGGGGATTACCTTGGTGTGACTTTGCCTGTCAAGCCCTTCCAATAGTTTTACAAATCTGTGATCCATCTAAACAACAAAAATGGCCATAAACGAAGGCACGGGAGGCTTTGTATATTGGGTCTTCTCATAACGTGTCCATAAACAAGCTGGTGGAAGGTGAACTTTTCCAACTGATTGGTCCCTGTCGATGGATCCATGAATCTGTGGTCAATGGACAAGGCAAATAAAAATCAACAAAAGAACAAAACCTGACAGCTGCCCTCAAATGTAAGCAGACACAACACACAGCACTACCAATTCAAGGCTACTACATTGTTTTATGATAATGAAGATATTTAGTCTTCAGTCATGAGCTTCATTATTCCCTAACCCTCTGGAGTAATTGAAACAAGAGTCCATCATAATTTTAAGATCCATCAGCATGTCACGTAAGGTCTATTGGGCCGATTCTTTGATTGTCTTGTCCAAAGGGTTGGAACCAGTGGTTGACTTCATAAAGAAGTGAGGATCCTCCAACAACTTTGCCTAGCTATGGTTTTTCTGTAAGTAGGGTCACCACAATGAGTGATGTCCTTGTTCTAGACCACTGGTAGCTAGAGATGTCCCAAACTATTCGCCGGTGAACAGTTTCCCGCGAACATAGCATGTTCGCGTCCGCCGCGGCTGGCGAACATATGCAATGTTCGCGTTCGCCCGTATATACTTTATCATTGAGCAAACTTTGACCCTGTACCTCACAGTCAACAGACACATTCCAGCCAATCAGCAGCATACCCTCCCTCCCAGACCCTCCCACCTGCTATCTAAACGCAAGGACAGCATCCATCTTAGATTCATTCTGAAGCTGCAGTGTTAGTAGTTGTAATCGCATTGCGAATTTAACTTAGAGCTGAGTTCCTAATGGTTGTTGTATTGCTAGAATATAACGAAGATTGAGAATATAGCGCTATATTCGTTATCTTCGTTATATTCTAGCAATACAACCTTTAGGAACTCAGCTCTAAGTTGTAATCGCAATGCGAATACTTACAATTATTAATCGCTTTGCG
Source organism: Bufotes viridis (assembly GCA_033119425.1). Taxonomy (NCBI): domain Eukaryota; kingdom Metazoa; phylum Chordata; class Amphibia; order Anura; family Bufonidae; genus Bufotes; species Bufotes viridis. The sequence goes on from CM065597.1 coordinate 7,992,791, forward strand.
AATCCATTTGATGCCTCTATTTGATTGTATATGACGGTTGACTATGACTACCACCAACGTTCTGCTGCCTCCAAAGCAAGATATCTGAACCCCCCAGGGGCCATTTGGGCGTTTTTGATAGAAAATGCATCAAAAGCGCATCTGCGTTTTTATAATTTTTTCATTTTTTATTTTAGTTTTTTGTGTATTTTGCCACATTTGGTTGCATATATACATTTGGTATAGGCAAATATGGTAGTCTAGATCATGTCTCTATACCAAAACCTAGGATCATTGTTTGACAGCATATTTTCTAAGCCATGTAGCTGAATATAGATTTGGGCAGAGTAATGATCTAGACCTGTGTTTCCCAACCAGTGTGCCTCCAGCTGTTGCGAAACTACAACTCCCAACAGCCAAAGGCTGTCCGGACATGCTGGGAGTTATAGTTTTGCAAAAGCTGGAGGCACACTGGTTGTGAAACACTGAATTCTAGACTACCATATTTGCCTATACCAAATGTAAATATGCAACCAAATGTGGCAAAATACACAAAAAAAGTAAAAAAATTAAAAATAATGATAAAAACGCATATGCATTTTTGATGCGTTTTCTATCAAAAACACCCAAATGGCCCCTGGGGGTTCAGATATATTGCTTTGGAGGCAGCAGAACGTTGGTGGTAGTCATAGTCAACCGTCATATACAATCAAATAGAGGCATCAAATGGATTCGCAAAGCGATTAATAATTGTAAGTATTCGCATTGCGATTACAACTTAGAGCTGAGTTCCTAATGGTTGTATTGCTAGAATATAACGAAGATTGAGAATATAGCGCTATATTCTCAATCTTCGTTATATTCTAGCAATACAACCATTAGGAACTCAGCTCTAAGTTAAATTTGCAATGCGATTAATGCAGGTTATATTAATCGCATTGCGAATTCAACTTACCACACTCTGCGTCAACTACGTAATTGTCCATGGGAGTTTTGCCATGGATCGCCCTCCGACATGCTCCAGTCCAGGTGTTAGTCACCTTGAAACAACTTTTCCATCACTATTGTGGCCAGAAAGAGTCCCTGTGGGTTTTAAAATTTGCCTGTCTATTGAAGTCTATGGCGGTTCGCACTGTTCACACGTTCACAAACATTTGCGGAAATTCACGTTCGGCGTTTGCGAATGGAAAATTTTATGTTCGCGACATCTCTACTGGTAGCTAAGGATATCCAAACTATACTGATAAACCAAAACTATAAAAAAAAATAAGAATTTGAATACAAAATAAACTTTTTTTATTTCATACATTCTTACAATTTAACCCGGGAGTCGTTTATGCATCCAATGACATGTAAATTTCACTTTTGATGCTTGTTGCTTGCAGAGAAAACCTTTTTTCCACTTGTATTTGATGCAGGTGAAATAAATGAGAACTTGACGATAAATCATCTGTCAGTTTTCAAGTTGAAAAGTAGGACATGTTTTTTCTTCTTCTCTTCTTCATGGAACGAGCCTTGCCAGGCCGATCTATATCCTTTGCACTTATGGCTTTGATCTCCTACATAAACCCTGTGGGCTCTTTTCATGAATGACTTATGCCCCACAAGGGGGCTGGAACATTGAGGTTGAAGGATGAGGTGGTATTGAATAATTTCTTTAAGATTTTTTTTTTCTCTTCTATTTCTGAATTCTACCTCCGAGCTTGACTACGAAAGTTCTTCACTTATATTTCCCATCATTTTTCAATAATGATTATGATAAGATAATGGACGGGTGATGTGTATGGATGTCTGATAACCAAGAGGTGGGGGTAAAGCGGATTCCTGTCCATGATGGAACTACAAATCCCAAAAACATATCTATTACACTCAGTTCACACTTTCGCGTAAAACGCCGCGTTCGAACGCGCAAAAAAACGCCCAACAGTACAGGAACCATGCATTCCTATGGGGGTGGTTCACACTTGCGCGTTTTTATGCGCGTTCGAAGGCGCCTAAAAACGTCCGAAGAATAAGCAACTATGTTCGCGTTAATTCGGGCGTTTTTCGAGCGTTTGGTGGCAATAGACTTCAATGGGAAACGCGATAGGCGTGTTGTTCGGGCGTTTGTGCAGCGTAAAACGCGCCTATGGATGCGCGTTTTACAAAGTTTGCAACATGCTGAATCAGCCACCATGGAATGTCACACCTCTAAAGCACTCAGATTGGCCAAACTATATCATTGGTCATTGGCCAACTATGCAGTCAATCACATACGCGCCTACACTATTTACCAAAGCGCTTAAAAAAAACGCGCCTAAACGCCAGTCTTGAACGCACCAAAAACGCTAGGCTTTAAAACGCTCAGGTCTGAACCCAGTGTAAAACCTAAAAACTATGATAATGAGAGATTGCTCATTTAAACCATTAAGACTGGTGTCAGACTTTTCTTTTTCTGCAGTTTTTGTGGGGTTTTAAGGTTTTTAGTAGATTTTTTTGGAACTTTTTTAGGCAAAAACAACAGCTCCACATGTTCCATGGAAGTCTATGGGAAATATTAAACCTGGAAACATTTTTGTTTTAATATTATCAGTGACTTTTTTCACTCCTGCATTGCATTTTTAGGACAGTGATATTTCTATTTTTTTATTGCAGCATGATCTAGTTCTGGTATTTCCCCCCCTCATTGCTTTCCATTTTTCTGCCATATACCTACACTGGTTTATTTTTGTGCCTTCAAAAAAATGCATGTGCAATGAATATTTGCGTTTTTACTTTTTTTTGTTCTACTCACAGATATGTGCCACCTCATAGTAGATATGCCAAGATGTGCCCCCTTCACAGTGGTTATGCCCAGATGTCCCCCTTCACAGGATCTGCGCTCCCCATCAGCAGGATACTGTGACCAATGGCGCGGCTGTATTGGAGGAGCAGAGGCTGATTCCCGGCCTACCCCGCTCCTCCTCCTACACAGATCAGCAGGACCATGTGTGAGGACATTGTGCTGCTGCTGTGGAGCGCTGGCTGCTCAACGGTGGAGCGGGGAGCAAATAGTTCCCTGCTTCAGTGGCGTGCCTATGGTGTTTGGCACCCAGGTGGGTCCTTTCTCTACCCCCCCCCCCGCCCCAATACTTAAAAAAAAAATGTACCCCTTAACAGTAGTATTGCCCTTATTGTACAGTTTTGTACAGCTGTGTGTGCCCCCTCACAGTAGTTATGCCCTCTATGTGCCCATTTCTCAGTTGTAATGCCCTATCTGTGCCCCCTTCAAAGTAATAATCCCCATTGTGCCCCTTCATAGTAATAATCCCCATTGTGCCCCCTTCATAGTAGGAATCCCCATTGTGCCCCCTTCACATTAGTAATGCCCTCTGTGCCCCCTCCAGGGTAGTAATGCCCTCTGTGCCCCCTCCATAGTAGAAATGCCCTCTGTGCCCCCTCCATAGTAATAAAGTCATCTGTGCCCCCTCCATAGTAATGAAGTCCTCTGTGCCCCCTCCATAGTAATAAAGTCCTGTGTGCCCCTCCATAGTAATAAAGTCCTCTGTGCCCCCTCCATAGTAATGAAGTCCTCTGTGCCCCCTCCATAGTAATAAAACCCTCTGTGCCCCCTCCATAGTAATAAAGTCCTCTGTGCCCCCTCCATAGTAATAAAGTCCTCTGTGCCCCCTCCATAGTAATAAAGTCCTCTGTGCCCCCTCCATAGTAATAAAGTCCTCTGTGCCCCCTCCATAGTAATAAAGTCCTCTGTGACCCCTCTGTATAAAAAAAAAAGTAACTACTCACCTTGTCCCTTTCCTGAAGCTAACAGTCCTCTCTTCCCGGCAGGCACAGATCGCTCTGCAGCACTGTGTGGGTGGATCTTATGCAGATTATCTGGATGCAGACTCCACCCACACATGTCGGCAGCGCGATCCATGTCTGCAGGCTGGATGGTGGAGCGGGGAGAAGTCTTCCTGCTTCACCATTCTGTGCGACACTGGCCTGAAGGAGGGGAGGAGCACGGGGCCCTGAGCGGTGAGTGACAGGGCCACAGCTCCCAGGGCTCCAGCAGTGAGCACTTCTATCTGTATTGATGGAAGCGCTCATTGCTTCTGGCCTCTTGCAGCTGTGCTGTGGGCCCCGGCACTTGCCCAGGTATGCCGAGTGCTGATGCCGGCCTTGGACATGTCCTATCTTTGGCTGCATCTTGTAGATCGCGAACCCACTGAAGTCAATGGGTCTGCGCTTTGATGAGGGGTGCAGACGGCTGGTGCCTGTGCTTTTACGATTAGCAGTTTGCCGTCCGCAAAACGGGCACAGTAGTCACAAATGATGCCCTAAGAATTTACTGACACCAAGCAGAGATCTTGAAAGGTAAAGCATTGAAACACAATTGTATTAGAGGGTTTCCGAACTCCTCATTATGCCCTGATTCTGTGTTATTGACGACTTACTGTCTGCATTATACAATGTATCAGCATTAGATACACTGTATGCAGGGAGATGACAGACGAGAGCAGGGAGTGAGCACCTACCTGTGATTGTGGGTGCACAGACATGTTTAGATTGTACTGTCCCTCTAAATTATAGTTAATTAAAATTAAACAGATTCATATTCCTCGTCCTCGGAAATGAATAATGCATTTTATTACCAATTTACAATCAACTTGGAGGAGTTGAGAGTCATTAATGTAGCGGTGATTAATGGTGATTCCCTTCCTTTACTGCGCTCGCTTCGTGGGGCTCCATCCAGCTTCTTTACTGCCCCGTTGTGAATAATTCTCACTTAGAATTCTGCCAAGGTGTTCTGCCATCCATCTCCACTTCTGATGGAAAGTTCTGAGAAGTCAGCAATGGACGACAGTAAGGAAGCCTGCCACAGTGCATTCACTATACAGCAAGCCCAGAGAAAGGGTATCGCAAGCGTATCTAAGCGTATCTAAACCTATCATGTGCGGTACTGTCTGCTGTACTCATGTATCTAATCCTATCATGTGTGGTACTGTCTGCTGTGCCCCTGTATCTAATCCTATCATGTGTGATACTGTCTCCTGTGTTGTGTATCTAATCCTATCCTGTGTGGTACTGTCTGCTGAGCCACTGTATCTAATCCTATCATGTGTGATACTGTCTCCTGTGTTGTGTATCTAATCCTATCCTGTGTAATACTGTCTGCTGAGCTGTGTATTTAATCCTATGATGTGTGATACTGTCTCCTGTGTTGTGTATCTAATCCTATCATGTGTGATACTGTCTCCTGTGTTGTGTATCTAATCCTACCCTGCGCAATACTGTCTGCTGAGCCACTGTATCTTATCCTATCATGTGTGGTACTTTCTGCTGAGCCACTGTATCTAATCCTATAATGTCTTCTGTACTCATGCATCTAATCCTATTGTGTGTGGTACTGTCGGCTGAGCCACTGTATCTAATCCTGTCATGTGTGCTACCGTCTATTGAACTATGTATCATGTTCAATCACGTATCATCAACTCTATCATGTGTCTCCCGTGCTATGTATTTAGTCCTATCCTGTGTGATACTGACTGCTGAACCACTGTATCTAATCCGACCCTGTACAATACTGTCTGCTGTACTCATGTATCTTATTCTATCCTGTGTGATACTGTCTGCTGAGCTGCTGTATCTAATCCTATCAGCTGTGATACTGTCTGCTGAGCTGTGTATCTAATCCTATCATGTGTGATACTGCCTGCTGAGCTGTGTATCTAATCTTATCAGGTGTAATACTGTCTGCTGAGCTCTGTATCTAATCCTATCAGGTGTGATACTGTCTGCTGAGATGTGTATCTAATCCTTTTCTGGTGAGTCTCTGTTGAACAATTGTATTTAACACTATCATGTGGTACTGCCTGCTGCTCCTTTGTATTATCATGTGTGCTGTATCTAATCCTGTGTGATACTGTATAACCATCCTGCTGGTTCTAAGCCTGTCATGTGTGGTACTGCCTGCTGCTCCTCTGTATCTCAGCCTATTATGTGTGCTAGCGCACTGCCAAGCTGCTGTACCTAATCCTATTATGTGATACAGGTCTGCTGAACTGCGGTATCTAATCATGTTGTGTGTGGTACTGTCTGCTGCTCCTCTGTATCTAAGCTTATCATGGGTGGTACTGCCTACTGCTCCCCTATATCTAAGCCTATCATGGGTGGTACTGCCTGCTGCTCCTCTGTATCTAAGCTTATCATGGGTGGTACTGCCTACTGCTCCCCTGTATCTAAGCCTATCATGGGTGGTACTGCCTGCTGCTCCTCTGTATCTAAGCCTATCATGGGTGTTACTGCATACTGCTCCTCTGTATCTAATCCTATCATGGGTGGTACTGCGTACTGCTCCTCTGTATCTAAGCCTATCATGGGTGGTACTGCCTACTGCTCCTCTGTATCTAAGCCTATCATTGGTGGTACTGCCTGCTGCTCCTCTGCATCTAAGCCTATCATGGGTGGTACTGCCTACTGCTTATCTGTATGTAAGCCTATCATTGGTGGTACTGCCTGCTGCTCCTCTGTATCTAAGCCTATCATGGGTGGTACTGCCTGCTGCTCCTCTGTATCTAAGCCTATCATGGGTGTTACTGCGTACTGCTCCTCTGTATCTAATCCTATCATGGGTGGTACTGCATACTGCTCCTCTGTATCTAAGCCTATCATGGGTGGTACTGCCTACTGCTCCTCTGTATCTAAGCCTATCATTGGTGGTACTGCCTGCTGCTCCTCTGTATCTAAGCCTATCATGGGTGGTACTGCCTACTGCTCCTCTGTATCTAAGCCTATCATTGGCTGGTACTGCCTGCTGCTCCTCTGTATCTAAGCCTATCATTGGTGGTACTGCCTGCTGCTGCTCTGTAGCTAAGCCTATCATGGGTGGCACTGCCTGCTGCTCCTCTGTAGCTAAGCCTATCATGGATGCAAGGCCGGACTGGGGATAAAAACCAGCCCTGGAAAAAGTTGCATACCAGCCCCACAGCACCGCGTCGTTATTTACTTGTTTATAAAACTCGTGTATTTTAATATGAACTTTGCCCCACAATAGCTCTTTTTCAGAACCTCCATTGTTCATATTATTATAGTAGACCAACTTTTTCAAAACAGGATGCCTCCAGCCGTTGCAAAACTACAACTCTCAGCATGCCCAGACAGCGTTTTGCTGTCAGGGCATGCTGGGAGATGTAGTTTTGCAACAGCTGGAGGTATCCTGGTAGGGAAACACTACAGTAGAGTGCGGATGACACACTGTTATGGAGGATCTGCGGCTGACACTGTTATGGGGGATCTGTGGATGGCACACTGTTATGGGGATCTGTGGATGACACTGTTATGGGGGATCTGTGGATGACACTGTTATGGGGGATCTGTGGATGACACTGTTATGGGGGATCTGTGGATGACACTGTTATGGGGGATCTGTGGATGACACTGTTATGGGGGATCTGTGGATGACACTGTTATGGGGGATATGTGGATGACAGTGTTATGGGGATCTGTGGATGGCACTGTTATGGGGATCTGTGGATGACACTGTTATGGGGGATATGTGGATGGCACTGTTATAGGGGATCTGTGGGTGACACTGTTATGGGGGATCTGTGGCTGACACTGTTATGGGGGATATGTGGCTGACACTGTTATGGGGGATATGTGGCTGACACTGTAATGGGGGATCTGTGGATGACACTGTTATGGGGGATCTGTGGATGACACTGTTATGGGGATCTGTGGATGACACTGTTATGGGGATCTGTGGATGACACTGTTATGGGGGATCTGTGGATGACACTGTTATGGGGGATCTGTGGCTGACACTGTTATGGGGATATATGGCTGACACTGTTATAGGGGATCTGTGGATGACACTGTTATGGGGGATCTGTGGATGACACTGTTATGGGGGATCTGTGGATAACACTGTTATGGGGGATCTGTGGATGACACTGTTATGGGGGATCTGTGGCTGACACTGTTATGGGGGATCTGTGGATAACACACTGTTATGGGGGGCACTGTGGATGACACTGTTATGGGGGATCTGTGGATGACACTGTTATGGGGGATCTGTGGATGACACTGTTATGGGGGATCTGTGGATGACACTGTTATGGGGGATCTGTGGATGACACACTGTTATGGGGGATCTGTGGATGACACTGTTATAGTGGATCTGTGGATGACACACGGTTATGGGGGATCTGTGGATGACACTGTTATGGGGGATCTGTGGAGGACACTGTTATGGGGGATCTGTGGATCACACACTGTTATGAGGGATCTGTGGAGGACACTGTTATGGGGGATCTGTGGATCACACACTGTTATGGGGATCTGTGGATGACACTGTTATGGGGGATCTGTGGATGACACTGTTATGGGGGATCTGTGGATGACACACTGTTATGGGAGATCTGTGGATGACACTGTTATGGAGGATCTGTGGATCACACACTGTTATGAGGGATCTGTGGATGACACTGTTATGGTGGATCTGTGGATGACGCACTGTTATGGGGGATCTGTGGATGACACTGTTATGGGGGATCTGTGGATGACACTGTTATGGGGATCTGTGGATGACACTGTTATGGGGGATCTGTGGATGACGCTGTTATGGGGGATCTGTGGATGACACTGTTATGGGGGATCTGTGGATGACACACTGTTATGGGGGATCTGTGGATGACACTGTTATAGTGGATCTGTGGATGACACACTGTTATGGGGGATCTGTGGATGACACTGTTATGGGGGATCTGTGGAGGACACTGTTATGGGGGATCTGTGGATCACACACTGTTATGAGGGATCTGTGGAGGACACTGTTATGGGGGATCTGTGGATCACACACTGTTATGGGGATCTGTGGATGACACTGTTATGGGGGATCTGTGGATGACACTGTTATGGGGGATCTGTGGATGACACACTGTTATGGGAGATCTGTGGATGACACACTGTTATGAGGGATCTGTGGATGACACTGTTATGGTGGATCTGTGGATGACGCACTGTTATGGGGGATCTGTGGATGACACTGTTATGGGGGATCTGTGGATGACACTGTTATGGGGATCTGTGGATGACACACTGTTATGGGGGATCTGTGAGATGACACTGTTATGGGGGGATCTGTGGATGACACTGTTATGGGGGATCTGTGGATGACACTGTTATGGGGGATCTGTGGATGACACTGTTATGGGGGATCTGTGGATGACGCTGTTATGGGGGATCTGTGGATGACACTGTTATGGGGATATGTGGATGACGCTGTTATGGGGGATCTGTGGATGACACTGTTATGGGGATCTGCGGATGACACTGTTATGGGGGATCTGTGGATGACACTGTTATGGAGATCTGAGGAGGACACACTGTTATTGGGGGATCTGTGGAGGACACTGTTATGGGGATCTGCGGATGACACACTGTTATGGGGATCTGCGGATGACACCCTGTTATTGGGGTACTTTCACACCTGCGGCATGGCTATCCGGCCTATCCGGGCTGTTCACCTGCCAGGTCCACCATGCCACAAGTACCTGTGCACTGCCGTGCTGTCGCTCTGCCCCCATTGACTATAATAGGGGCAGGAGACGAAGCTATGGCGCAGCACGGCAGAGATCATTGGACTAAAGAGTCGGACATGCAGTACTTTTTAGTCCGCCGATCTCTGCCATGCACTGCCGTGCTGCGCTGTAGCTTCGTCTCCTGCCCCTATTATAGTTAATGGGGACAGAGCGGCAGCACGGCAGTGCACAGGTACTTGCGGCATGGTGGACCCGGCGGGGGAACAGCCCGGATAGGCCAGATAGCCATGCCGCAGATGTGAAAGTACCCACATAACAGTGTCTCCTCCACAGATCTCCATAACAGTACATCATCCGCAGATGGATCCCCCATAACAGTGCGTCATTTGCACTTATGACATGTATGCAGGAGCAGCAGGAGGCTGCCTTATGCTGTGAGGCACTCAGGCAGGATGAAATCCTCAAGGCAGCCACAGTCTCTTACTTGATTAATTGAATTGGTGCAGATTAATAAATAATTCTTCAGGCCAGGGCTGGAGCAGGGGCCAGCCAGTGGACACAGGGACAGGGCCTATACCACACACCTCACACCAGACCAGCTAGCAGGGCACTGCAGTGCGCGGGCAAGTCACGTGACGTCCTGAGCGGCGGCTCATCCCCTGCCTCATCACACAGCCCCTGATCTGACCTCTCTGTGCCTCCGCGGCCGCCAGCACTAGCACTGCAGGGGGGGAGGAACGGAGCGCCTGGAGCGCGCGGCAGCCGCTGCCGCACACAAACACTGCAGGCTGCGCAGCGGCGTGAGTGTGAGACAGACAGGAGACAGCCTCCTCTGGCCAGCCGTGTGGCAGTTTGGGGTACCGGCCTATGGGGAATTTTCCCGGTACCCCGGTAGGCCAGTCCGGCCCTGCATGGATGGTACTGCCTGTTGCTCCTCTGTATCAAAGCCTATCATGGTTGGTACTGCCTGCTGCTCCTCTGTATCTAAGTCTATCATGGGTGGCACTGCCTGCTGCTCCTCTGTATCAAAGCCTATCATGGTTGGTACTGCCTGCTGCTCCTCTGTATCTAAGTCTATCATGGGTGGTACTGCCTACTGCTCCTCTGTATCTAAGCCTATCATGGGTGGTACTGCCTGCTGCTCGTATGTATCTAAGCCTATCATGGGTGGTACTGCCTGCTGCTCCTCTGTGTCTAAGCCTATCATGGGTGGTACTGCCTGCTGCTCCTCTGTGTCTAACCTATCATGGCTGGTACTGCCTGCTGCTCCTCTGTATCTAAGCCTATCATGGGTGGTACTGCCTGCTGCTCCTCTGTATCTAAGCCTATCATGGCTGGTACTGCCTGCTGCTGCTCTGTGTCTAAGTCTATCATGGGTGGTACTGCCTGCTGCTCCTCTGTGTCTAAGTCTATCATGGGTGGTACTGCCTGCTGCTCCTCTGTGTCTAAGTCTATCATGGGTGGTACTGCTGCTGCTGCTCTGTATCTAAGCCTATCATGGGTGGTACTGCCTACTGCTTATCTGTATGTAAGCCTTTTATTGGTGGTACTGTGTACTGCTCCTCTGTATCTAAGCCTATCATGGCTGGTACTGACTGTTGCTCCTCTGTATCTAAGCCTATCATGGCTGGTACTGCCTGCCGCTCCTCTGTATCTAAGCCTATCATGGCTGGTACTGCCTGCTGCTCCTCTGTATCTAAGTCTATCATGGGCGATACTGCCTGCGGCTCCTCTGTATCTAATCCTATCATGGGTGGTACTGCCTGCTTCTCCTCTCTATCTAAGCCTATCATGGGTGGCACTGCCTGCTGCTCCTCTATGTCTAATCCCATGATGGGCGGTACTGCCTGCTGCTCATCTGTATCTAAGCCCATCACGTGTGATACTATCTTGCCATCCTGCTGTATCTAAGCCCGTCCTGTTGGATACTTCCTGTACCCGCTATCTTGGTGCGTTACTCCCGGTGCAGGACATGGGGGGGACGGCGTGGGTTACTCTCCTGAGCACTGATTCTTTTACGCCCGGCCGTTGCTTAGCAGCCCGGGGATTGTTAGATACGCAGCCTCTCTGCATAATGGTCTTTATTGGTTCAGCTTGAAAAGATGGATGTAATGAAAAATGGCTGCTGTTGTAACGAGTGACACTGCGTACAAAAGCCATTCACTGGCGGTATACGGAGCGGGGCGACTCTGTACCCCGGAGCTGGTGGGTGATTATTTTGGCTTTGTGTTGCACTGAGGATGCAGCAGCCGTCCGCACATCTGCTCCTTTTTGCATTGCTTTTGTGCCTTTTGTTAGTACATATCACTTTCTATAGAGCTGCTCCCTATTATTCCTTCCAGGGGCTCCTATTATATTAATCCCTCTCCCCTCGCTCGCTGATTGTTCCTGTCTATGTATATCATTACATTGCATGCATCACTATGGCGGAGGCAGGAATCCTGCTTCACATGGAAAATGGCAAAATAAATATTCCCCCCGAGTCTTTATATCACATCTCCACGAGCTCAGAATAAGTAATCAGGAAATACTCCAACCCAATATGTAGTAATAACAGTAATAATCTGGAGCGATGAGGAGTCGAGGAATTTGTCTTGTCGAGATTTTACCGATTTGTTACTTTCTTAGAAATAAAGTAACATTTGTTGTGGCATAAAATGATCCAATTATATAGAAAGTGTCAGTGTTGTTACAAGGGCACTGTGCTAAGCGACTGCTGGCGCGGGGCATGGCCTTCCTGCTGAGCACCAGCTGAACCATCTGCAAGAAGCTCCAGTGCTTCTAGAAAAGAGCAAGAAACCGAAGCAATGAAGATGTCACGTGCAACGTAGAACACACAAAAAACATTTGTTATAGCAGGAAAAATGTTATGGGATGAAGCAGGGATTTTTGGCTCTTCCACATAGACCATCAACATAGATGAATGAAGGGACCAATGAGATAAATAAAGGGGCCACTCAGATGAATGAAGGGGCCAGTCTGATGAAAGAAAGGGCCACTCAGATAAATGAATTGGCAATAAATTGAATAAAGGGGCCACTCAGATAAATGAAGGGACCAATGAGATGGATGAAGAGGCCAGTCAAATAAAAAAAGGGTCCAGTGAATGAAGGGGCCAATGAGGTGAATGAACGGGCCAGTCTGATGAAAGAAGGGGGCAGTTAGATGAATGGAGGGGCCAATCAGATGGATGAAGGAACCGATGAGATGGATGAAGAGGCCAGTCAAATGAATAAAGGGTCCAGTGAATGAAGAGGACAATCTGGTAAATGAACGGGCCAGTCTGATGAAAGAAGGGGGCAGTTAGATGAATGGAGGGGCCAATCAGATGAATGAAGGGACCAATGAGATGGATGAAGGGACCAATGAGAATGATGAAGGGACCAGTCAGATGGATGAAAAGGCCAGTTAAATGAATAAAGGGTCCAGTGAATGAAGGGGACAATCTGGTGAAGGAATCGGACAGTCTAATAGAAGAAGAGGCCAATCAGATGAATATTGGAGCAAATTAGGTCAATGATGGGGCCACTCAGATGAATGAACGAGCACTCAGGCCACTCAGTTGAATAAAGGGGTCACTCAGATGAATGAAGGGGCCAAACAGATGAATTTAAGGACTATTCAGGTGAATGAAGGGACCAATCAAATGAATGAAGCAGGTGATAAGATAAATAATGGGGTCAATCAGATAAAAAAAGTTGCCAACCTGATAAAAGAAGGGGCCTATTAGGTTGATTATGGGGCTGAATTAAACATAATTGATGACTGATCATCGGGGTGTGGCTGGGGGGGGGATTCAGACCGATGCCTCATGTGACACTTATGTGTGACCATAGCATTGTACTTTCCTATGTTAATTCCTCTGTTAACATTTAATATGAAGCGCACTGATTATTTGTTTTTTATGGTTTAATACGTTGGTTTTATTATCTTACAAATATGTCATGCGGCAGAGCTGTCATGTGGAAAGGGTTTAACAACCTGGAGAATCCTGGAAATGCCACCGACGTTCCAACCTGCAGCCTCATTACATCCAGGAGCAGCTGGCTTTACTTTATTGCAGGGGGTAATTTAAAGGGGCGCACAAGTTCTGGGCTCACGTGTCATTTAAAGGGGTTTAGCCTTTAGAAGAAGGAGTTTTTTTTTCAGGGGTGCACCTAGACTTTCTGCTGCCTGAGGCGAAACCTGAAACAGTGGCCCAACTTCCCCTAACCTAACCCCTTCCCTCTAGCCCATGGCCCTTCGGCTGCCCCCCCTCTTGCCCCTACCCGGTGCTGCCTGAGTCGATCACCTCACCTGGTCTCATTGGTGGTGCACCCCTGGTCTTTTTTTCTCCAGGAAGAATGCCATCATGTCCATAGTCCTGAGACTAGCTCTGGTCCATTAGTGGTGGTCCATGAGTTGCATGTTCTGGAGATGTTCTCTTCTAGAAACATTTCTTCTGTAATATGTTGCCATACCAAGCACTGATTGCCGCCATATTGTCTCAGGCTCCAGGATCTGTCAGTAGACTGTGAGCTCTGCATTTCACAGCCTGGCTTTGTGCATTGCACTTTGGTGATGTCAGATGTGTCATTTACGATTTCTTTGTGTAGAACATCATCATAATTGACAGTAGACCGTAAACAATGGTGAACGCCAGCCTCCTAATCCCATGTGCACCACTGTATTTTCATATTATCATTCACAAATTTTTACCTAAAAATGTATTTCTGATGCTGAAGTCATGACATTTAGGCTCCAATCAGATGTCTGCAAAAGGGTCTGCATCCGTTCCGCAATTCGGGTATAGAGCCATTCATTCTCTATGGGGCCGAACGTGATGCGGAGAGCACACTATGTGCTCTCCGCTTCCACATTTGCCCCGAACTTCCGATCCGCGGCTCCGCAAAGAATAGATGTAGATGTCTGCAGCTGCAAACAAGAATAGGCAGTTCTATGGGGGGTGGCGGCCGGTCGTGTTGTGGAGGCCCTTCAAAAGATTTTCTGTAACTCACATACCTGTAGGAGAAAAATTACAATATACAGTATTCACCGCTCCAAATTTGCCGGGATCGGCCTCCCCGGAGCATTGTCACGTGATGCTCCTTTTCTGAGAACGTCCTTCACCAGGCGTCCTGACTGAGCTATAGATGGGACTTCACGTCCACTGTGGATGGGGCCAGAAGTGTTCTTCTTCCTGGTGCGTGCGCCAAACTCCTGAAACCTCCTCATTTGCGCATGCGCAAGGGTGAGGAATAATTCTGGGCCCATTCACAGCAAAAGTGACATCCTGTCCATAGCCCAGGCAGGAAGACTGTAAAAGATGTGACTTAAAGGGCATCTGTCAGCAGATTTGTACCTATGACACTGGCTGACCCGTTGTATGTAAACTTGGCAGCTGAAGGCGTCTGTGTTGGTCCCATGTTCATATGTGTTGGCATTGCTGAGAAAAATTATGTTTTTCTATATGCAAATGAGCCTATAGGAGCAACGGGGGCGTTACCATTACACCTAGAGGCTCTGCTCTCTCTGCAACCGTCGCATCTTCTGCACTTTAATTGACAGGGCCAGACAGTGAAAATGTCATCATGCCCAGCCCTGAAGTCATTGAAAGTTCAGAAGGGGCAGCAGTTGCAGAGAGAGCAGAGCGTCTAGGTGTAATGGTAACGCCCCTGTTGCTCCTAGAGGCTCATTTGCATATAGTAAAACATAATTCTTCTCAGCAATGCGGCCACATATGAACCATGGGACCTACACAGATTTCTTCAGCTGCCAAGTGCACATGTAACAGGTCAGCCGGTGTCATAGGGACAAAACTGCTGACAGATCCCCCTTAAGCAGAAGCAGGATTTTCAGAAGAGGAGCGTCATGTGACCAGGTTCCCGAGAGGCCGATCCACAGAACTTTGGAAGGTACAGAAAGTATATTACAAACTCTTTTCTACATGCGAGTTATGTGTAATTAAGGTGGCAGCCGCTGGATCGCAGGAATACCCTTTAACCCTTTGACAGTGCACCTGGGAACACCTCATCTCCGCAGACATGGCACCCGGCCAGATGAAGCATTAGCCTAACCATCGAGGTTATCAGCTTTCCTGACAGAACTGACACCTTCACATTTTCCAAAGACTTTTCTAAGTGGCAAAGGAAACCCGCTAGTAAAACTGAAATGCCGAAAGCTGGCCGCGAGGGGCAAAGCTTGACACTGGGTTACAAAGATTTCCACCGACATCTCTGTGTCAGGCGTTTCAGAAGATCTGGGGATTTTTCCTTTTTTCCTGGTTTACGTCATCTTGCTGTGGCCGGTCCGGGTTTTTCCCTCCGTGCGCTTCTCCGGTTCTTGGTAAACTCAACTCTCTCTGTGCTTTTCCTATTGAAAAACGACAGCATACACAAAAACTCTCCATAAAATAGCTTGATGTCCAAAATTGAGAGGAATTCTCTCCCTTCTAATAAGATTAGACGTTGTCTGAGCTGAAACGTACAACTGTGTTACCATAGCAACAGCTGGAAGTTTCGCTTGCGCAAATGAGGAAAGCGTCGCTCCCATAGGGATAATTTCCAACAACGTGTGATGTAAAAGAAAAAAAGTACAGATTACCCATATATAAAATTAGAGATGACAATGTGATATTTTCAGCTGGGCCCTAGCATTATCTGCTTAGCATATAGCGCCGGTCATGAAGCCTGGATGGCGTCTCTGAAGTTCCAGATTGACTATTCACCAGAGCCACGGGGAAGGACTATTAGCCGGAAATTGATAGCACATTTAATGCCACTTCGTTTAGTTTCAGAGTAATAGGAAACTTCTTGCTTGCATTATTTGCTTACTTAAGCAAGTAACTAACCAATTAACAAGTCTGCACATTGCGATAAACAAATACTTTATGAACATTTCATAGAGAGATAAAAGCCGGTTCTCGCCTCTGATAATGACCGGCGTATGCTGTGTACTTTGGCGTTCAGCTCTCATGTTAACGTATATCCGCAGACTCAGAGACGAAGGCTTCGAGTCTCTTATGCTCAGTTCATCCTGAGCTGTTTATATGCCGGTCGAGTCTTTACAGAGACAATGTAGCCGCAAGGAACATCTGAAATGGAAACATTCTTTCATTTGGTTGTTTTATTCCTTCTTTTAGTGATGATTTGGCTTTCGGTGTGTCATGTGGGGGGGTTCTGTGCCTTTCAAGTCTTCATTGACACAAATTAGCAGACAGAAAGGTTTTCAATTCAGCATTTATGCTGCAGGTAGCGAGATAAGGTTGTGCGGGTCCCAGATGTGTCCACTCTTACCTGTTCTCGAATTTGGATACAATATTGCAACATGCTAGTAAAACCCTTGACAGGCTGCAATTCACATCACAAGCACCGGGTGGCCCCATATAGGCTTATGGAGGAGAGACATCTCATGACACAGTATCACTAAATTATGTTTTGTTTTTTTAAAACTGCTCTTGTGCCACATGTTATGCTGAGCCAAGTGAAAAAATAAAGAAAGTACTCATCTTTAGGCCTCATGCACACTGCCGTTAATCGGCTATTCCGTGCGGTCCCCAATGCATGGGCAACATCGGTGTGGATTCCACAGATGGATCCAGACTCATTCATCTCGACACCGGGATTTGTCCAATGCATGCAATGCAACAGAAACCCCACAGAAGCCGTGGTGCCTCCGTGGGGTTTCGTGCCTCCGTTCTGCACCGGACCTTCCGGATTGCAGACCCATTCAAGCTGTTTGTGGGCTGCCATACGGGCACAGCCAGGCAACGGGCATGTGCATTAGGCCTTATGCTGATGACTCATTCAAGATGCAAATGAAATAAAACAGAAATAGTGAGTGTCCATTGTTCCTCCAGTCTTCTCTTCCCGTCCACTTCATTTCTTGAGTCCCCGCTATGACTTCCTCAGGGCATTTATAGAAAGCAAAGCCCTGGGCAAGATGCTAAGTAAGCCCTCCTTCCAACTTTCCATCTCAGATATTTCTCGCATGTATAATACTGCCATATAATGTCATAGACAGCTCGTATTGTCAAACCACATAGTGTCCAAATAAAATGCAGCATTGGAATAATACTCCAAAAAAGAACCCAGATTATACTGCCATTTATAGTAGTTCTCCCGTCACATTAAAGTAGGCTGGGTGGATTTCATTGGCTTCTGTGCTTCCTATAAAAAAAAAAAAATAGTATAAACATCTACAAAGGAATTACTAAGTCAACAATTCCTTCAAATTCATATTTAATCATACAGACATACATATAGTCTTTAAAATGGGTGCCTAATTTGGGTGACCTTTTTTGCAGGAAGGGTCCCTGGACAGTGACCTGATTGCATAGTTTATCATTGCTGGGATCCCCCATGATCAGTGGTAATATTTGGGGACCCCAAGTAGGTGATGTGTCTTAGTTCTCATTGAACTCACTTGGCATATCCCTTTGAATATCTTTGCAGTTCCAAAAAACCAAACACAATATTAGAATTCCGATCTGTGAGACGAGAGGGCGGGTTTGATGCATTATGTATCCTGGACAAAGGGTTAAGTTAATACTGTTATGTAATGATGGATTAAAGGGGTTATCTGAGGGGTTATTAATGACCCGTCCTTTGGATAGGTCATCAGTATCAGATTGGTGGGGTCCGATACCTGGGACTCTGCCTGATTAGCCCAGTCATTAAGGTAACGTCCAACAGTCACGTGGCCTAGTCTCAGCTTAGTCCCATTCAAGTGAATGGGGCTATGCTCAATACCAAGCATTGCTGCTATCTGTAGTGCACTGGAGCAAGGGTACTTTCTTTGGACTAGGGACATTTGTGGACAGTTGCCCCTGTTGTTATTATTCAAAGCCATCAACTCACTACTTTATTGCACTTTGAAGGGTTAACTTGCTCTATGATTTATGCTTTTGTGTGCATTTCTACTGTGTCACGGACCAGCGGGTGTGAACCCACTGTGCCACGTGTCCTAGCTCCTCTAAGGGCGTTGTCTAAGTGAATCCCTTGATCATCACAGTACTCCTGATGGTGGGGATAGACTTTCCCGAGGGGAACACGAGGTGGCTACCCCTTGAGGAGGATAGACACACGAGTCAGCTGGTCCAGACGGACCAGGAGGTACCTGAGCGAGGTACCAGAGGTACAGGCGTTGTCAGCAGGCTGGATCGTTACCAGGAGCAACAGTGCAGGACTGAAGGATGAGGCGGAGGCGAAGTCAGAAAGGCAATAGGTCAGGGCAGGCGGCACAGGTACAGGTCAGGCAATCTGGGTCGGCAACAGGAGAGTCAAGGAAAGCAGGCAGGGATCAAACGGGTAGCAGAGTCCAGGAACACAAGTACGAGTCAGGAACACAGGAACACAAGCGGATATCAGGAACTTTAGCAGGATACAAGGACCTTGACACTAGGATGGCCACTTGTAGAACCCCAAAGAGGAAGACACCACACCCCGAAAAGGAGGACATCGTACCGGGGACAGGAGTGCCCAATAGTTCAATACTACACCATGAAAGATACTACATTATACAGGTACTATTATGAACAGAATGTAAACATGAATCTATATTACAGTATCAGCTAAATAAAACAAGAAATCAGTAGGAAATGTTGTACTCACCAAACCTAGCTGTTACTTTCGATATTTCACTCCTTTTATCGCTGCCTCCAAGAGTCTGCCATTGGCCAGAAATGTCTGTCCATTCTTCTACAAGGTTCACACAGATCTGAAGCTCTGCCTTTACACTGTCCATCTCCAGACGGTTTCCCTCATTTCTCCACGCTGAAGACATCATAGAAAACACACACTCTGTGTGAGCATTACTGCGTGGGATGGAGAATACATAAGCGGTACATATAATTATAAACAGGAGATGCCCAGGTTATACCAGCATGGTCCATATAACTATATAAAAGAAGATGTATAAGTTATACCAGCTGTACATATATAATTATATTCAGTAGATGCCCAGGTTATACCAGCATGCTCCATATCACTATATACACGTAGATGTATAAGTTATACTAGCTGTACATATATAATTATATACAGGAGATGCCCAGGTTATACCAGCAAGCTCCATATCACTATATACAAGAAGATGTATAACTTATACCAGCTGTACCTATATAATTATATACAGGAGATACCCAGGTTATACCAGCTGTACATATATAATTATATATACAGGAGATACCCAGGTTATACCAGCTGTACATATATAATTATATACAGGAGATACCCAGTTTATACCAGCATGGTCCATATCACTATATACAAGAAGATGTATAACTTATACCAGCTGTACATATATAATTATATACAGGGGATACCCAGGTTATACCAGCATGGTCCATATCACTATATACAGAAGATGTATAACTTATACCAGCTGTACATATATAATTATATACAGGAGATGCCCAGGTTATGCCAGCATAGTCCATATCACTATATACAGGAGATTCCCAGGTTATACCAGCATGCTCCATATCACTATATACAGAAGATGTATAACTTATACCAGCTGTACATATATAATTATATACAGGAGATGCCCAGGTTATACCAGCATGCTCCATATCACTAGATACAAGAAGATGTATAACTTATACCAGCTGTACATATATAATTATATACAGGAGATACCCAGGTTATACCAGCATGCTCCATATCACTATATACAAGAAGATGTATAACTTATACCAGCTGTACATATATAATTATATACAGGAGATACCCCAGGTTATACCAGCATGGTCCATATCACTATATACAGAAGATATATAACTTATACCAGCTGTACATATATAATTATATACAGGAGATACCCAGGTTATACCAGCATGGTCCATATCACTATATACAAGAAGATGTATAACTTATACCAGCTGTACATATATAATTATATACAGGAGATACCCAGGTTATACCAGCATGGTCCATATCACTATATACAGGAAGATGTATAACTTATACCAGCTGTACATATATAATTATATACAGGAGATGCCCAGGTTATACCAGCATGGTCCATATCACTATATACAAGAAGATTTATAACTTATACCAGCTGTACATATATAATTATATACAGGAGATACCCAGGTTATACCAGCTGTACATATATAATTATATAGAGGAGATGCCCAGGTTATACCAGCTGTACATATATAATTATATACAGGAGATGCCCAGGTTATACCAGCTGTACATATATAATTATATACAGGAGATACCCGGGTTATACCAGCTGTACATATATAATTATATACAGGAGATGCCCAGGTTATACCAGCTGTTCATATATAATTATATACAGGAGATACCCAGGTTATACCAGCTGTACACATATAATTATATACAGGAGATGCCCAGTTTATACCAGCTGTACATATATAATTATATACAGGAGATGCCCAGGTTATACCAGCTGTACATATATAATTATATACAGGAGATACCCAGTTTATACCAGCTGTACATATATAATTATATACAGGAGATACCCAGGTTATACCAGCATGGTCCATATCACTATATACAAGAAGATGTATAACTTATACCAGCTGTATATATATAATTATATACAGGAGATGCCCAGGTTATACCAGTATGGTCCATATCACTGTATACAAGAAGATGTATAACTTATACCAGCTGTACATATATAATTATATACAGGAGATGCCCAGGTTATACCAGCATGCTCCATATCACTGTATACAAGAAGATGTATAACTTATACCAGCTGTACATATATAATTATATACAGGAGATACCCAGGTTATACCAGCATGCTCCATATCACTATATACAAGAAGATGTATAACTTATACCAGCTGTACATATATAATTATATACAGGAGATACCCAGGTTATACCAGCATGGTCCATATCACTATATACAAGAAGATGTATAACTTATACCAGCTGTATATATATAATTATATACAGGAGATGCCCAGGTTATACCAGTATGGTCCATATCACTGTATACAAGAAGATGTATAACTTATACCAGCTGTACATATATAATTATATACAGGAGATGCCCAGGTTATACCAGCATGCTCCATATCACTGTATACAAGAAGATGTATAACTTATACCAGCTGTACATATATAATTATATACAGGAGATACCCAGGTTATACCAGCATGCTCCATATCACTATATACAAGAAGATGTATAACTTATACCAGCTGTACATATATAATTATATACAGGAGATACCCAGGTTATACCAGCATGCTCCATATCACTATATACACGTAGATGTATATCTTATACCTGGCCAGCTCATAAATGATAATAAGTTACCAAGGCCAGATTGACTGGGCTCACTGTGGGCGGCGCGCTCTGCCTCTGGCTGGGTGGAGGTGGCACTAGTGAACACTCAGTAGACGCGTTGTTGACTGGTTTGCTTGGCTGGCAGAGAGAGCCGCCAGGCAGGGCGTAGGGGTCAGTGGCACTGTGTAGTTAGAGATGAGCAATAGTGGGCTCTGGGCAGTGGCAAAAGAGTAGTGTTGTCATTGTGACTGGCAGCGCCGCAGCAGTCCGCAGCACACCTGTGAGGTCCAGTCCCGCGCTCCTCTGTTCCCGACCTGCACAAACCAGAATTAATTGGCCGGTGCAGCTGCAGCACGTGCTGATAACATTGATGTCACATAAGCTCGAAGTCACAGTGTGATTCAAACGTGGCTCTGCCTCCTTAAAGTGACCATGCCTGAGTGGTCCCATCCCATCATCCATAACAACAAAAAAGGAGGACTTCTGGCCGTCTGCCCTGGCCTTGCGCCGGACGGAGGACCAGGAGTCTAAAAAACTGACTGTCCGGCCTAAAACCGGACATATGGCCACCCGACTTGACACTGAGGCATCTGCGAAGGGGGCTAAGCCACTTATATAGGTGCAGGAGGGCTAGGATTGTTTTGCGAGGTCACATGACCTAACCCATAAAGCACAGGATGTGACGCGCGCCGGCCCATAAGGAAGAACTGTGGAGCGGATCCCAGAACAACAGCACCCACACAGACAGAGCCCAGGATTGCAGCAGTGAATGGGAAGCACTGGCCGCAGATCCCCGCTGAACACGGCATCCAGGACCGCGGTAGTAAGCAGGGGAACAGCGGCGCACAGCAGCCACTGTTACATAGTGTTTTATATTGTAGAACTGCATTTATATGTTTATTGTAATACATCATGTTCATTTACACTGTTATTAGACTATAGCTGCACTGTGGAAAGGGTTAATGAACAGCCTGCTAATATTAAAAGACGTTATGACTTTCTACCTATTCAAAGCATTGGACGGAAAGTAAAATAGACACATTGACCCTCTGACTGTCTGGTTTAGCTCTTTTCTTTTTGTCTGAAGACTTGTGTATGACTTGAAAAGCTGCTTAGTAATTTCCATAGACTTGCATTGAGGCTCTATACAAGTCTATGATAGACAGGAATTGTAACAATGTTTCTGTTTCAGCTGAGTTTCTCCACTCCACCCCTCCCACTAAAAGGTTCTAGCTCTGCTGGTAACGGGATATAAGGAGAGCAGTCAGAGCCCCTGGTTGTCTGCAGATAGGGGCCTGTGTTTAGTAGAAAAGACTCTCAGTCTGCAGATAGGGGACAGTGCTTAGAAGAAGATACTATGCCAGGCTACATGAGTGACCAGAAGAAGATTCTGAGATGACGATACTGAGATGTTAAGCTGCAGACCCCGAGTTACAAGCCTGTTGACCAGGAAGCCAGCTGAATTACTGAGCCACAGACCCTGGGCCACCGGCCTTTGACTGGGATATCAGACTTCTGAGAGAGAGAAAACTAGCTTAGGCCTTTCCTCAGCATTAAACCTTATTCTGCCCAAGAGAAGACTGGATAAGTCAGTTTATTGCCTTGCCTTGCCTTGCACTTGAGTTCCTCCCGTAAAGAAGCAGACTGGTTTACTGTAGACTCTGACTCTCTGGACTTATATCCCCTTGTAGTGCACCACATCTTCCCATCCGGAGGGCAGTGGTGTCCAGGGGACCCAGTATAGCATTGGGGCCACCTCAGACCTGGCCATTGCATGTCCAATGGATGGTGCTGTGCTTGGTAAGCTGTAAGGAGACCATGGTGCTCCTCAGAGTGTAGCCTTCACAAACAGCTAATTGGCAGGGGCATCCACCGATGTCATCGATATCAGAATCTCGGAAAAACCCTTTAACTCTCAATTTTGGGAAAGCTGCAGCTTTTGAGTCCTGACTAGATGCCAATCCAGGCAATAATGAAGTCTACTTCCATGTGGATCTTTGTAAGTTTATGAAATTGTAACAAAATGTTAAAATTCAAAAAATAAATATTTAAAAGAAAGTAGCGAATGGACCGTCCCCATAATGCACAGACGCCAGCCACCCTCTCCACTCTCAACTCCTTGACAAGATGTTTGCACATGGGATTTGTAAACAGGATAAAGAAGTGGTCCGGTTAGAAAAATCATTTTCTTACACCGTTTTAGAAAATTCTGAGTTAATATTGGGAAATCCTCTGTCCAGGATCCGCATCTCTTAGCCACAGTGGAGAGCAGTTACAAAGAGGAACATTGTGTAATACCTAATCTCCCCTGTGGAGGCACTGCAAGGCAATGGTACGCTTCACCACAGATAAAAGCTAATTGTTAGGGTCACTTTGTGACCAGCTTATTGTTAAGGGAGTGTTCTAACAAGTAGAGATTGTCAGAAGCAGAGAACCACTTTAACATACTCTGTCTTGGTCCTGATAACCCCTGCTTGTTCTAATTTATAGAATATGTTATTATTATCGGATTTCAATGCAATCCGGATGGCAATGTGTGCAAAACTACAAATGTCCAGCTCCAACCTCTAGAGGGGGCTGGGATAAGGCTAGTCTTCTCCACAGTCATTAGTTTGACTGAAGTGTTACCATGAAAAGTGGTGCAGATCTGAGATGGGTAAATGGTGTTTTACCAGCAAAAAACACTGGAATCTATAAAGCATTGCAAAATTCTGACAATCTGCAGTAACATTGCAGCTGCATTCAGTATAACTCTGGTCGTTACATCTTATCCTGTGACTTCTGAAGAAAGCTGTCTACGTCTTGAGTTAATTTTCTATCCTGCGAGATGTCTGTTGTCTTTATCTATCTCATAAACCTCCAGCATCCTCATTTATTTCCATCTTCTGCTCCAAGTGGATGCAACTCAAGGAAATAGCTGAACAATAGAAATTCTCCAATAAAAGAGCATCAAAAATATTTGTAATACTTGAATTTGTTTTGCGTCTTGACATATACTTATAATAACTACCCCTAATTACATAAAGGAAGATTTGGAAACTGTCAGGGAAAATGACACAGCATCTGGGCTGCACGATAAGGGAGCCGAGCCGACAATCACAAGAACCCTGTAATACACACTCATATTGTTACCACTGAATATATTTATTCCCAACCTGAATATCATTACATGGCAGCGAGCAGCAGACGAAAAATCCTACAAATCCCTTCACAATCTCTGACGACTAGGGGTCCCGGAGATGGATGAGATCATTGTCAAAAAAGTCAGAAAAAAAAAAAACCATAACAACTCCCCCCACTAAAAGAAAATATATATATATTTTCATTAGTTTCACCGACATTTTTAAGATTTTTGTCTATGATGTATGAATGTGATTGCAACTTTAGTTTACCAGTTGACCATTCACCCCTCTTACTGATGGGGCACAATTTAAATGAGTTAACACATGGGTCTTTGAAAGTCCTACTTTTTTTTTTTAAGTTATGTAAAGGCCCCTGTATTATATTTTTACATAATTTTTATGTTATTTTTTTTTATAAAAAAAATAAAATAAAGTGTAAAAAAAGGAGGGTAAATAGTCGCACTTGTTCGATGTAATTTTTGGTAATAGTACACCATACAGAAAAAAAGAATACAAAATATATATATATATATATATATATATATATATATATATATATATATATATATATACACATAGCAAATCAAATATAGGCAGCACTCCAAAAAATAAAAGCAAAATCACCTTTTATATACACATGTGGGCAGTGCTGACGTTTGGCTCACAACTAGAGCCTTTCTCAAGCTCGAGAAGCTTGAGAAAGGCTCTAGTTATGAGCCGAAACGTCGTGCTGCTACATGGGTGAATAAAAGGTGATTTTGCTTTCTTTTTTTTTGGAGTGCTGCCTATTTTCCATTTGCTATATTATAAGGACCAGCTCATCCTATATGGCTTGCACCCATAGTTTTTTTTTTGTGTTTTTTCAGATGGTGCTGCCATCTTTTTTCATATATATATATATATATAGTGGATATAAAAAGTCTACACACCCCTGTTAAAATATCAGGTTTCTGTGCTGTAAAAAATGAGACAAAGTTAAATCTCTTCAGAACTTTTTCCACCATTAATGTGACCTATAAACTCTACAACTCAATTGAAAAACAAACTGAAATATTATAGGTAGAGGGAAGAAAAAAGATAAAAATAAAATAATATGGTTGCATAGGTGTGCACACACTTAAACTAATACTTTGTTGAAGCACCCTTTGATTTTTTTCCAGCACTCAGTCTTTTTGGGTAGGAGTCTATCAGCACGGCACATTTTGACTCTTCTTTGCAAAAACACCCAAAATCTGTCAGATTGTGAGGGCATCTCCTGTGCACAGCCCTCTTCAGATCACAGATTTTCAATCGGATTCAGCTCTGGGCTCTGGCTGGGCCATCTTTTATCTTCTTCTGGTGAAGCCATTCCTTTGCTGATTTGGATGGATGCTTTGGGTCGTTGTCAGGCTGAGAGATGAAGTTCCTCCTCATGTTCAGCTTTCTAGCAGAAGCCGGAAGGTTTTGGGCCAATATTGATGGTATTTGGAACTGTTCATAATTCCCTCTATCTTAACTAAGGCCCCAGTTCCAGCTGAAGAAGAACAGCCCCGCAGCCTGATGCTGCCCCCACCATGCTTCACTGTGGGGAGGGGGTTCTTCTGGGGATGGGCAGGGTGGTTTTTACGCCAAACATATCTTTTGGAATTATGGCCAAAAAGTTCCACCTTGGTTTCCTCAGACCATAACACCTTTTCCCACTTGCTTTTGGGAGACTTCAGATGGGTTTTTGCAGAATGTAGCCTGGTTGGGTGTTTTTCTTGGTAAGAAAAGGCCTTCGTTTTGCCCCTCTTCCCCATAGCCCGGACATATGAAGAATACGGAGATTGTTGTCACATGGACCACACGGCCAGTACTGGCCGGATATTCCTGCAGCTCCTTTAATTTTGCTGTTGGCCTCTTGGTCGCCTCCCAGACCAGTTTTCTTCTCGTCTTTTCATCAGTTTTAGATGGACGTCCAGTTCTTGGTGATGTCACTGTTGGGCCATTTTTTTCTCCACTTGATGATGACGGTCTCCACTGTGTTCCATGGTATATCTAATGCCTTAGAAATTCGTTTGTCCCCTTCTCCTGACTGATACCTTTTAACAATGAGATCTTCTGATGCTTTGGAAGCTCTCTGTGGACCGTGGCTTTTGCTGTGGGATGCGACTAAGAAAATTTCAGGAAAGACCAACCAGAGCTGCTGAACTTTATTTGGGGTTAATCAGAGGCGCTGTAAAGGATGGCCGGGGTATGCTGACTCCTATTAACAGGATTCTGAACACAGCTACATCCCCAGTTATAATGCAACCACATTATTTTAGTTTTTTGTTTTAGTTTTCTTCCCACCACCTAAAAGATTTCAGTTTGTTTTTCAATTGAGTTGTACAGTTTATAGGTCACATTAAAGGTGGAAAAAGTTCTGAAATGATCTTTGTCTCATTTGTTTACAGCACAGAAACCTGACATTTTAACAGGTGTGTCTAGACTTCTTATAGCCACTGTACATACATATATATTGATATATGGGGTGTATGGCTGTGGTGGTGTCTTAATTTATTTTATTATTTCTTTCTTTATTTTTTATTTATTTATTTTTATAATTTTTGTGGCGTTTTATTATATATATATATATATATATATATATAGAGAGAGAGAGAGAGAGAGAGAGAGAGAGAGAATGGGCGGCACACCAAAAGATAAAATAAGAAGAATGTATTCACCCATGTGGAAATGCAACGTTTTGACTCAAAACTGAGCCTTTCTCAAGCTTAGTGTATATATTTACCTTTTTTTAATATTTCGAACAAGACCTTTGGACGACATATGACATTTTTGGACAGCTCTTAGAAGTCACTATCTGTATATGACCCTATTTTGACACTGTTTCATTTATAGATCTGTTATTCGGTGCTGATTAATTCATTTTACAAGGGCAATGTTGCGGTCTGCAAAATTGTAACCTGCCTAAGATGCACAATGTTCCAAATCAAGTGGTGATTAAATCTGCCCCCACCTCCTTGAGCATTCACACCGAGCCCCTGACAGCAGTACCACCAGTACGGTCTGTATCCACCACTAGAGGGAGCTTACTTTATTACTGAGTTATTATAGTTATATTGAGCTCCCCCTAGTGGTGGCTACAGGTAGACAAGTTATTCATGTAGTTCATATGTTTAAGTAGGAGATATGGAGCTCTGTAGCAGAAAATGGAACTACAATGGCTATAAAGATATACAATCAAATTAAGCAGCATATAATGCTTTATCTCTTTAGTAAAAAAAAAAAGCTAACTGGTACTCAAGAACAGACATTTATTTTAGGCCATCTAAGGTGACACATGCAGGATGCCCTATTTATTACATAGACACCAAATTATTTCAGAGGTGCCTTTCTCCCTTTAATAATCTGCCTCTCTGAGTCAGATTTGATTATATTACTCTCTAAACTGAGTAAAACGAAAATACTACAATCTGTGTAATTTTTTTTCCGATTTTCGCTGTTGGAGAAAAGTACGGCAGGTATGTGAATAAGTGGAGTAGGCTTATTGTTAATGATAAAATGACAGAGATGGTAGGCGAGATTGAAGCAAATTGCACATCACAGAGCAGCCTAATTCACTTGATGTAAAAATAACATGAAATCAGGCCCCAAACAACCGCTTTCTTTGAAGAGAAAAGTTATGGTGACATCAAAAAGTGGTGTTTGCCGTAAAGTGTAGCGAAACTAGAAATAAAACGTCTGTGTGTTATTGTTGAGAGTAAAACTTGTCTGGTTTCATCGATCTTCTTCAGCAAGTAAAATACCAAAAGTAAAAAAAATACTATAAAAGAAAAAATTAATTGTGAATTAAAAGCAATGATATTGACTGATATTTTTTTTGTATTTGCTTCTTTGATTCAGAATGAAGCAAGCTTCTAGAAAGTTATCGTTAAAATTCTCCTACCATTTTGTGGAGTTCGTATAAGTCATTCACCTAGTTGATGCCGCTGACATAAATCCATGAGAGCTCTGCCCCTGTTTCTGATGGCTTCTCTCAGCATTAGAGGTAGCAGCAGGGAGGGGGAGGAGGTTGTACATTTCAGATATGTGTGGAGAGGTGGAGGTCATTTTTAGGGTCATAGCCTAAGAGTACTTTCACATTTGCGGCATAGCTATCCGACAGGCTGTTCCGGTGGGTGAACAGCCTGCCGGATCCGCCATGCTGCAAGTACCCGTGTGCTGCCACTCTGTCCCCATTGACTATAATGGGGCGGGGGGCTGAGCTACGGCACAGCACGGCCAGAGATCGCTGGACTAAAAGTACTGCAAGTCTGACTATTTAGTCTGGCGATCTTTGCCGTGCACAGACGGGCTGCGCCGTAGCTCCCCCCCCTGCCCCATTATAGTCAATAGAGACGGAGCGGCAGCAGGTCAGTGCACGGGTACTTGCAGCATGGCGGATCCGGCAGGCTGTTCACCCGCCGGAACAGCCTGCCGGATAGCTATGCCGCAAATGTGAAAGTACCCTTATACAGATGTGTCCACTCTTACTGGTTTGGCTTGGGAGTGTAAACTATCATGTATCAAATGAAAAACACAAATGTGACACAGTAGCAAAACCTTTGTCAGACTGCAATTCACATGATAACCACTGGGTGGCCACACATAGACCATGTAGATACATATAGCATAGACATCTGGTCGCAGAGTATCATAAAAGTTGGTCATCTCCCGCAGCACATCTCAAGATACGTTGATGACAACAATAGGGCAGAATTATGGGTCTCCTACTGCCCTGAATAGGTGCACCCTCCCATCTCCTCTTGGATAATAATAATTATTATTTATTTCAGTATTTCTTAAATATTTATTAATATCTTTCGTCAGTAAAATGTTTTTAGTCTCATTTCCTACAGCGAGTTTTGCTGTTTACGAGTTTGTCGTCAACATATAATTTAAATTATGTTAATGGATGCAAATGAAGCAGGTAATTCAGCAGGACTCATTTAGCTCGCTGAATCATCTTGCAGATAAGTCAGTTCACAGGATTGCTGATCTGTGACCTATTCAGCTGTTAAAAACTGGAAAGCAGAGGATCTAAATATATAATCCACATTGTGCACAAGCTCCCCACACATTTCAGGTATTTAATATTCTGCACAAGGTCTTTCTGCATGTGTAAACTATATGAATTGCTCACTTCCTCCCAGGCTTCGGGATTTACCCCTGAAATGGGCAACAAAGCCATCATCTATCTCACAAAGATCCCCGTGCAGAGTCTTATCAGCCACCTAAATGCTGTGAACTGGGCATTTAGTCTCACCCAGGAGCGTAGCTAACGGCTCATGGGCCCTGGTGCAAAAGTTCAGCTTGGGCCCCCTTCCCTCAGTGCTTTGTGTGTCTTCCTATATGGCACAAGGGTCTTTGGGCCCCTCAGGCTCCTGGGCCCAGTAGCGACTGCTACCTCTGCACCCCCTGTAGCTATGCCCATGGTCTCACCCTATTACTGCAGGGGCTGGTTTACCAGTTTGCACCCACTTGGCATGTTTTATTTTTACCCTATTTATGACCTAACTAAAGGATATAAAATTAGAGATGTAGCCGAGCTGAAAGTGTCAGTAAAAGGGTTCTCCGAGATTTACATATAGAGAACTTATCCTCAGGATAGGTCAACAATATGAGATCAGCAGGGGCCTGACTCCCGGGACCACCGCTGGTCAGCTCTTTAAAGATGCCACTTGATAGCAGCTGTGCTTGGTATTGTAACTCTGTCTCATTGACTTGAATGGGGCTGAGCTGCGCCTAGGCCATGTAACAGATGATCATGACGTCACGTGGCCTATGAAAAAGTCTAAGCACCCACAGAGTTCTACAGTCTCTGTGTACAGCTGATTGGTGGGGGTCCCAGGTGTAAGACCCCTGCCAATCTAATATTGATAACCTATCCTTAGGATAGGCCATCAATATGTAAATTCCTGAAAACCCCTTTAAACTGTGTATTTGTACATCATGATAAATCAATATAGTTCTGCAAAATTATGGAAAACCACACAAAACACATTTCGATTTCACTTTTAATTCTGCCAACTGAAAGATGGGCGGCTTTATCCTTGCCTATATCATTTACAGGGAGAGACAGGGAAGCAGTACTC
The DNA here is from genome assembly GCA_033119425.1 of Bufotes viridis. Classification (NCBI taxonomy): domain Eukaryota; kingdom Metazoa; phylum Chordata; class Amphibia; order Anura; family Bufonidae; genus Bufotes; species Bufotes viridis. The sequence continues at coordinate 8,023,754 of CM065597.1, forward strand.
TCTGTACCTACACCATTTAGGCTCCATTCACACGACCGTATGTTGTCCGCAAAAAAACGGATCCGTTTTTTTGAGGACAACATATGGTCATGTGAATGAAGCCTTAGAGAGAGAGACAGGGAGGCAGTACTATCTCTACCTACAGCATTGACAGGAAGGCAGTACTATCTGTATCTATGTCATTTAAAGGAGATACAGGGAGGCAGAACTATATGTACCTACATCATTTACAGGGAGAGACAGGGAGGCAGTAATATCTGTATCTACATAATTTACAGGGAGAGACAGGGAGGCAGTACTATCTATACCTACATAATTTACAAGAAGATACACAGAGAAGCAGAACTATCTGTACCTACATCATTTACAGGGAGAGACAGGGAGGCAGTACTATCTGAATCTACACTATTTACAGGGAGAGAAAGGGAGACAGCACTGGCTTTTCCTACATCATTTACAGGAAGAGACAGGGAAGCAGTACTATCTGTAAATAGATCATTTACAGGGAGAGACAGGGAGACTACTATTTGCACCTACATCATTTACAGGGAGAGACAAGGGGGCAGTACTATCTGTACCTATATTATTTACAGGGAGAGAAAGGGAGACAGCACTGGCTTTTCCTACATCATTTACAGGAAGAGACAGGGAGGCAGTACTATCTATATTGACAAAATTTCCAGGAAGAGACATGGAGACAGTAATATCTGTATCTACATAATTTGCAGGAGACAGGAAGGCAATCATATCTTTCCCTACATTATTTACAAGAAAAGACAGGAAGGCAGTACTTTCTGTACCTATGTCATTTAAAGGAGATACAGGGAGACAGAACTATATGTACCTACATCATTTACAGGGAGAGACAGGGAGGCAGTAATATCTGTATCTACATAAATTACAGGGAGAGACAGGGAGGCAGTAATATCTGTACCTACATCATTTACAGGGAGAGACAGGGAGGCAGTAATATCTGTACCTACATCATTTACAGGAAGAGACAGGGAGGCAGTACTATCTATATTGACATAATTTCCAGGAAGAGACATGGAGACAGTGATATCTGTATCTACGTAATTTGCAGGAGACAGGAAGGCAATCATATCTGTCCCTACATTATTTACAAGAAAAGACAGGGAGGCAGTACTATCTGTAGCTCCATCAATTACAGGGAGAGACAGGGAGTCAGTACTATCTGTACCTACATCGTTTACAGGGAGAGACACAGGGAGGCAGTACTAATTGTATCTACAACATTTACAGTAAGAGACAGGGAGGCAGTACTATCTGTACCTACATCATTTACAGGAAGAGACTCTGGGAGGCAGTACTATCTGTACCTACAGTGGATATTAGAAGTATACACATCCCTGTTAAAATATCAGTTTTTTTTTTCTTCCCACCACCTAAAAGATTTCAGTTTGTTTTTCAATTAAGTTGTAGAGTTTATAGGTCACATTAAAGGTGGAAAAAGTTCTGAAATGATTTATCTTTGTCTCATTACAGCACAGAAACCTGACATTTTAACAGGGGTGTGTAGACTTTTTATATCCACTGGTACATCATTTACAGGAAAAGACAGGGAGGCAGTAATATCTGTATCTACATAATTTACAGGAAGAGACAGGGACGCAGTACTATCTGTACCTACATTATTTACAGGAAGAGACAGGGGGCGGTACTATCGGTCCCTGCATCATTTACAGGAAGAGACATGGAGGCAGTACTATCTGTATATACAACTTTTACAGGGAGGCAGTGCTGCATTTACCTACATCATTTACAGGAAGAGACAGGGAAGCAGTACTATCTTTACCTACATCATTTACAGGAGAGACAGGGAGGCAGCACTATCTGCACCTACATCATGTACATAAAGAGACAGGGAAGCAGTACTATCTGTAACTACCTCATTTACAGGAAAGAAAGGCAGTACTATCTGTACCTACATCATTTACTGGAGCATCAGGGAGGCAGTACTATCTGTACCTACATCATTTACAAGAGTTAAAGGGAGGCAGTACTATCTGCACCTACATCATTTACAGGAGAGTCAGGGAGGCAGTACTATCTGTACCTACATCATTTACAGGAGAGTCAGGGAGGCAGTACTATCTGTACCTACATCATATACATGAAGAGATACGGAGGCAGTACTATCTGTACCTACATCATTTACAGGAGAGTCAGGGAGGCAGTACTATCTGTACCTACATCATGTACATGAAGAGTCAGGGAGGCAGTACTATCTGTACCTACATCATTTACAGGAGAGACAGGGAGGCAGTACTATCTGTACCTACATCATTTACAGGAGAGACACGGAGACAGTACTATCTGCACCTACATCATGTACATGAAGAGACACAGAGGCAGTACTATCTGTACCTACCTCATTTACAGGTAGAGACAGGGAGGCAGTACTATCTGTACCTACATCATTTACAGGAGAGACAGGGAGGCAGTACTATCTGTACCTACATCATTTACAGGAGAGACACGGAGGCAGTACTATCTGCACCTACATCATGTACATGAATAGACACGGAGGCAGCACTATCTGTACCTATCTCATTTACAGAGAAGAAAGGCAGTACTATCTGTACCTACATCATTTACAAGAGATAAAGGGAGGCAGTATTATCTGTACTTAGATCTTTTGTATAGAGAAAAATATACTACTCGCCTTAAAGTGACTGCCATATTTCTGAAGAAGACACATTTACCAATACTGCCTAACATCTAGACAGACAGCTTTAATCTTTTCCACGTGTACCGCGGCTGATTCTGGGCGATAAATATGTCTACTTAAACTTTACACCACTCATTTGTTGGCTCACTTTATGCAAACATAGTAACTTTTATATATATTTTTGCACAATATCATTTTTAATGCAGGGCTCATTGATGTCATACCCTTTTTTGCTAAATCACACCCCTTATCTGATGAGGTATAAAAAAGAGTGTGATCCTGTCTAAAGCAATAAATGTGGTATGAAGCATGTGTAATAATAAGTCCACCCCAGAGAATGGGGCCACTTTACTGTTACATGAGCCGTTGCCATACAGACGACCCGGTCATTAAAAATGCACATTATGAACCGCGGTGAATGGGCTGCATTATAACACACGGGAATATATTACTGGAGCTTCTATGTAAGTTAATGACATTTTGCATAGAAAATAATACAGCGGGATTGTGTAGAAACCAGGACACTCTGTACTCTCTTTAATAACGTGTGCACCAGGTTTTACAAATTAGCGGAGCAGGTAATGCCATGTGACAAGAAGCCGGCTTATCACAGTTTAATTTCATATTTATAATTATAGGTTACAATTACGGGTTCATGAAGCAAGTCGTACCCTGCATTCTGAGTAATGGGAGGGAGGACTGATAGTCTTTCTAATTAGGACTATGAGACTACATCGACAATTTCCCCCTGTCTGACTTCCATCACAGGTCTTCCAAAGTGAAAATTTGACTTCTTTATTCCATTTGTTTCCATTTTTCTGATATGGAATTTATACGTCTATTATCAGCGTCGGTGACTTGAGCTGGAAAAAGGAGGAAACGAAGGCTTCTTCTCCAGTGTAGTATGGTGAAGTAATCAGTGGATCCTGCAATATCACGGATCCATGTAATCAGTGTCGGACACATTTCGAGCTCAGTCATCTTATATTGTGGCTTTTTATGTAGGTATATATGTTGGTCTAGTGTTTGGAGGTCATCATGAGTGTTATAGTGGCCACAAAGCTATGGCTTTGAATCCAACTACAGCAATATTATCATGGAGCTGTTATGGATCAGGAGGATCAGCGGTAATGTGGAACCACTGTGACAAGTGACCAGTTTGACTTTGGGCCAAACCCTAAGGGTGTTATTCTGGTGCTCCCCTGGTCCTTACCCTTTAACCCCTATATAGGGATCTGGTCTTCGCTGCAGGGGAGTAACCGGACTGTTACCTCCTAGGATGGTTCCAATACACTTGGCAGCTGACCTATAAGGGAACAGAGATGCTGGTGCACCAGAGGTCCAGGCATATTGCAAAACATGGATCACAGGCAGATTAGTAGAACAGGAACTCAAACAATCATACGGAATAACAGGAATCTTAACATTCTGAACAACAGGCAAGTCAGAACTGACGCAAGACCAGGCTTCAGGACCAAAGGCAACCCAGAGAATAGAAAAGAGAAGCAGACAAGCCAATGACAGAAAGGTGGTGCAACAGGAGACTAAGCCAGCAACAGATTCAGACTGGGGAATTAAGCCTGCGGACTCAGGCAGATACAGAGACATTCTAGGAGCCAGACTGGGGAACTTCACCCCACCAGGACTTGACAAAACTAGAAACAGACACTATTAACAATACAAGCCACGGCTGCCGGGACACATGGACCACAGAGAATATGCGCTGCCGCACTAGACGGCACTAAACACAAAGCTAATTTGCACAACTTTGGGTTTCTGGGAAAGAGATTCAAATTAGCTTTTCTTCCAAAGAGAAAAGAACACTAGTCCTGCCTGATGCCAATACTAAAAAAAATGCTAATTTGCATATATTTTTCCCAGAAATGCAGAGCAGCATTGACTGACTACAATACTCATTGTGCATACTTGCCATACTAGGTGAGCTCTCTATTGAGAAAGAGTAGTCACCAGACAACACATGTATTTTCCCCAGAAATCCAGAGGAGCATACCAGTCTCCTTCAAGGTTCTCTAGCGGTTTTCTATTGAAATCTCACCAGTGGCCCCTGATTAAGCTGTTGTTTTTGAAAGTCTAGGGAGATCAGAGAGGAGGTGAAAGCTAGAACTCAATCTGTGTTTATCCGCTCATCTCCTATCCTATGAATAAAGTAGTAAAATGACAACATCCCATTATCCTCACGCTGCGTTATCTGCACAGAGTAACGTGTGACCAAGGTGTGATACATCAGACTTCTTTTCTATTCAGACCATGCTGTGCCAATAAACAGTTCCCATAGTGACCAAGCAACTGCGTCCCGAAAGACGGTGACCTGAAGAGGGTAAATTAAGTTAACTCTGCCAGTGTGAAGAACCCTCGACCTCAGGTTAGAGACGGTAGGACATGCAGATACTTCTCTCAATAATTAAAATGTTGTTTCTCAGTTTTAGCCGGTTCATGGAGAAAAGGAAAGTGTAAATGAAAATTCCAAATGGACAAACGAGAATGCGGCAATATGGCTGCTAGGGTTTTAGTTGCAGCTGGCCAAGAAAAATAATATGGATGTAGCAGATACAGAAGATACTATACTTGTGATGCCATGATGTGGTGACATCATTGACAAGTAGCAAACTAGCTAGTAGGCGTTACACATAGTCTAAGCCAGGAATCTAATTTTACATTGGTGCCATAAATGTTTCAGATGGGACTGTCCCTTTAAGAAAAGATGACACATTTTGTAACATGGGAAAACGTGTATCGTTGGGATATCTGGAGAAATCTGCTATAGTGTGGAAGCCACACTGTAACAAAGAGTGACTGCAAGGAGGTCAAACCCTTTCCAATGTGCAGGAAGGGAAGTGATACTGTGAATGTTCCCGTTTCTACAGATCCCATCCAGCGTGGGTTCCTTCGGTTTGACGATTTTTACGCCAATAAGTCAGCTTGTGTTATTTTCCTCTTCTTTTGAAAATCAATGTAATCCAAACAATACCCGATGGATTCTTTTTTTTTCAGCAATCTGCAATTTGTCAGGTATAAATACGAACCAGGAGGAATTTTCTGCCGTCATCCTTTCGAGCGTATGATTATTTTTACTGGAGGAAGATTACGGTGATGAAAATGCTTTTACTGGTTCCTTCTATTAGATAAGACAATCTGGAGAAGATGAAACTATTTCTACAAGTAACTCGGCTCCTAGAATAGAGAAAATCGCTCCTTCCCTGATCACGGGGACGTCATTACAGTCACCTTTCTGGACTCTTCCCTCTTTATGGGGGGATGTTATATCAGAGACAATCCTAGTGATGTAGAAAACATTGTTACAATTCTGTACGAAATGTTGTAGAAACAATAAAATGATTCAGTGCCACAGAATAAATACAAATAATTACATACAATGTTGCAAATGGCCAAGTGAAAGTATTAAATACAAAGTATCAAAATAAAAATGTTAAAGGGAAGGTGTCACCATTTAGAATTTTTTCACTCATTTTATAATTTTCATTAGTTTTAGCTTTTTTTATCTTTATTCATTCATTCATTCAATAATATCTAAAAGCAAACTACATTTTGGAGCCTAATGTTTAGCCAACAGTAACATGTATATATTTTATATATGGTGAGCTCCACCTAGTGGTGGCTCCAGGTAGCTAGAAATGTATCATTTGCATTGATCACTACATGAAGAGAGATAGGAGAGACAGTTCAGCACCAGGACATCTCACCTCGGGCCCCATGGCAGAGGTGTGATCCACCGCTATACACCACTACCTTTTTTTTTTAGATGTTAATCCTTGCTGCTCTCTGGTTGTCTTCCCACTTCCCAAAAGCTGTTCTTACCTGTCCGGAGGATTCCTGGCTCCCGTCCCGCTCCAGTCAATGCCCGTTGCCGCTTCTGCCGACTCCCTGTGTGCATGGGAACGCCTCCATGCTAAAATGTACTGTCGGATGTGAGAATCACGATCTCACAAATTTGACTAAGTTGTAATCGCAATGCGATTAATATAACCTGAATTACTCGCATTGCGAATTCAACTTAGAGCTGAGTTGCTAATGGTTGTATTGCTACAACATAACGAAGAAAACGAAGATGACGAATATCACGAATTCACGAATATAGCGCTATATTCTCAATCTTCGTTATATTCTAGCAACAACCATTAGGAACTCAGCTCTAAGTTGAATGCGCAATGCGATTATATGTTCGCTTCGCGATTTAAACTTAGAGCTGGGTTCCTAATGGTTGTTGTATTGCTAGAATATAACGAAGATTGAGAATATAGCGTTATATTCGTGAATTCGTGATATTCGTCATCTTCGTTTTCTTCGTTATGTTGCAGCAATACAACCCTTAGGAACTCAGCTCTAAGTTTAATTCGCAATGTGAATATAAATTCGTGCAACATTCGCAATATATAAAATGACGAATATTCGATTTCGACAAATATATTGACGAATATTCAATCGAATATTCGCGAAATATCGCAAAATCGAATATGGCACCTCCCGCTCCTCACTAGTATTTAGCATGTTGAGTCGATGTCTGCACCATCTGATACATAGGACTGCCCTTTGTACCTGGTATACATATCTAACAGAACAGCATGAAGAGCTTCTTAAGGGCTTATATTTTACGGGTGATTTTTTCGCTATTTCTCTGCGGTGTTCAGCGTAATAACTTTTGCTCTACCTTGCAGCAACAGGTAATTATATTCAGAAAAGGAAAGTTATAGAGTGTTCAGTGTCCTGCAGCAATCACCCCCAAAGCAGCTTCCGAATAGGTTTTCGATAAGTACAAGATGCAAAACTCCATGATTGATAGAAATGAAGATCTGATGATTTCTAGGCGGTAGTAAAGTCTGCTGACGGACGCCCTGCCGCTGGTTTCTGCACCATTACAAATCGCTTTGATTTGTTGTCGACTTCTGGACCCGGAGCAATTAAAGAATATAAAGCCGTCACTGAAACAAATAACCGGACCCTTAGCACGAATGGACCGGACATGATGAATTGCTGGGAGCGCTGAGACTTTATGATGGCCTCATGATTTCCAGGATGGGGACACTTACTTTTTATGTTCACCATATTTACAGTTAATACATTTAAATAATATTTTCACTTCCCTTTTACATTTGTGCATTTATGTCCTAGCGCACCGCACAGATCTTCTACTGGTCTTATACTCCAGTTACATCCAGAGCTGCACTCACAGTTCTGCTGTCTGCCTCGACAGTGGCAAAAAGTCCTACCTCTAGATTACAACAAATAAGCGATTACAATTAACCCTTCCAGTGATGCCGCCCTGCCGTTTGTTGTCTTCCATGTCGGTTGCTTTAGCTCTTCTCATTAGGACGAAGCGATGACTCCATTTCAGCTGCACTGTCTATTGAAGTCTAATATCCACCTATTGTTTAATTATAGACTTTTTCTGTCTTAATGTCTCCCCCTCATGCTTTACACTGCAGCTCTTCTTGCTCTCGCGAGCTGCTATTTATAGGTCAGTGCATTGATTTCCATTACATTTTTGGGTATAAAAGTAGTTGTATTGTTTTATATATGGTGCGGTTCTGACACGTATTGGGTCCGTGGTGGTCTCCACTTCCTGGTTCTGGCTTGACACAAAGAAAGTGGCAGGAAATGCCTACTCAGCCCCGGCAGGGGAGGTCAGTGATGCATATTTTTTAACCCATCCTGCCCCATATATAAAAAATGTAATCTTTCCAGAAACCCTTTATATTCTGTACAGAGAGTGAACAAGCAGGGGGTAGCAAGATGATGTTCCACATCCAGCAGAATTCTGAATGCAGCTCTTGATGTGACTGCAGTATCAGATTATTAATATATCTAATCACTGACCATCTGTTTTCTAGAGGAGCCACCCAGTAAAATATAGAGTAGTAAATCTGTTGCTCACGCGTTTCACAAGGCTCCAATAGACTTCATCGTGAAGCCAGTTGTCCCAGAATGTGGAAGCTGAAGGTAATAAACAATTACTGTTCAGCTGAAAAGTGATAAAATACGAAGGTTTCCGTCTTGTCAGCAAGTCATTACCATACATTAGTTCATTTTGGGTTCTTGCTTGAATGAGGATGAATATATTAGACTTGCGTTCATTTGTCGGGAAAAGCCACTGAGCCAGCTTCTTTTTAATTGTCCTTGACACATCCCGTAGAGTGTGATGCGGTGTACGCAGTCTGGACAGGCAGGACCTGTCATACCGCACTTGTGTATATGGGTGAGCGCCATATACTGTTGGGTCTGATCATTAAATGCTGCCATGATATCAAGAGACCACAGGAAGATAAGGCAGCTCAGGGTAAAGTAGAATCTGCTTTAAATTGACCCCGAGTCATGTGGAAGAAGGTGGTTCTTACTTCTTACATAACATTACCTCCTGTGGAACTCTTTGTTGGGTTCTTATGGTATCTTAGAAGCATGCGGAGTGACAACAACATATGGCCGCCATGATGGGGCTCATTCTTGACATTATCTCTGCCTCTAGCATAAAAAAAAGGGGTCATCTAGTATCTTCAACAGCCCCATCCCCCCCATGTGCCGGGACCCTCTGTGGGAATATACGTATATACTTACCCGCTCCTGGCGCCGCTCTAGTTCCCCGCACTGCCGCTGCTGCGTCTCTCTGAAAACATCCAGTGTCGTGGGGGAGCAACCAATGGCAGGCGGGGACGGGGACGAGCCTCCCTGGCATCGCGGGGCAATCAGCATAGTATTACCCATCATTTGCCAATTGTATATGACAAGCGGCTCCTATGAGGAATTGCCCACTTTTACAGAAACAGTGCCAGCTGGAATAAGGTGCCATCAGGGGTTCAGATTGGGCAGTCACACCCAAGACTTGGTGCCTAAGGGATCCAAGATACCAGCATTATAAATGGCACATGATAGATGGAGGTCCTGTTTATTTTACATTGAGGGCAGGCCTAGGGGCTTTAAGTTAAGCTTCTGGGTCCCATATAGACCAGACATACCTGGGCAGATGCTTGGGCCCACTGGGTTTGAGGGTATCATGGTGATCAGGGTAACCATGCTGTTATGACGGTGGCCCATGCCTGCTGCCGCTTCACTCTTCCCGGTGGACACAGCCATTGTTCTGCTCACCGGCCCCTCCACCATGAGCGTAGCTATAAGGGGTGCAGAGGTAGCAGTTGCTACCGGGCCCAGGAGCCTGAGGGGGCCCAAAGACCTTTAGGGTGCTCGCCACATCTGGCTCTTAAATGACCAGCCATGGGGTACTTAAGGCATCTTCATTTGTGGGAAGGTGCCTTAGCAGTAGTTTTTCTAGATTGCTAGTATCCGGTGAAGATGTGTTGTTCTTTTCTCTGCCCATGTACAAACCATGTCTGTTTCCTGCATTGTGACCCTCTGCTGTCTGACCGATGCCTGACCTCCATATTGACCCTCCGCTACCTGTCGTGACCCCAGACTGTTTACCATATAGCACATACTCTGCCTGACAACCTCAGCTTGTCCCTGCCTATTATTTTGCCTGCCCCCTGGGTGCCTGCACTGGTGTCTCTGGTCCTCATGGGCCTGTTGTCAGTCATACAGAGACTACATCAGGGAGTAGTGGCATGATGGTTCCCCTGCACATGGATGGACACCAGGACACTGCCAAGATAACACTCTTAAGAGTAACTCAAAGTCAAATCTGTTGGTAAACAGATGGTTCCACACCCACAAGGTGGACTGGACTGGGGGCTGCTGATCCTCTGAAAGACCTACATACACCTCAAGCCAGCCTTGATATACTGCCGACCATGATGTTTCCAATGGACTGCAGTCTCCTGCAATCCACCAGCAGACGGCAGAGTATACCCCATGGGCTCCACCTTCGAATGATGACAAATAAAGATCCAGCTTGAAACATTGTATCAAGCATTATTTATTGTTACAGCCTTATTATAGGATGCATGAATTCCACCCAACCAATTTTGATCGTTCAGTGGGCGGGGTTTATTGTTACGTGACTGTATACATTGTAGGTGTGGTCAGAGGTAAAAAAGCAAAAAAAGCATAAGCTGCTACATTGTAGAAACCATACTGCAACAGAGTACAGGGAGCCTAAACTACACCACCATCCAAATACTACAAGTTTTACTGGAATTGCCCTTTAAATCCAATAGAAGTGGCTGGTAAAGTTAGACACAAGATGGATCATTGAAAAAATATTTATTTTCCCTTTTTTCTAGTTACTAATTAAACTGTAAATCATCTCTTGGGCCAACATACGACTTTGTATCATTTTCGCCTCACAGTGTGACGTCTCAAATCTTCTTTTATCATCGTCTCGGCTTCTCAGTAAGAAGCACATTTTGTAGGAAATGTTGGAATTTCAGTTCTGTTTTGACAAAGTGATTCTTACACTTGCATAGTAACTGGAAATCTGCTCCGAGAACGAACCCACTGAATTATGTATCCAAGGCCATGGATGTTAAGTAGTACAGATGTATTCATATTTATAGAGCGGAAAGAAAGTCACCGAGTTTTACAGTCTGAATATTACTAGTCTGCGGGGAGATCATCGCAGCAAAATGTCATTGTCCTATAGGTTCCTTGTCCAGCTTAGGGTTATTGTATACATTTCATGACATGGCTCCTGATAGAAATGTACAGACATAGCAAACATGAACGAGTGTGTTTCTTTTCCGGCATTGAGTTCCGTCAAAGGGGCTCAATGCTGGAAAAGAACTGATCAGTTATATCCTAATGCATTCTGATCGGAGAGAAATCCATTCAGGATGCATCAGGATGTCTTCAGTTCAGTCACCGAACGGTGTTTTGGATGGAGATAATACCGCAGCATGCTGCAGTATTATCTCCGTCCAAAATGCCGGATCCGGCATTAATTTACTTTGAAATGTATTAGTGCCGGATGAGGCATTAAGAAATACCTGAAGGACGGATTTAAAAAAAATACAAGACGGATCCGTCTTTCCGCATGACAAGCGGAGAGACGGATCCGTTCTTGCAATGCATTTGTGATGCGTCTCCAAATGTTTTCAGTTTACATCCAGATTGCCGGATCCGGCCGGCAGTTCCGGTGACTGAACTGCTTGCCGGATAACTCTGCCGCAAGTGTGAAAGTAGCCTAAGCCGGTTTCTGAAAACTTTAAATTGAGATAAAACAATAAAAACCATTGAAAAGTTAAGTTAAACTTTGCTGCAACTGTGTATTTAACAGGTTAAGTGTCACGTTACATTTGCTACATCTGTAAACTGCCTCTATGTAAGATGTTTGGACTCAGGCCTCATGTACCAGGGCATTTTATAGCCGTACAAGCCCCTAATTGTGCAGAGCAGTAACGTGGCACTTGTAGAAGCAGGAATGGTTGTAAGAGGTGGCACACTACTTGCTGAGGGGTCCTATTTCCTTATAGGGCCACTAGGATTTGACCCCGGGGGGAAACTTAAGAAAGAAGCTTGAGACTTTACCATTAAAGCCTTGGCTAGTTAAGCTTTGTATGGCGGTATTTTTTTGGACATGGAATGGCAGCGTCAATATAAGGCAATATAGTGGGCAAAATGTATGGAGGTGTTTTGAGGGCACTATATAGCAGTACTGGGTTAACCCTGCTAATCAAAATGATACCTGCCTTGTGGAAATTGGTTGTTGCGTTCCCGAGAAAGGAGATTTTTATTCTTTATGCAAATGAGGGCTTCAGTGCACTGTGGGGCGGGGTTTAACTGTAAAGCTGAGGCGCTTCAGTGCACTAAGGGGACAGGCAGCACCTCTCAGTGCACTAAGGGGACAGGCAGCACCTCTCAGTGCACTAAGGGGACAGGCAGCACCTCTCAGTGCACTGAAGAACAAAGGTTTTATTTTTAATTGTATTCTGCAGCGTGTAAGGTATAATAGGGTTGATCCTCCCGACAAGTGCTTATTAAGTGGATAATACCTCCATCGTATAAGGGTAACTATACAGAGGTCAGTGAGTCCTTACTCTTCATAGCAGGGGACTATAGGGACTGTTTGTAGTTAATAAGGTGGTGGGTAAATGTCAGTTGTGAGAAAACACATTTAAATAAAATTTACTTATTTACAAAATTTATAGAAATTATTAAAAACAATTCTGTAGAAATAACCCTGTAAGACAATGGAAAGAAAAAATGGACTTTTCCCATGAGATCCTTCGGCACAAGAACTACCTTGTGATTAATCCTGATGCTGAACCCTCCAAGCCGTCGCATGTATCCTCGGCGGAGCGCTAGAATTTTCTTGCGTGCTTCCACTTTTAAGTACAAATTCAATTTTGAGTGTTATTATTAGTGTTCTGTGAGGCTCTGCGGGATTTTCTCGTATTTGATGAGGATGCCTGTGTGAGTCGCCTATTATTTGGTATTACATTGGATCCGTTGCTACAGGAGACCCTACTGTACGAGAGCGCGGTAAAAAGAGACTCTTTCCATTCACTGTGAAGGGGGAGCCGCTCTGTTGTTTCAATCATCTACAAATAGAAATAATTTGTAACAAAAGAAGAAAGTGGAAACAATGTAGAAAATCTGCCGGGAAATCCACTGCTGACACAGATTCAGGCTCTGTTCACATTTGCATCAGAGGTTTTATTAGGAGCATTAGTTGGAAATTCCATCATAATTGACTAGAGATTTAGCGCAGCACGCTATCCTATGCATCTACTGTAGGTCTAATGATGGTCGCCGTGATGGAAACCTGAAAGACCTATTATAAACCGAGGAGTTCCATCGGTTTCAGTAAGATGAAAATAATTAAGACTGCACCGTATAGTCCTTCTTCATTATTAATGGTCACGCAACACTTTTTATACACCTTTAAATAGGGACTGTTGCTGGTCTGCGGTTTGGCTGGTCAGGAGGCGGGACAATATGCAGATTATTGCTGCTCTTGCCTGCAATCTCCTGCAGATTTTTTGACAGTAAACACAGAATATTAATCAGCTTTGGCATCAGCTCTGGCATACCCACTTCTCAAACCCCAGCACTCTCCTGCCCTACAGGTTGGGCCCCTCTTCTGCCATCTGCTTTTCCTCTTTTTCCACATCATCTAATATAGATGGGAATATGTCATCAGGAATGTCCAGCTCCTCCTCTCTCTGCATCTTGCTGACTTTTTATAGAGACCAAGAAGGATGATTTGGAAGAAGTAAAGCCAGCAAAAGATGAGGATGGTCATCAATAAGACATAAGGGGTGCAGACTGGATGGTATTGGTTGGCACTCTGGCACTGGACTAATAAAGGCTCCATCTTATTAGTATTGATTGAACCTTATTTTACGGCTTATGTGGGAATAAATAAATGTAGAAATAAATAAATAAAACTGATGCAGAATCAGTCTCCATGCACTGTCCCTGTACTCTCCCTGCAGTCTCCCTGCACTGTCTCTGTACTCTCCCTGCACTGTCCTTGTACTCTCCCCCTCCAATATTCCTCTAATCTATCATTTTCAGCAACACTGTCCCTAGTGAATCAGCACTTGCCCCTTCTCTCCCTGCACTCAGCTCACAGGACAATGGCGGAGACCGTGCAGGAAGAAGGTTTTATAGGGCTGTGACATCACACGGGCTGACTATCTGAGGTTTGGCTGGCTTCATGGGATTATGGGTGATCTCGTGTTCCCGGGCTTGTCTCCTCTACACTTAATTTCCATGTGTAACATGTGCAGGAAAATCTGATTCGTTACCACAAGGTGCGAGTAAATTCAGATTCTTTGCAAATCAAAGTTTTCCTAAACTTCGGACCAAATACCACTATTCAATACTATTGATGACCTATTCTGAGAATCAGCCATGAACATCACAAAACCTTCTAACATTGACTCTATAGTCATCAGATGGAAAATTTTTGATAATGAAATAGAGTAAGTTTTGGGTTTTTACTCATTTCTTCCAGTTTATATTGTCTGGTTGCAATGCATTTACGTTCTGTCCAGAACCCATCAGCAGGCTCTAATCTAATATAGGATCTAATATTCATATTATTATAAAATGTTAACTATTAAAGGGACAAGCCAGTTGTGCACCACCAATGAGGCCAGGGAAGGCGATCGCCTTAAGCAGCACCAGGTAGGGGCAAGAGGGGGGCAGCGGAAGGGCCATGGGCAATGAGCGCTTTCATTGTGGCAAAGGGGTTAGGTGTGACGGTCCCTCCCATGATAGAGGTGAGAAGATCTGAGAGACTGGCTGCATGTGAGGGTATCTGACAGTTTCTCTGTTTTCATCTTGCTGTGTTGTTGTTTGGTAATGACCACAACTCTTGTCAGGTGCAGCTTGTGGTCATTACTGAGGTTCTATTTCGTTCTGACTCACACTGCAGTGCTTACTATGCGGTTGATATTTCCTGCTGGAGTTGGTTGAGCTGGTGTGTTGTTCCTTTGGATCTCCTGCTCCTCCATTCTTCTTTAAGCTAAGTGCATTTTGTTTTGCATTTTGTTGTTCGCTTGTGTGTGTTGTTGTCTAGGCCTCAGGGAGACATTCCCTGCCACCACTCCTAGGGCCTTCCAGGGTCTCCAGGGCTAAGGTTCCGGTGTATGAGTATTTCCGCCTTCAGGGTCTACTCACACTGGCAGGAGTCAGGGAGAGGTCTAGGGATTCCTAGGAGTTCACCATCCCTCTCACTTAGGTTTGAGGCCTAGACTCGAGTCTATTCCTTGTGTGTTTTATCTGTTGTTATTCCCTCCCCATTACCCATGACATTAGGTTAAGAAATTGGCATGGGGGGGGGAAGGGGCACCATTTCAGTTTTCGCCTCAGGCAGCAGAAAGGCTTGGTGCATCCCTGGGCCAAGCATATTTTTTGGTAGCCATGTGTCATAAAAAGACTGAAGAATGGAGATAATAGGTAATATTGGTGAAGGTGATTTCCCTGTGACTACTATGTTTTGTTATCCCTATATTACATCGCTACCAGCTAGCTCCCACGTATAGATCTCCCTTAAAGGAGTTGTCCAGAATTAGAAAAACATGGCTGCATTCTTCCAAGCACAGGGCCACATCGGTCTACAAGGGCCAGATGGTACTGCCATTGAGTCCAACTTTACTTCATCTGAGCTGCAATACCAACCTCTAACTATGCACAGGTGTGGCGCTGTTTCTGGAAGAAAGCAGACATTTTTTAATTTTATTTTTTGTAATCCTTTCAAGCTTTTTTAATAGTATGTTTAGCTTTGTTTCACTAAAAGTCAACTTGTGCTCATATTGTTACAATTTAGTTATAAATGTGATGATGTGCCCCATGACAACACTTCCTGTCCCTGTGATCAGGTCAATGTTAACAATAAGCTTCACAGCAGCCAATCAAAATCTGATATATATTTTTTTAATTGGATGTTATAAGGGCCTGTGCCAAAGCTCGGAAACAGGAAGTGTTGTCATGGGCCTCATGCACATGACCGTATGTGTTTTGCGGTCCCTAAATTGCGGATCCGCAAAAAAAATATCCGTATGGCATCTGTTTTTTTTTGCAGGTCCATTATTTTTGCGAATCCATTGTAATAATGTATATCCTTGTCCACAAACTAGAAAAAAATAGGACATGCTCTATTTTTTTGGCGGGGGCTACGGAACGGACATACTGATGTGGACAGCACATGGTGTGCTGTCCGCATTTTTGGCGGACCCATTGAAATGAATAGGTCTGCATCCTATCAGCAAAAAAACGGATAAGCAAACAAAATACGATTGTGTGCATGAGCCCAAAGGCACAGGCGTGAGGTCTCTACTAATGGAGCCCGGTAACTTTGATAACTCTGATAAAACTTTTTTGTGAAAAACATTTTCTAGATTCATATATGAGGGGTTAAATACAGATATTGGCCCTCGGAGATGATGAGACTGGTAGTCCTGTAGAGTACTGCAGACATGACAGGCACGGCAGGGGAGTGGGGGGGGGGGGTAGAGTATCTAAGATTCTCTCACGCAAGAAGCTATCAAAGGGAAATGAGCAAGTGCTACAATGACTGTGATGAGTATTATCTGGAGACGTTGCGTTTTCCATTGTAGCTCGGTGCAGGATGGTGAGAATGGCGCGGCAGGCGACGGGCAGCACGAGCTGTGTTAATGATTCCAATTGAGACGTTCAAGCTTTTCAAGAAAAAGTCTACAACAAATCTTAAAGAAGAGGCCGCCAGCTGTGAGCCGGGACCAGGCGAGGAGCAGCGAGGACGGCGGCGTCTGATTAGGGTCATATCAAAAGTTACTGTGACCCAGCGGCTAATCAATTAAAAACTTGAATTTATGCCCAGGAGGACGGTTTCTGATTATACAACAATGTGGAGAAGCTCCACGTCCTGCTCCAGATGATAATTTACTCGTAGGCAGCATTAAGGATTTGATTAGAGAGAAGAGACACGAGTCTAAGATGACGCCTGCTGCTGTCTGACTACTCCTTTGCTGTTGGAAATGACTTGTTGTCAGCCGGTGAGTCGGTTCCAGTAGTCACTGCAGCCATGTTTAGCAGTTCTGGAGCTATCACTAGTCTAGTCCCAGGGTCACCCAGGCTTCACGGGAACGCACAGCCCCTGCTCTCCCCACCCTCTTCTCTCCACTCTTATTAATTCACAATGTTATTTACTAATAATGTCCTATAACATCTTCTCCGCTGTTGTGATCTCCCATAATTCCATGCGCCGCAGCTCTTCTCTGTATAAGGGCTCATGCATGCGCACGTGTGCTGCCCGTTACCATATTGCGGACCGCATTTGTGGATCCGCAATACACGGGCACCGTCCCGTGCGCATTCTGCATCACGGATGCGGACCCATTCACTTCAATGGGTCCGCGAATCCGGAGATGCGGAACGGAATCGCATAACGGAACACTACGGAAGCACTACTTTGGGGTTCTGTTCCGTACTTCCGTACCACAAAAAGTTAGAACATGTCCTATCTTTTTGCGGAACGGACGAATGCAGACCCATTTAAGTTGAATTGGTCTGGAGTCATCCCGGCGGTCGTACGGAGGTTGCCCGTGCATTGGGGACCGCAAATTGTGGTCCCCAATGCACGGAACGGACCACCTACGGCCGCGTGCATGAGCCCTAAGTTGCAGCACTCAGCTATTTCCAGAACTCCCATAGGGATTATTGGAATAGCTGTTTGCACGCCCAAACTACTAATTGATTTTGGGGGGCTCTGCACGGCTTTGGGGTCCCAGCAGTAGGACCCCCACCAATCTAATAGTTTTACCCTGTTCTGTGGATAGAGGATAACTTTTATCAACCAGAATACCCCTTTAAACACTATTATGGTTACCACAGTGGTTGTCACCATTGGGAATGCAGCGTCTGTTTGACCATGTGACTACTCACAAAGGACTAAATGGAAGATGAGAATATTAAAAATGATTGGAATTAAAGGAACTGTCCACTTTATAAAACCCATTTCCCTGTGCCCCTTTAATTTCAATAAATAGTATGTGACAACTAGGAATGAGTGAATTGATTTCAAATGAAACATCCGAAATTGGTTCGCATAAAGCCTTGTTAGAGTACAGTACGGAGCGAGCGCATTGTACAGTATTAGAATGTATTGGCTCCTATGAGCGGAAGTTATTACTTTGCAAAGTCTCGCGGGATATCAGGAATGAATTTCTACTGTAAAAAACCTTTTACCGAACTCGGGCTCGGTTACCAGTGGTGCCTTGGATCCGAACCCGAGTTCGGTAAAAGTTTTTTTTACAATAGAAATTCATTCCTGATATCAAGCAAGACTTTGCAAAGTAATAACTTCCGCTCATAGGAGCCAATACATTCTAATACTGCATGGAGCGCTCGCTCCGTACAGCATTCTTCTAACAAAGTTTTATGGGAATCGACTTCGGATCTTTCATCAGAAGTCGATTCGCTCGTCCCTAGTGACAACCATTATTGACCGGTATATCAGAGCCTATAGGTGTTGTTACCATAGACTGACAGGTAATCAGAGTTACATTCCCAGCCTGCAACCACCAGCATTATTGTGCTGATCTGTCAGCGTTATATACTCATGAACCAGGAAGCTCAGGATGAGCAGGGATCCAAGATTGGGCATTTCTGTGGTTCTTTGGGTTGTAAAAACGATTTATTTATGTGATAAGCTGAGTATGTTCACAGCAGTGACAGGACTGGAGCTATCTCACCCCCGTGTTCATGGACGTACATCCCAAGGTGACTGATTCTTCCCTCTGTTTTCCTTTTTTACGTCCCCGTCTGGATCACCAGCGATATGCTAATGATTGATTCTTTTTATAACCCCTAATGAAGTCTCCCCGCACCTGAGAGCGGATGTGAAGGCTTCGGAGCTGTAATAATGGTGCGCACTTAGGCCGCTAATAGACTGACTCACGGCCATTAAACCGTCCGGGCTTCATGAAAGTCACACCCTGAGCCACAATGGAGGACGTGAGGGGGAGGGGAGCGGCCAGATTAGGGTGAAGATGAAAATTAATATGTGATGGAAATCTACTAATATTTACCCACATTTACTAAGGTGAGTGCACCTAGATTTTGGAATAAAGTGTGCCGGAATGTGCCAGACTAGAAAGAGCAGGTTCCCCCAGTCACACAGAGTGTTTCAGGTAAGATCTCATGCACATGACCGTATGTGTTTTGCGATCCGCAAAAAAAATGGATGGCCGCTGTATGGCATCCGTTTTATTTTTTGCAGATCCGTTATTTTTGCGGATCCATTGTAATAATGCCTATCCTTGTCCGCAAACTGGAAAAAAATTGGACATGCTGATGCGGACAGCATATGGTGTGCTGTCAGCATTTTTTGCGGACCCATTGAAATGAATGGGTCTGCATCCTATCAGCAAAAAAAAACGGAACAGACAAGGAAACAAAATGTGGTCGTGTGCCTAAACCCTAAAGGATGTGCTGATGTGGTGGGACTGAGAATTACTTGGTAAGAAAAGCAGTGCAGAGTATTTCAGTATAGGGGCGTGTTGATCTTTGGAGAGTTTGCAGACTGAGCATTAGGGCTCATTCACACAACCGTGGTTTTTGTCCGCAAAAAATGCGGCTCAGGTGTGAACCCATTCACTTCTATGGGGCCACAAAAGATTCGGACAGCACTCGGTGTGCTGTCCGCATTCGCTGCTCCGTTTTGTGGCCCAGCAAAAGTTATGAGTCATGTCCTATTCTTGTCCGTTTTGCAGACAAGAATAGGCATTTCTAAAAGAGCCGTCCGTTCCGCAAATTGCGGAAGCCACACGGGCAGCATCCGTGTTTTGCGGATTCGCAATTTGCGGACCGCAAAACACAGCATGGTCGTGTGGACGAGCCGTTATTTGTAGAAGTTGCTGGGTACTATCAGCAGCACAGAGTATTTTATGTTAGGAGATCTCAGAGACTGAAAATTACTGGGGGGGAATAGAGTCTACCAGCAGAGAGGAGTATGCTGATCTTGTGGGAGGTTGCAGACTCACAGTTACATAAGCCGTGTCCCACTGCAGAGCAGTGCTCCACTGCAAAAAAGGCTGTTTACTGTGCATTTTCTAAGCTGCTACAAACCAAAACTGTAATTTCTGTGATTGCTGAGTTGAGAAAACAGGCCATATCCGCCAGCCACTAGGTGGAGCTGTGAGTCAGCTAAGAGCTAGCTGAAATCAGTTCTGCATTAAGTCAGCCAGACAGAAGGGAAAGACAGACGAAAAGAGCAAAGTTATACTTGAGGAGCAGGCCAGATGTAAAGAGGCGGTGCAGTATAGAAGCCTGTGGAGAATTGCTGACTGATAAGGATCATCAGCCTCCATAGCTAAGTTTTCTTCTGCTGCCTGTGCACAACTAAAGAGCAGATTGGCCACCTGCATACGGCCTCATGCACACAACCACATGTGTTTTGCAGTCCGAGAATCATGGATCTGCAGAACATGGATTCTAGCTAAGGGTACTTTCACACTAGCGTTATTCTTTTCCGGTATTGAGCTCCGTCCTAGGGGCTCAATACCGGAAAAAAACTGATCAGTTTAATCCTAATGCATTCTGAATGGAGAGCATTATGTTCAGGATGCATCAGTTCTGTCCCTCTTACGTTTTTTGGCCAGAGAAAATACCGCAGCATGTCCAAAACACCGGAACACTTGCCAGAATGCGGGCTCCGGCATTAATTTTCAATGAAATGTATTAGTGCCCGATCCGTATTAAAATTACCGCATTAACGGATCCAGTCCTCTGGTCTGCGCATGCGCAGACCTTTAAAAATGGGAAAAAGATAATTACCGTATTGTTTTTTCCGAATGACAACCGGAGAGACGGATCCAGTATTGCAATGCATTTGTGAGACGGATCCGACATGCTGTTTGCTTCTTTTGTGGCTCTATTGAAATTATTAGGTCCGCATCTGATCCACAAAAAATGTGCATCAGATGCGGACTGAAAATATGGTTATGTTCATGAAAAAAGAGCCACATCCCACCGAGGATACTGTGGACTTGTTCCTTGTGAGCACAGCAAACTGTAAAGAAGGTGCAGAGTGTAATCTGATGTTAGGGTCCGCCCTGTGGTTGCATTGTATAGAAAGAGAAAGTAAAGTGTTGCACCCCTGTGCCTGGACGCTTAGTCAGCTAGAGAATTACAGTAGGGAAAGTGCTCCAAGAGACAACTGTGCCTGTTAACTCCATCATAGCCTTGTAACCTGTGTCGTCTGTGGAATCTGCACGTGTAAAACATCTGCCAGTCCATGCGTGCTGAACCTGTGATTAATGCACTCAAACTTGAATCTTCAATAAAGAATTGTTCACAAATTATTTCTCGTGCTGCTACACTGCACCGACATCCTTAGCTGCACCAAGCGGCCCTGCCTTGCACCTGAAAATCATTAAAGGGGTCCTCTCACTTCAGTAAGTGATCATGCTTGCACAATATAGGAAAAAGCACCAGCCTATGTGCGCTCCCATGGTCCCGGCCACCAGAGAGGCTGACGCTTTATAGAAATATATATAGTAGCCCATTATAGAAATGCCTATTCTTGTCCGCAAAACGGACAAGAATAGGACATGCTATATTTTTCGGGGGCACGGAACGGAGCAACGGATGCGGACAGCACACGGAGTGCTGTCTGCATCTTTTACGGCCCCATTAAAGTGAATGGGTCCGCGGTCGAGCCGCGAAATATGCGGCTCGGACGCGGACCCGTACAACAGCCGTGTGCATGAGGCCTGAGGGTTGCTAAGTAGAAGGCATTGGGTTCTCCCAGCAGCACAGAGTATTTATCAGAGAGGAATCTTCTGATTTTCGGAGAGGGGGTTCACTAACTAAAGTTTGCTTAGTAGAAGGCATTGGGTTCTCCCAGCAGCACAGAGTATTTATCAGGAGAGGAATGTTCTGATTTCCAGAGAGGGTGAGTCACTAACTAAGGGTCGCTTATGTTAAATAAGGAATGTGGAAAACGTTCTGATTCACAATACAGTTCGCTGAAGATACTTTGTAGTGACCTTGCTGTCATTTGCTCATTATTTTCTTGCTGATTCCCGGACACCGGGAGAATTGAATATTACATAGTTACGAGGTGGGTAAGACTGGAAAGAGACAGAAGTCCCTCAAGTCCAGCCCATAATCCTACAGTGTTACATGTAATACAATTGTATCTATTTATAGACACAAAAAGTGTGAAATAATAAATATCTGACAATAAAACATACAGAAAGCGGCGCAGTCGGGGGCTGCTCTCACCATATATTTAGACGCCGTATCCTTCTGAGCGCTAACGCATTATAATGTCAGCTTTCATGATGGATCAATAATGTAAATGCCACAGGGTTTGCATGATAACAAACACAAGAATGTTCGGGGCCATTTTTCTTTCGTTGCCATTGATTGCAGATTGTCATTAAACCGCATGCAGTACATTACTGCGCTCATTATAGGCTGCACTCAGGAGAACGTGCGCCAATATATATCTAATGTGACAAATATGGGACGAGCTGTTCCCAGGGGGGACATCACAAACGCAATACGTATAAGAGGAAAGTTTTATTGCCTCTTTGTATAACTGATATCTCGGGATTTCAAACACGACTTCAGACTCTCGGTTTTGATGAAGAGCTGCAGCTGGAGTCACCGATTTTGCAAAGATTCAAAGCGGAGAACAAGGCAATATCTGGAAGCTGAGAACATGCGCTGAATACAAATGGCGACAAAAAGACACAAAATATCCATCATCATCATCATCATCCTTGTCTTCAATCAGTTATTTCAGCTAATTAAAGGAATCTTCACAGACAGCCCCTTTAAGGGTACGTTCACACGACGACAATTGTCGCGCGACAAAAAGTCGCGCGACAATTTGGGAACCACTACACTGCAACACTTGTAGCGCGACATTGATGTCACATTAATGTCGCGCGACAATTTTTATAATGGGAGTCTATGGTGGTGTCGCACGTGCAACATGCGACATGTTGCGACTGCGACACAACAGTCGCAAAAAATCCATCCCGGATGGATTTTCTCCGACTGTCGTGTCGCAGTCGCAGCATGTCGCATGTCGCACTGCGACACCATAGACTCCCATTATAAAAATTGTCGCGCGACAATAGTGCGACTTTTTGTCGCGCGACAATTGTCGTCGTGTGAACGTACCCTAATATGAAAGGCCTGATTGGCACGGCTCCTGGTGCCTCATTACCTCTGCAGTGGCCTCTACAGTGGAAGCGTGGTATGACACGTGGCCATCACAATGAATGACTGCTCATGTATGGGTGGACTAGGTCAGTGAGGGTCCGGCTTGCTGGCAGTCCTCTTGTGTCCCATCTCAGGGGTTATTGAGAAGGGCACAATCCCTCTCCATGATGGGAGATGTAGTTTTGACTTCTGATGTAGCGTGTGCCCATATGGCATCAGTTGACTTTGGTGTCACACCCATAGTATGACCCATCATGGTCTTCTATCCTTCAAGGGTCCCCATCATAAACTGCTGACATGTCAGAAGTTTTGATTGTTGGGGGTCAGTAACTAAAATGAGGGGACAGAAACACAGCTGATCTGTTCCCCTTTGTCTGGTTTGACCTGGCTCTCCTTGAAGGAAGTCTACAGATTCTTAGGCCCCTTTCACACGGGCGAGTTTTCCGCGCGGGTGCAATGCGTGAGGAGGACGCATTGCACCCGCACTGAATCCGGACCCATTCATTTCTATGGGGCTGTGCAGATGAGCGGTAATTTTCACGCATCACTTCTGCGTTGCATTAAAATCGCAGCATGCTCTAGTTTCTGCGTTTTTCACGCAATGCAGCCCCCATAAAAAAAATGAATGGAGATGCGTGAAAATTGCAAGCATCCGCAAGCAAGTGTGGATGCGGTGCGATTTTCCTGCATGGTTGCTAGGATGGGGATGGGGACACAATCTTTATTATTTTCCCTTATAACATGGTTATAAGGGAAAATAATAGCGTTCTTTAATACAGAATGCTTAGTAAAAGGACAATTGAGGGTTAAAAATAATAAAAAATTAACTCACCTACTGATGGGAGCAAGTGATTGGACCATGTGACCCAGTGATGTCAGGGAAGGTCCTTTACCTCCCCAGATGAAGACAGAACAGGAGGCCGGCACCTACGCGATCAATTGGAGTAGGTGAGTTAATTTTGTTTTTATTTGTAACCCTCAATCACCCTTATTTTTGCATTCTTTATTTAGAATGCTATTATTTTCCTTTATAACCATGTTATAAGGGAAAATCATAAAATATACAGAATACTCAACTCGAAACCGGACTTCAGTGATGAAGTCCGGCTTCGGGTCTGGGTACCAAACATGGCGATTTTTCGCACATTTTCCCGCAATGCACCCACATCTTATCCGCGTGTCAAACTTGATGCCCGTGTGAAAGAGGCCTTAGAAAGCCCACTTTGTTCCGGGAAAACCGAGCAGAACTGAACATATTCGAAAGTGCCCATTGCTCAGAGGAGTCCGTCTGTCTCACTCAATTTAGCAAACGGTGGGAGGGTTCTTCAACTTAAGTAAATGAAGCTTAATCAGTGATGACGTTCTCCAACTTCACAATAGATTTTGTTTCCTTTCCTCTGCGTTCTCAAGATCTCTGCACTCTGTCAGTGAATGGGAACCTTCGCAGTCACTTCCCTCAAACATCCATCACGCTCAAGAGCAGGACTTGTCAAATGTATCAAAGCTGTTTCCTAATGAACATTGGAGCTGGGGAAGGTTGGAGCTGATCAGGATAGAGTTTCAGCATCTTGATGTCAACGAAAAACATTTCTGTTAAGTAATTTGAGCGAACTTGTGTTTTAAGTTCTGCGTCCAAAGTTCGGGTTCGGGTTATCGAAGAATCCCGTTATGGATTCCGCTACCACGGACCATAACGGAATTCGGAACGCATAACGGGATTCTTCGATAAACCTGAACCCGAACCCGAACACAAGTTCTCTCAACACTAATGGCAAGCAGAGATCTTGAAAATGGTGAGGAAGTGAAATACAATCTGTTTGAAGGCTTCATTCTCAATGATTAAGCTTTCGGAACATGAAACTGGAGAATATGTTATCTGCACAACGGTGCGGACACAGGACATTTAGTAGCGGTAGTTCCTCTGCCTGGAGTTAACTGATCTCCAGTGAGGAAAAAAGGATCAGGCCTATTGCAACCGAACATGCCCAACCCTTCTGTCCCCTGATATCTGTCAGCAGAGGAGATGTGAGACGCCGCCATGCTTACTAGATGGTCTACTGGTGCTGCTAACATTGGTGGGTTCAGTCAACATTCACGTAATGCAGAGATGTACAAACTTTTCTGGTCCAAGGGCCTCATTGTAAGGCCTCTTGTACACAAACTATTTTTTTCCGTTTCTGTTCTGTTTTTGCGGATTCCGTTTGCGGTCTGTATGCGAAACCATTTATTTTAATGGTTCCGCAAAAAAACGGAATGTACTCCGTATGCCTTCCCTTTTCCGTATTTCCGTATAGCCGTTCCGCTCAAAGATAGAACTTGTCCTATTATTGTCTGCAAATAACGATCCGTGGCTCCATTCAAGTCAATGGGTCCACGAAAAATACGGAATGCATACGGAACACATCCGTATGTCTTCCGTTTTTTGCGGATCCATGCCCACTTTGCCCATGTGTTTACTGTTAAAACACATAACTCTACATTACATTAATGATAAAAAAAATTATGTTTCTGTTTGCGATGCACAAAAAACGGATCACATACAGAAACCATACAGAGATTTTTTGCGGAACTACAGAAAGGAAAAGAAACGGAAACGGAAACACAACAGAAAGAAAAAAAACGATCCGTGAAAAATATACTGCAAAACAAAGAAAAAGCCATACGGTCGTGTGCAAGAGGCCTAAGGGCTCATGCACATGAACGTATTTTTTTTCTGTTACTTTTTTTTGCGGACCGTATGCGAATCCATTTACTTCAATGGGTTAGCAAAAAAGAAAAACGTTTCCGTATGTCCGTATTTCCATTCCGCAAACAAATAGAGCATGTCCAATAAGGGTCCATTCAAACATCCGTAGTGTTTTGCGGTCCGAAAATTGCAGATATCGCTGGTACTTATTAGAGGATTCCTATTATTGTCCGCAGCTGTGGATAAGAATAGGACATGCTCTATTTTTTTTGCAGAGCTGCGGACCGGAAGTTCGGGCCGCAGACTGGAAATGCGGATGCGGACAGCACACTGTGTGCTGTCCGCATCTTTTCCGGCCCCATTGAAAATGAATGGGTCCGCACCCGTTCCGCATAATTGTGGAACGGGTCTGGACTCATTCTACGGACATGTGAATGGACCCTTATTGTCCGCATTGCGGACAAGGATAGTACTGTTTTATGATGGGCCAGCTGTTCTGTTCCGCAAAATACGAAATGCACACGTCATCCGTATTTTTTGCAGATCAGTTTTTTGCGGACCGCTAAATTCTTACAGGTGTGTGTATGAGCCCTAAGACTGAACCAAAGGCAAGGACCACAATAAAATGTAGAGTGGTATTATCATGTCAGACATCGATGGTATATGCCGTAAATTTTTGATGGCTGCCAGATGTACTTCCAAGACCACCAGTTATCGGGAGATAGGGGCTCCACGCCTTGTAGTGTATGAGTTCAACTACAATAAGTTTTCTGGAGTGTGTAAGAGGGTGCAAGGTGTTGTATTTGATAGCAGGTACGTGTCACCGAGGTTGCTGGCCTCGGTGAGGTAAGAGCCGGGGTTTTTGGTCTGCAGCAGCTAGTGCTGCTCTGTTAAATAGCATGGCTGCAAAGCCGATCCGGGCCGGCTCTTACTGGGAGCAGCTAAAGAGTAGGGTGGGTGGCTGCTCCCCACGGTCCAGTCCATGTTTTGGGCTGGGTATATAACGCAGCCAGCAGCTGTGTCTGAGGGTGTGATTATCCTGGAGCCTGCAAACAGGGCTGAGGAATTCTCTGTCCTGGAGGAAGGAGCTCAGCAAGGTGGTGTTTCCCTGCGACCTGAAGGTGGAATCGCCTGCGGCTGAGCCGACTGCTAGGTGTGAACCCGCACCTAAACCACCCAAGGTGACTGGACCCTGTGTTGGCCTGTTTTTGTTTTGCCACAGTATTTCCGTTGTGTGTGAACTGTCACCAAGAGACTGCTTTTCATTTATGGTGTGCAAGTGTGAATAAAACACTGTTTGATGCACCATCTGGACTCCTTGTTTTGCCTCTAAACTGCACCCGCACCGCTGTCTACCAGAGCGACTCTCACATTTGGTGTCGGATGCGGGCATGCGCAGTGAGGCTGGCGTGAACGCCGAACTTTGTTTGCTGAGCAAAAGTGTATGTCCTATATTAGGCCGGCAAAGTTGCAGCCTGTGATTTCTGGCAACATGGAGGCTGCTGTGAAAGCCCTCATAGAGGCTAACGTGCAGCAGCGGGAGACCAACCAGTTATTGCTGCAACATGTGATGGCATTACAGGCGGCAGGAGCGTCCCACCACGTCCATGATGCCCGGAAAGCGGTCCGTGCGGCGATCCCAAAGATGACCCCGCAGACGACGTGGAGACATACCTAGCCGTCTTTGAGAAGGTCGCCGTGAGGGAAAAGTTACCCCGTGACCAGTGGGCCGAGGTGGTTGCTCCGCTCCTGGCAGCCGGACCCCAGCAAGTTTTTTTCGATTTGGCAGATGTCCAGGCAGCTGACTACCCGACCGTGAAAGGTGAGATTCTAGCAAGACTGGGGGTGAATGTTTTGGTCCGGCCCAGCGGGTGCATCAGTGGGAATTTAACCCGGCTGAACCCGCCAGACCACAATACTATGACCTGCTACATCGGTTGCAAAAATGGCTGCAGCCAGACATACTGACTCCCACTGCTATGCTCGACCGTCTGTTAGCAGATGTATTCTGGAGGTCTTTGCCATACCCTCTCCAGCACTGGATCGGCCAGGTATCCCCCACCAATGCCCTTGAGATGGTCGACCTGGTGGAGCGATATGAGGCCACCAGAAACCTGCAGGGGGTTCTTTTGGGAGGAGGCCAGTCAAACCCCGGAAACCTCCACCCCAGTCCCGGGCGGCCGGCCAAACCCGCCCGGGATGTACCCCTTGCAGATCCCTCCCCAGTAGTCTGCTGGCGGTGTCACGAGCCTGGCCACGTAAGGGCCGACTGTCCACAGTGGGGGAACCCATGGAGATTAATTATGGGTACCGGGCTTCCATGTATGCCCGGAGACTGTGTGCGACCGGCACCCCGAGACAATAGACAATCGACATCTGTGCCAGGTGCAAATCGGGGATAACCTGGCAGTGGCGCTGTTGGACTCAGGGAGCCTGGCAACCCTGGTAAGTGCTGCCCTGGTACAGCCCACCCAGTATACGGGCCGGAAAGTTGGTGTGGTGTGTATACACGGAGACTTAAAGGACTATCCCACGGCTGTAATGTCTCTGTCCACGGCGGCCGGCACCTGGACTTGTGAAGTGGCGATCTCCACAAAGCTGCCCTATGAACTAATAATTGGGAGAGACTTCCTGGTTTTCCGTCACTGTGGCCTGAGATGAAAGTGACTAATAGCCCTGAGACAGGGGTAACCCTAGCAGAGTGGCCTGATACCCTGGAAGGCCAGAACCCTGGGAGCCCGAGTCTGAAGGGCCAGCGGTAGGGGTGACCACTGCTGCAGCGGTAGTGGGGGAGACAACCCCACTGAGTGTAATGGTGGGAGACACGGAGGACTTGCCACCGGGCCTGAGTTGGCAGACCTCAATGTCTCCGGGAAAATTTTGGGACCGCACAACACCGGGACCAAACCCTAACCAGGGCCTGGGAGAATGTGCTGGAAATTGATGGTAAACCCCAGAAACCAGGGGCTGAATTAATGTTCCCACGATTTATTGTTCTGCAGGATATGTTGTATCGGGTGAACCAAATCCGAGGTGAACCTGTTGAACAGTTGGTGGTGCCCACAGCGTATCGCAAGCTTGTCATGGAGCTTGCCCACCAACATGTTCTTGGGGGACACCTGGGGTGGCAGAAAACCCAGGACCGCATACTGCAGCGGTTTTATTGGCCCAGTGTGTTCAAGGAGGTAGAGAATTATTGTAAGTCCTGTCCGACCTGTCAGATAACTAGCCCCCAGCCACATTTCCGTAGTCCTCTGGTACCTCTGCCAATTATTGAAGTACCGTTCGAGCGAATCGCTATGGATTTAATTGGGCCTGTACCAAAGTCTGCCAGGGGCCACCAACACATTCTGGTAGTTCTCGACTATGCCACTCGGTATCCGGAGGCGGTGCCTCTGCGACATACCTCAGCTAAGCTCATTGCCAAAGAGTTAATGGAGATGTTTTCCCGTGTGGGCCTGCCAAAAGAGGTTCTGACAGACCAAGGGACCCCTTTTATGTCCAAAGTAATGAGGGAACTGTGTAAATTGTTGCGTATAAAGCAGTTACGGACGTCCGTTTACCATCCGCAAACAGACGGTCTTGTTGAGAGGTTTAACCAAACTCTAAAAAATATGTTAAAGACGGTGGTGTCTAGAGATGGGAAGGACTGGGACCTGCTTCTGCCCTATCTCATGTTCGCAGTGCGAGAGGTACCCCAGGCCTCTACTGGGTTCTCGCCCTTCGAACTGCTTTATGGCAGACACCCTCGGGGCCTGTTGGATATCGCCAAGGAAGCATGGGAACAACAGCCTGTCCCCCACAAAAGTGTCATTGAGTATGTCACCCAGATGCAGGAACGGATAGAAAGGGTGTTGCCGCTGGTCCGGGAGCATATGGAGGCAGCACAACAAGCCCAGAGTAGGGTGTATAATCGTCAGGCTCGGGTACGGGGCTTCAATCCGGGAGATCGAGTGTTGGTTCTGGTACCCACCCTTGACAGCAAATTCCTAGCTAGGTGGCAGGGCCCCTATGAGGTGATCGAGAAGGTAGGGAAGTAATTACAAAGTACACCAGCCAGGCGGCGCAAGCCGGAGCAGGTGTACCACGTGAATTTACTTAAGCCGTGGAAAGATAGGGACACGGCCGACGACCACAGCCCCGGCCAGGGCTTCTAGGTGAAAAGGGTCCAGCCCCACAGTTCGAGGCCTGTGAAGCAGTAACCACGGTAAAATTGCAGACAGCCTGTCTTCCAAACAAGTTCAGGAAGTCAGGGAGTTCATCAGTCGGAACACGGATGTGTTCTCGGACCTCCCTGGCCGCACGTCTCTCATCCAACATGACATCGCCACTGAGCCTCAGGCCAAGATCCGGTTAAAACCATACCGGGTACCCGAGGCTCGGCGACGGGCCATCGCGGAGGAAGTACAGTTAATGTTGAAGCTCGATGTCATTGAGGAGTCGAAGAGTGAGTGGGCCAGTCCCATAGTCCTAATACCTAAGCCGGATGGGACGCTGCGGTTCTGCAACGATTTTCGCAAGTTAAATGAAGTGTCCAAGTTTGATGCGTATCCCATGCCCCGGGTAGACGAGCTTGTTGAGAGTTTAGGGCAAGCCCGTTATTTTTCTGTGCTAGACCTCACCAAAGGGTACTGGCAGGTACCCTTAACGGAGTCGGCTAAGGAAAAACCGCATTTGTTACCCGCAGGGCCTGTATCACTACAAGGTGTTACCCTTTGGCCTGCATGGCGCCCCGCCACTTTCCAAAGGTTAATGGACATAGTGCTGCGACCACATCGTCGGTACGCCTCGGCCTACTTAGATGATGTAGTCATCCACAGCACCGACTGGGAAAGCCATTTACCCAAGGTGCAGGCGGTAGTGGATGCCCTGAGGAAAGCCGGACTGACCGCTAACCCAAAGAAGTGCTCCATAGGGTTAGAGGAGACAAAATATCTGGGATATGTAATTGGGCGGGAGTCATCAAACCTCAGGTAACCAAGGTAGAGGCCATTCGTAACTGGCCCCGACCGGTCACCACCAGGCAGGTAAAGTCGTTCCTGGGGATTGTAGGTTACTACATGAGGTTTGTGCCCCACTTTGCCACAATAGCAGCGCCATTGACAGACCTGTTGAAGGGGCGAAAGTCTGGGAGGGTTAGCTGGAGTGAGAAGGCGGAGGAGGCTTCGCCGCGTTGAAGTCGGCCCTGTGTGGGTCCCCGGTTTTGGTGACACCCGACTTCAACAAGGAGTTTGTCGTACAGACCGACGCTCGGAGGTAGGCCTCGGTGCGGTACTGTCTCAGGAGGTCAACGGGGAAGAACATCCCGTTGTCTTCCTGAGCCGTAAGCTCAATCCCGCCGAGTCCAGATATAGTATAGTGGAGAGGGAGTGCCTGGCTATCAAGTGGGCACTCGAATCTCTCCGCTACTACTTGTTAGGGAGGAGGTTCCGTCTGGTGACCGACCATTCCCCTCAAATGGATGAGTCAGGCCAAGGAGAGGAATGCTCGGGTCACCAGGTGGTTCCTATCTCTTCAGAATTTCAAATTCTCCGTGGAACACAGGGCAGGCCACTTGCAGGGCAACGCAGATGCCCTGTCCCGCGTCCACTGCCTCACGTGTGTTCACCCCTCAGGGCTGAACAAAGGGGGGTGTAAGAGGGTGCAAGGTGTTGTATTTGATAGCAGGTACGTGTCACCGAGGTTGCTGGCCTCGGTGAGGTAAGAGCCGGGTTTTTGGTCTGCAGCAGCTAGTGCTGCTCTGTTAAATAGCATGGCTGCAAAGCCGATCCGGGCCGGCTCTTACTGGGAGCAGCTAAAGAGTAGGGTGGGTGGCTGCTCCCCACGGTCCAGTCCATGTTTTGGGCTGGGTATATAACGCAGCCAGCAGCTGTGTCTGAGGGTGTGATTATCCTGGAGCCTGCAAACAGGGCTGAGGAATTCTCTGTCCTGGAGGAAGGAGCTCAGCAAGGTGGTGTTTCCCTGCGACCTGAAGGTGGAATCGCCTGCGGCTGAGCCGACTGCTAGGTGTGAACCCGCACCTAAACCACCCAAGGTGACTGGACCCTGTGTTGGCCTGTTTTTGTTTTGCCACAGTATTTCCGTTGTGTGTGAACTGTCACCAAGAGACTGCTTTTCATTTATGGTGTGCAAGTGTGAATAAAACACTGTTTGATGCACCATCTGGACTCCTTGTTTTGCCTCTAAACTGCACCCGCACCGCTGTCTACCAGAGCGACTCCCCACAAGTGTCACACAGAAATTAGGAAATCTCCATTCGGCCAATATATGGGGGTCCCAGAGACGGTCACCCCCACCAGTGCACCCTTAGTACTTACCTGTCTCTGCTCCGACAATACATGCCACTCTTCTTTTCTTTGACATGAAAAATACATGTGAGCAGCCAGCAGAAAAGGACAGACATGTAACCAGAAGGGTGAAGGCCACAGAAAATACCATCGCTGGCTGCACGTGGCCCCCTAGCCATAGGTTGTGCACTCCTCATCTGATGTGTGTGGTCGGATGTGTAATACTTGACTTTTAGAGTGTTTTTGTTTAAGTTATCACCAGGCGTTTAACTATAAAGGGTGCAAAGAATTTGCTTACTTCTTGGTCCTTGTCTTTGAAGGTCCAATGGTCCTTCTGAGACAAGCGAGGACAGTAGGTAGGCTACAGGGGGTGGATAGAGGAAGCCAAGAATTCACATCATATTTTCAGTTATCACATATAGTACCACGATAAATGATTACATTGTGGTTTGGGTAGAGGATTAGTGATGAGCGCTAGGGGCCATATTCAAATTTGCTATTATTTTCTTGATTGCGAAAATCAGCAATGTAATATTTGCGTAATGCGTGCGCAGTTCAGGCGTGGATCACTATTGCAACATTTTTCAAGCTGCTAGAAGTTTCCTGAGACTGGAGAAAACTGTTGGCACGGCAGAACATTACAATAGCTTTATGTGCAGATAGAGAGCTACGATATATTCGCAATTGCGTAAATCGGCAATTAATTATGCAAATATTTTGGCGCAATACGTGCAACTTCACATTTTAGCAGGTCTGAATGCATATTAGTGATTGGTGCACTCAGTATTGTTGTGAACTTATGACATCACAGCACTATGTCTGTAGCATGTATGTATGGACAGCAGAACCTATCACACTACCTAACATCCTGCACTGGAACCTATCAGCTACACTATATCACTATCTAACCTACACTGACTATCTCCACTAACTATCTGTATTATAAATATAAGATAACTTACTAACTAACTAACTAACTAACTATCTAATGTAATGTGACATCACAGCACTATGTTTGTAGCATGTATGTATGGACAGCAGAACCTATCACACTACCTAACACCCTGCACTGGAACCTATCAGCTACACGATATTACTATCTAACCTACACTGACTATATCCTACTAACTATCTGTATTATATATATAAATATATAAACTAGCTAACTAACTAACTATCTAATGTAATGTGACATCACAGCACTATATATGTAGCATGTACGTATGGATAGCAGAACCTATCACACTACCTAACACCCTGCACTGGAACCTATCAGCTACACTATATCACTATCTAACCTACACTGACTATCTCCACTAACTATCTGTATTATATATAGAAGATAACTAACTAACTAACTAACTAACAAACTAACTAATGTAATGTGACATCACAGCACTATGTTTGTAGCCTGTATGTATGGACAGCAGAACCTATCACACTACCTAACATCCTGCACTGGAACCTATCAGCTACACTATATCACTATCTAACCTACACTGACTATCCCCCACTAACTATCTGTATTATATATATAAGATAACTAACTATCTCATGTAATGTGACATCACAGCACTATGTCTGTAGCATGTATGTATGGACAGCAGAACCTATCACACTACCTAACACCCTGCACTGGAACCTATCAGCTACACTATATCACTATCTAACCTACACTGACTATATCCTACTAACTATCTGTATTATATATATAAATATATAAACTAGCTAACTAACTAACTATCTAATGTAATGTGACATCACAGCACTATATATGTAGCATGTACGTATGGATAGCAGAACCTATCACACTACCTAACACCCTGCACTGGAACCTATCAGCTACACTATATCACTATCTAACCTACACTGACTATCTCCCACTAACTATCTGTATTATATATAGAAGATAACTAACTAACTAACTATCTAGTGTAATGTGACACAGCAAAGCACAGAGCACAGCAATGACACTGCTGTCTCTCTCAGAACTGTAATAAACTGCAGAAAATGGCTGCTGAGGAGGTTCTTATATAGTAAGGGGGAGGCAACTTTCCTATTGCTTTCTAGGGATGTTGCTAAGCTCAGACAAAGACATCACAGCCTTCTCATTGGCCCCACAAGCAAGACGGATGGAAAAAAAAGTAGAATATGCAAAAATATGAATATATATCACTATATTTTAAATATCTGAGAATTCTAAAAGTTGTGATATTCACAATTAAAATTTGAATATTTGCTCCCAACACTACTTAGGATGTATGAGAAGAAACGTGGATCATATGTGATCCTTTGCTCCTAGTGCTTTGATTGGGTCTTGCCTTGTTTTCACACCTGTCTGCTCTACCTGGCTACTTTTTCCATCTTTCTACTTTTTATCCACATTGTTGCCAATTTGATAAGTTGTTCTCTGATTTTCAGAATCACAGAAGCTCCTTCAGCTCGCAGAAGCCCCGAATGCACACAACCCTAACAGCTCTGCTCTTATGTAACACGACAATCTGAGTTTACTTGACCAAATCCAGAATTTCTCTTAAAAAAAAAAGTTCTCATTAATATAAAATTACTAAACAGTTATTAATGATTTCCCACAAGAGATCCACCAATCATCGGAGCTTTCAACGCTGGGAAGAGATTGTACCGACATGATAAATGTGGAAACGCTTTTAATCAATTATTAATTGATTATTCACATCATCACAACACTTGTAAAGATCAAACCCTCATTTCTGACACCATATGCAAAGTTTTCCTTTTGAATTTAATAATATATTCCCAATCTGTTGTTGGCGAAGGTGAACAGCTGTGAATTCATTAATTTCCCCCAAGCATGCATTGCAAACTCCATTTCTTCTTTTGCATTTTCTAAACAATAATCCTATTATGAGCTTACTGTGTGCCATGTACGGATCGCGGGCACATTCATTAACATGCTGCTGATCGGCTTCTGTCTAAGAACTTCTTACAGCTGTGTCTTTCTCAGGCACTAAGACAGAACTTAGAAGTACGCTTGATCAAAGTCTTCCACAATTAGGTAGAGTTGAGTGGGTCCCGGTTGTTGCTTTGTCTTCTCCCTTCATTGTTTTGCAGGTCGGTATCTGTAGCTTAGTTTTTCATCTGTGACGTGTGATAAGAAGCGATATGGATGGATATTCAGTTTCCCTTGAGGATGTGCAGCTGGCGGCGGGATATGACGGTGATATCGCACTCCATGATGTTTTGTAACAAGACGGAAGACGCATCTTGGAGCAAGTTTAGTTGATACAGCCAGTTCAGCACTGGACAGCGACAATGCCTGGGTGACTAGAAACATCCTGCCTCACTTGCCACCATCGCTTTTTCATATATTATCAAATCTGGTTATATGCTTCCCAACATATTGCCATCAGGGATTGGGTTTCCTGGTCTACCACACAGATAAGAGGTGATCATTTGAAGAACGGAATAGATGAGAATGAGGAGGATAGAGTTTATGGTGAACTGGATTTATAACTTGGTAGCCCAATTTCGGGTAGCCCTACATCAAGGATGGGAGGAACCTCAACCGCACGGGAATCCCCCTGACGTGTTTTTTTATGAGGCACATGACTGTGGCTATTATTCCCATCAGTTTGAACCTACTGTTTGTTGGCTTTCAAAGGGTCCCCACCACCGTGAAACAATTCCAGAGTTGGAAGCATCCAAATTCCTAATTTATTTCTAGTTTTCACTGAAACATGAGACTTTTAGTTGTAGTGCCGCCTGTCTCCAAGTGTACAGCGTGACCTTCTTGCATAAGAATTCATGTAATTGCAACTTTTGTTTGGTCAAGTCTTTAAAAATGTAACACAACATTTTTCTACTACAGATTAATATTGAAGCTTGATCGTTACATGTCCTAAAAGTTAGGTCTGTCCTAAAAATGGGACCAGGATGGCTTTATCTACAGGAAACCTCAACAGTCTCAATAGTGAAGATATTTGTCTGTTTTCTGTTGACTGTAACAACAACCAACCTTCAAGATTGGGCTCCTCTATTCATATAATGTGCATCCCTTTTCTGAGAATTATTGGGGGGGCAGAGGTTTCACCCATTGGGAAGACTTTTTGCTATATCTAGCGGATAGGCTATACCTTAGTACCACGGGAGTAAGTGCTTGTCTGTTCAGATTTGCCATGTCAATGGGTTTGATTTCTTCTAAGCTCAGACCTCCAAGGCTTCGTCTTTCATGCGGAGTCGATGGGTATGAGTAGGCGAGTGGTTTATTTGAATAGCTTTGTCTTTCACAATTTGCAGAATAAATCTCTTCGACCAGGGTCAGACAATTTGAGGAATGTTAAAATGTTTGAACTCAAACCAATTTTCCAGGAAGACGAATCTGCAATTACAAGATAGTCACCATTTGTGAGTCCTTCTTCTTCTAAGAAGAGAAGAGGAAAACTGTAATTTACAGAATTATATTGTATAATGGTAAATATAACTGGGTTCTGTTTTTGGGTCTCGTTTACCAGATTTGTACTCAACTTCCACCTCAAGACCCATTTGCCTCCAGACCACCAAAACTTATATGGTTTTCCACCATTTCTTCTCCACCCGAAGGTCATTGCTATGTAGAATTGCATCTCGCAGGGTGACAACCTTATGGGTGCAGTTTGCTTATAGTCGGTTGTCAGCCATGTTGCATGCATAGTTGAAAAACCAGAAAGAGGGGGCACAAAATGAAAACACCTCACACAAGGGCGACTTTTAAGCCTATTTTAGGGAACAGTTGACTCTGAGGAGTTAGGAGAGGTTGTGATAGGGTTGGGCCTGTGTCCAGTAACTCAGTCCTTTCAGGAGAGACTCCAGTGGAGAAAACCAGAGCCAAGAAGGAGAATCAAACACGGTCCATTCCTCTACTTTCCTTAAGTTGTGATCTTCTGTAGTGAGGAACCACTCATGTGACACCACCCTACAGGCTGACCCTACAGCATGTGCCCCTCTCGGGTACTTGTTCCACATGCCAGAGAGTCCTGGCACAAATGACGTTAGTATTGATTCAGAATGGTTAAAGGGATATTCCAGGGACACAATTAAAAAAGTGAAGAATAAAAAAATAGCCAAACAATGTTCAAAATAAAAAAGCAGCACAGCGCACCTCCTCCTCTGCTGCTGCCGTCCCCGTGCTGCTTCAGTCTGCACTGCGCCCTACTGTCTTGGCTCGAACGCTGGATGTCCCTATTGACTGAGGTGAGCCGGGTCACTGCTATGACCAGTGATTAGCTGAGTGGGACCCTCCAGAACATCGACCCAGGACGGCAGTGCGGGAACGGCTGCAGCAGAGGAGGTGAGGGGTGCTGCTTTTTTTAACATTGCCTGGTCCATTTTGAAAATAAAAAAAGGGATCCCTGGAAAATCCCTTTAATTCATCCACTGTACACGGCATCTTACCACCAGAAGGAGTCATCCTCAGCGTCATCGCTGATCTCGGTTTGGTCGGGATTGATAGTTTTAATCCCGAGAACAGACAGAGGGATTTTTAAACTTTTTTCCCCTTTCTGTGATTCATCTCCTGCTCGCTATTAGAGGGGAGCAAATCTGCGAAAGTTCAGTTCAAAGCTTTTGCTTTCAGCATTTGTAGCGAGAAGAGTTTCAGACGGCATTAAATGGCGGATTTAGGGGATTCACCTTCTATCTTGTGTAGTGGCTCAGCAGATTGCCTTTAGTTTTCAGAGGCATCACGTCAGCTCCGCCACCGCAACAACTTTACAGCGTGATACTAAAGGGCGTCAGAAGGAGGTTTTACAAAAATGTTTGTGTGCTGGGCGTAGGAGCGCGGATGGTGTAAAATGTCACCCCTCCGTATTGGTGTAGGCGCCCTAAAAGGCAAAAATGCCAACAAATCATTGAACAGAGACCTCATAGCTGTTTGCTGCGGTGGTTGTTATTTTATTTTGGATTTATTCCAGGACTTTTAATCATCCATCTATCAAATTCAAATAAGCTTTATTGGCAGGGCTAAATACATATTAACATTGCCAGATAAAGTGGGAAATAATTGGTTAGGGGTAGGGACACGTTGAGGGTGGGGGTATAGAGTAAGTTTGGGGGATGGGGACACATCCAGGGTGGGGATATAGGAGTCCATGGTACATCAGGCTCCTCTCAGTCTATGGCAGGCAGTAACATATTGTGCTGCTATGGCCGCCGTGTTCTCCTCTTCCCCCAGCAGTATGGAGAGTCTCTCTTCCTCCTCCATGGAGGTGAAGTCTGGCAGAGATCAGACAGTCTCCTGAGGTGAGAGTCCCTCACTGCTAAGTATTTGGGGCACCGCAGCAGGAAATGAGCCTCATCCTCCACGGCCTCCTGGTCGCACTGCTGGCACAGTCTGCTCTCCCTGGGCGTGTACCTCTGTCAGTGGCGCCCGGATTCGATGAGCAGGCTGTGGGCGCTCAGTCTATAGCGGCTCAGGATCTGTCGGTCTCTTGGATTGAGGGGTTTCTATCTATCTATCTATCTATCTATCTATCTATCTATCTATCTATCACATATCTATCTATCAATATTCTCTCTATCAATCTATTATCTATCTATCTATCTATCTATCTATCTATCTATCTATCAATATTCTCTCTATCAATCTATTATCTATCTATCTATCTATCTATCTATCTATTTATCTCCTAGCTATCTATCAATATTCTATCTATCTATCTATCTATCTCATATCTATCTATCTATCTATCTATCTCCTAGCTATCTATCAATATTCTATCTATCTATCTATCTATCTACAGATATCTCATCCTGTGTTTTCTGTTGACTTTTCTTCTATTGTAAGCTGACACTGTGTAGACATATACTATATATATACATTTAATGTTCTTTTTTATATTTTCTGTACCTTGCACATAATCCCATAAACACCATTTCATAGCGTTAAACTTTGCTCAGCTCTTAGCGGTCACCATTTCCCGTTGCGCTGCGTTTGTTTTGCCGCTTCCCGGACCGGTGCTTGTTTGCTGAGCTGGTTGTTATTTTTCTTTGGATTTGTTCCAGGACTTTATAGTGTTACAGAATGTCACTTCGAACCTGACGTATCGATGAGTGATTGTCGA
This sequence comes from Bufotes viridis, assembly GCA_033119425.1. Taxonomy (NCBI): domain Eukaryota; kingdom Metazoa; phylum Chordata; class Amphibia; order Anura; family Bufonidae; genus Bufotes; species Bufotes viridis. Next base: position 8,063,087 of record CM065597.1, read on the forward strand.
GGCCGAACCAAAGCCTCCTCTAAAACCCGGGAACTGCTTGCTGTAAGTGAAAGGTCTCCAGCATCGACGTCTTGATTAAAGGCATTGATTGATTATTGATCAGCTCCCTATGTCTTGTTATATTATAATGAATTAGCTCAGTCAGACATTGTGACTTCAGGTTTACTCTGCTATTTATCACACCGAGCACAAGTGATATCAGCAACGTCAGGCGTAGTCTGAGGCCGAACCTTCGGATCCATAATCCCCGCGATGATTTCTCTGCATAGCGGGGAGATAAATCACATATTTGCACATGGATGTGACCTGTCCAGCCCAGCGGCCATTGATCGGTGGCAGTCACTGGACTGATTGCTTCATTGTGTTGTACTGCAAGCGTTGTAGGATCGATGTCTCATAAGGTTATTCTATTTCTAGATGGAATTGTACATAGCAAAAGCCGAGCCCCAGACTGCGGCCATAAGTTATAAATATCGATCCCTTAAAACTTAAAAGTGAAGACCGATATCTACAATTATTATGTAGTAAATTATGTTTGGAATTAATTTTAGGATAAATGTTCTAATGACTGCTCCATGTGTCCACCTACAATAATCTATAACATACAAAGAACACATAGAGTACAATACTCCAGAGCTGCACTCACTATTCTGCTGGTGGAGTCACTGTGTACATACATTACTTATCCTCTACTGATCCTCAGTTACATCAGTCATTATACTCCAGAGCTGCACTCACTATTCTTCTGGTGCAGTCACTTTGTACATACATTACTTATCCTGTACTGATTCTGAGTTACATCCTGTATTATACTCCAGAGCTGCACTCACTGTTCTGCTGGTGCAGTCACTGTGTACATACATTACATTACTTATCCTGTACTGATCCTAAGTTAGATGCTGTATTATACTCCAGAGCTGCACTCACTATTCTGCTGGTGCAGTCACTGTGTATATACATTGACATTACTTATCCTGTACTGATCCTGAGTTACATCCTGTATTATACCCCAGAGCTGCACTCACTATTCTGCTGGTGCAGTCACTGTGTACACACATTACTTATCCTGTACTGATCCAGAGTTACATCCTGTATTATACTCCAGAGCTGCACTCACTATTCTGATGGTGGAGTCACTGTGTACATACATTTCTGATCCTGTACTGATCCTGAGTTACATCCTGCATTATACTCCAGAGCTGCACTCACTATTCTGCTGGTGCAGTCACTGTGTACATACATTACTTATCCTGTACTGATCCTGAGTTACATCCTGTATTATACTCCAGAGCTGCACTCACTATTCTGCTGGTGCAGTCACTGTGTACATACATTACTTATCCTGTACTGATCCTGAGTTACATCCTGTATTATACTCCAGAGCTGCACTCACTATTCTGCTGGTGCAGTCACTGTGTACATACATTACTTATCCTGTACTGATCCTGAGTTACATCCTGTATTATACTCCAGAGCTGCGCTCACTATTCTGCTGGTGCAGTCACTGTGTACATACATTACTTATCCTGTACTGATCCTGAGTTACATCCTGTATTATACTCCAGAGCTGCAGTCACTATTCTGCTGGTGCAGTCACTGTGTACATACATTACTTATCCTGTACTGATCCTGAGTTACATCCTGTATTATACTCCAGAGCTGCACTCACTATTCTGCTGGTGCAGTCACTGTGTACATACATTACATTACTTATCTTGTACTGATCCTGAGTTTCATCCTGTATTATATTCCAGAGCTGCACTCACAATTCTGTCGGTGAGTTCAGTATATAATTTATATATAAATCATTAAGTCTTGACCTACGTTTTTTTGGGCAGGAGGCTCTGGTGAAGTTCCGACTTCTGGGGCCCCCCAACCATTTCTGAGAAGCTGGTTTTATAATCAGCAGCATTGTGACCGGCTCATACGCAGGATCCTGGGGGTTCCACTGATCATAAAGTGGCTGGTGCTGGTGTCACTTTATGAGATGGAAGTATTCTTTTAGGTGACTGGGGCAATACCACACACCGTCTGTGGACAGATGTGGCGCTGTTTCTGGCAGAGAGTGTTGGCTACTTACCTGCTTTTAATTAAGATGAATGGGAGTGATGGGCAGGGAGATCTGAGGATGATACCGACCCCGGTCCAGAGCAATCACCCATAAATACTCGTCCATGCTGTTCAGTGACATTAAACAGACATTTCTATTTTACAGCAAAATATGACTGTCTGATAAGGAAGCGCTGACCTTTTCTTCCCTCTCTTCCCCACAACAAAGATGATCGACTTCAAAATGTCATGGCCGCTGTAAGAATGTAATCTGGAATCTGTCATGTGAATGGATAGATTTATTACGCGGGCGCCGCGCGCCTCCGTGTTAATAACACACAGACCAATATCTGGGGATCTTATTTGCTTCATTTCAAGGGAGAAACCAGAAGAAGAAGATGCGTTGATGTTGACAGTGGAGCTTTCACGGATGAACTTCTCCTGACGAACTTGTTATAATTGCTGCAGAAATTTATTTTTTAATTATTTCCAGAAAAATCTAACCAAAGAATTCAATAGAAAAATATTCACAGGAGGCTGAAATCCTGCCTGTGTAAGAGGGCAGGTGCGAGGCTCCTCCTGTGGAGGTCCAAGCCTGCTGCTCTTCTCAGATTAGTGCCTTGTGTCCTATGTGACATAGTATCAAACCAGAAGGCACAATAAAAGGGTTCTCCACCATCCGAAAAACATGACTGAGCTGCAATACCACACACAACCTGTGGACATGGGTGGTGCTGTTTTTTAAAGAAGGCGGACACCTTTTTCTTAATTATGGACAACTCTTTTAGATTCCTTGGTTGCACGCTTCCCAGCCCGGGTCGCCTTCCCCCGGCTAAGATCTTGGAAGGACCCTGTAGTAGTAATCGGCCTAAGCCTGTAGTAGGCTTACAGTGCAGGTCTGTAGGTGGCAGCACTGAGCATTAGAATATACGGAATTCAGTATTCTGTAATCCAAAAATCTAAATTATAGAATGCAAGATGCAATCGAACAACGTTATAGTCAGCTAGGGTGATTTTAAAAAGTTTAAAAATAACTAAAAATTAATATATTTTTACAAAAATCTAAAAAAATATATAAAAATTCAAATCATCCCCCTTTCCTGGAATAAGAAATGCATAAATAATAAAAAAAATAAATGTCATGGTCGTCGCCGCACGTGAAAATGCCTGTACTATTAAAATATAAAAATATTTATCCCATACGGTGAATGGCATGATGGGAAAAAAAATCTAAATGGCTGATTCACCATTTTCTACAAAGTTATCAAAAAGTCATACACACTCCAAAATGTTATCTATAAAAAATAAAAAATAAAAATCATCCCTCACCCAGCTCAGTACGCATAACCAAAAAAGTTAATGAGGTCAGACTATGGCGATGAAAAGAAAATTTCGTTTTTCCAAAGTTTTAATTTTTTCAGTAGTGAAACACAACAAAAACTATATAAATGTCGGAATTGTACTCCCCAGGAGAATGAAGGTGATGGGTCATTTTTACCACATAGGGAAAAACAAAACCTATAAAACTGCGATGGAACTGCGTACAAACGCATGTTTGGTCCTAATCTGATACACATTTTTGCGGGTCAGATGTTGTCCCATTCACTTTAACGGGGCCATAACCGAGGTTGAACAGCAGACTGTAGACTGTACGCATCCGTAATATCCATAAAAATATAAAACAAGTCCTGTTCTTGTCTGCATTACGGACTGTTCTGTTATGGTCCGGAAATTCCCCAAAATGCAGAAAGCACACGGCCGATATCCGAGTTTTGCAGATCAGCAATTTGAGGACCGCAAAACAGGCAACGGTCGTGTGTATCAATGTGTACATCAACAGGATATACATAATCAAAAATTATACAAGATAGGCAGGCTAGAGATAGATAGATAGATAGATAGATAGATAGATAGATAGATGATAGATAGATAAATTGATAGATAGATATGAGATAGATAGATATGGGACAGATAGATAGATAGATAGATAGATAGATAGATAGATATGAGATGATAAATAGATAGATATGAGATAGATAGATAGATGAGATAGATAGATATGAGATAGATAGATATGAGATAGATAGATAGATAGATAGATAGATAGATAGATAGATAGATATGGGACAGATAGATAGATAAATCGATAGATAGATAGATAGGAGATACTGAAGATAGATAGATATGAGATAGATAGATATGAGATAGATAGATAGATATGAGATAGATAGATAGATAGATAGATAGATAGATAGATAGATAGGAGATACTGAAGATAGATAGATAGATAGATAGATAGATAGATATGGGACAGATAGATAGATAGATAGATAGATATGGGATAGATAGATAGATAGATAGATAGATAGATAGATAGATAGGAGATACTGAAGATAGATAGATAGATAGATAGATAGATAGATAGATAGATAGATAGATAGATAGATAGATAGATAGATAGATGAAAGATAGGTTAATAGCGAGTAAGGTTGAGCGAAACCGAACTGCAGAGTTCGGGTTCGTACCAAACTTTGCGAGTTTGGGTACCTGGACCCAAACCCGGACTTTTTCACTGAAGTTCGGGTTCGGTGTTTGGTTAATTTTATTATTTTCCGTTATAGCGGAAATTAATAGACTTCTTAAGATAGACTGCTAAATAAAATAAAGGAAGAGAATTCCGGCTGCGCGATCAAGTGGATTAGTTTTTTTAAAATTATTTTTAACCCCTCGATGGCCATTTTATTTAGCATTCTATCCTAAGAATTCTATTAATTTCCGTTAACTAAGTGAAGTTCCGGTCCCCATTGACGTTAATAGGGTCCAGGTGCCGGTCAGATTACATTTCTGGGGGGGGGGGGGGGTCTTAAACTTGTTAATTGATGATATGTGTAATTCTAGCAGTAAATATCCGCTGACGCTCTGTTAAAGGGACGTCACTGAACCTCGTTGTGCGCTCTACTTAATGGGAGTTAATCCATAGTAATGGAGGCGGGAGTATTGATCGCTGCTCCGCGTGTCATTCATAACAGTAATTTAGGCCGGGAATTTTGGCTATTAATAATTAATATTGATCGGTGAAACGCTGTTTGGCTGTAGGACATCGAGCACATTGATTAGTAAATAAGACTTCTATTCAGGAGCAGCAAAGGGAGATCAAGTGGACAACCATTAAGTAAGAGGAGCACCGGTCTCGCAGGGACAGCTACCAGTGGGTGACGCCCACAGCGACCCTCCACAGTTTAATTTGTTGTTGTTAAGTGCAAAATGTTACACTGTTTCATTTCCTAATGTATTGTTAGAGCAGCTGAAGCCTTGTTGTTCTGATATAAAGTTATATGATGAAAGTCTGCAGCCACCAGCAGGGGGAGCTCAGGAGCCTACCGCATACATTGTATACACTGAATCAACAATAAAACTACAGTAGGTAGACATGATTGTGTAAGTGGCTCCCTGTGTTCACTGTATAATAGAAATGCTGGAGCCTCTACTCATAGGCCTCTAGGAACCATTCCTCTGTTATTCCTGCAAGAAGATCTAGCTGATTGTTTCCAGTTGGGGGGAAGGCCAGTGATACCAGTGTCAGATGCTGAAGGGACACCCCCCCTACCATATTTATATAAAAAGATGCTACAGAATTGATATTGATAGTTCTCTTTAAAAGTGTTTTTTTTATTTTTTTGCGCAAAAAAAAAAAGGTATTTTCTGTAGGCTCTCTCGACAGTAGCATCATAGTATTCAGTATATTGGGCAGACTAGACGGGCCAAATGGTTCTTATCTGCCGACACATTCTATGTTTCTATGTTTCTATGTCATGTACCGATATTTCCTATCACTGCACCGGTAAATACCCAGGAAACTTTGGGCCGTTGACATTTTTGTGGCCGTATTTCAGAGCCAGACTTTAAATCCATAACAAATTTAGGAGGATAAAAAAAAATGTGGATGATTCAGAAAAAAAATCAACATCCCGGTGTGTTTTTATGGCAGTAAGAAGTCAGGAGCCGGCGCGTTTTACTGCTCGGAGTCACTGATGCAAAGCACTAGTAAGCCTCCTATAGTCTGTACAAACAGCATTTGTAACAGCTTAAGTGACATGGAACGCGCCACAGTCATTGTCAACACCATCAGCTGAAGAGGGTTTGATAGCGGATTGTCATGCCCCGCGGCAGAGATACAAAGCTGGCGGCGGTGTCTGAGAAATGCCTAATACGCTGTGGAAATGCATTACCGGGAGAAGGTGCAACGCAGGAAGAGATCGGGAAACCCAGGAAATCAGAGGAAAGACCGAGGAAATAGATTGTCGACAACCGGAGACGTGGACAATAAAGACACGAAGGATTCGTGGCCAAAACTCATCTCAGAAGCCACGGGTCACGTGCGCTCATCCACAGGGCCTTGGCAGCATTTACTGAAGACCCTTGTGAAGGGGACGTTGTATTTTAGTGTTTGTTTATTTTTATGCAAAGTCAGCAAAATAGATTTTATTTATTTTTATTTTAGAATTTATAGTTGCAATTTTTTTGTACTATTAATGTGCAAACACACAAAATACACACAGTGATTCACACACACGTGCATACCAGTACATACATAAACGTAGACAAACACATAATACACACACTAACAAACATGTACATACATAAACAATCATAGAAAATACACAGTGATTCACACAAACATGCATGCATACACATGTACATACTAGCACATACATGTACATATACATGCACACTCATAATACACACACTGATTCACACTAACATGCATGCATACACATGTACATACCAGCACATACATGTACATATACATGCACACTCATAATACACACACTGATTCACACTAACATGCATGCATACACATGTACATACCAGCACATACATGTACATATACATGCACACCCATAATACACACACTGATTCACACTAACATGCATGCATACACATGTACATACCAGCACATACATGTACGTATACATGCACACCCATAATACACACACTGATTCACACTAACATGCATGCATACACATGTACATACCAGCACATACATGTACATATACATGCACACCCATAATACACACACTGATTTACACTAACATGCATGCATACATATGTACATACCAACACATACATGTACATATACATGCACACCCATAATACACACACTGATTCACACTAACATGCATGCATACACAAGTACATACCAGCACATACATGTACGTATACATGCACACCCATAATACACACACTGATTCACACTAACATGCATGCATACACATTTACATACCAGTACATACATAAATATAGACAAACACATATAATTCACACACTAACATGCATGTGCATACAAAGACAAACACACGAAATACAAAGTTATTCACACTAACATGCATCCATAAACATGTACATACCAGTACATGCATGCACATGTACATAGACAAACACAAATAATACACACACTGGTTCACACTTACACACATGCATACATATGTAGATACAGGTACATACATGTACATAGACAAACACACATGATACATACACTGATTCACATGAACATGCACACATATACGCATCGATACATGCACACATACATATACTCTACAAGCCAAGAATTAGAAGTGGCTGGTGTCCATCACCTCGCACCCTTTCTGGTACATGGTCAGAAGAACAGGAGAGCGAGGGCAAAAGAGACAGTTTCTCAGGGGCTTTCACTTCTAGGGACCATCACCCAGTTGCCTCCAGTTTTTCTCAAATGTTCTAAGTAACAAGACATGAAAGTCGGAAACCATTGACAGTGATTCCCCAGCAATGTTTCATTATGTTGCAGTCGTAGATTGCGGTCTCTGCTTTGGCATATATTTTTTTTCCCACAGCCCATTGCCTGAGCATCAGCGGATCACTGATTCTCTTCGCTGAGAGCCAGCACTCCCCTTATCAATATGCTGCAGAAGAGGAGACGGGGCAGCTTTTACCAGGGATTATTACCAGGAGCCGGGTTCTCTTGCTACAGAAGATCCAGTGGTCAGTGTGCATATTTGTGGCCAGGGGAAGAAGGGGATAAGCAGGTGCCAGCCACATCCGGCACCGCTTATCTCCTGGTTGACTAAAAGATCCTGCCGGCAACATGCATATTATTATGTGATCAGATCCTTAACCCTCAGTTCACACTTGCGCGTTTTACAGCGCGTTCGAACACGCTGTAAAATGCAAACCGATGCAAACCAATGCTTCCCTATGGGACTGGTTCACATTTTCGCATTTTACAGCGCGTTCGAAAGCGCTGAAAAACGCCCGACGCATAAACAAGTACTTGAGCTTTTTTTGGGGCGTTTGTCGCGCATTTTGGCCCATAGACTTCAATGGGAACTCGCATTGCTTGTATTTTGCGCGTTTTTGACACTGAAAACGCGCGTTCGAACGCTCATTTATGAATTTGCAACATGCTGGAAAGGCCAAACCCCAGGTGCTAGGCACAGTTTGGAGAGAAGCCAACACTGCAGTCAATCACACAAACGCGCTTAAAATGCGCGTTTACTATTGCCAAAAACTCGCACAAAAACGCGCGTAAAGGCTCAACACATGAAAACCAATGCTTCCCTATGGCCCTGGTTCTCACTAGAGCGTTTTACAGCGGGTTTGAACGCGCTGAAAAACGCCCTACGCCCAAAAAAGTTCTTGAGCTTCTTTGGGGCGTTTTGTCGCGCGTATTGTGATTGACGCCACAGCAGTCAATCACACGAACGCGCGTTCCTATTTTCAAAAACGCGCTGTAATTACGCGCGACAGAAACGCGCGTTTTACGCGCGTATCAAATACACGCAAGTCTGAACCCAGCCTAACTTATGCTGTTCCCACACAGGGACCTGGTATAAGCCCTGAGCACCTAGTTCCCCCGACCCCGATGCCTCCCATTTTGTGCCTCACTACCTCATCAATATAAAGGCCATCAGATCCATTTTTATCATCCCACAGCTCCGTACAGCCTGGACACCAGTATCCCCAGGAGGACTCCGAACAGCCACCAGTAGCCCCAGGAGGACTCCGACCAGCCACTAGTAGCCCCAGAAGGACTCCGACCAGCCACCAGTAGCGCCAGGAGGACTCCGACCAGCCACCAGTAGCCCCAGGAGGACTCCGACCTGCCACCAGTAGCCCCAGGAGCACTCCGACCAGCCACCATTAGCCCCAGGAGGACTCTGACCAGCCACCAGTAGCCCCAGGCGGACTCTGACCAGCCACCAGTAGCCCCAGGAGGACTCCAAACAGCCACCAGTAGCCCCAGGAAGACTCCGACCAGCCACCAGTAGCCCCAGCAGGACTCTGACCAGCCACCAGTAGCCCCAGGAGGACTCTGACCAGCCACCAGTAGCCCCAGGAGGACTCCGACCAGCCACCAGTAGCCCCAGGAGGACTCCGACCAGCCACCAGTAGCCCCCGGAGGACTCGACCAGCCACCAGTAGCCCCAGGAGGACTCCGACCAGCCACTAGTAGCCCCAGAAGGACTCTGATAAGCCACCAGTAGCGCCAGGAGGACTCCGACCAGCCACCAGTAGCCCCAGGAGGACTCCAACCAGCCACCAGTAGCCCCAGGAGGACTCCGACCAGCCACCAGCAGCCCCAGGAGGACTCCGACCAGCCACCAGTAGCCCCAGGAGGACTCTGACCAGCCACCAGTAGCCCCAGGAGGACTCTGACCAGCCACCAGTAGCCCCAGGAGGACTCTGACCAGCCACCAGTAGCCCCAGGAGGACTCTGACCAGCCACCAGTAGCCCCAGGAGGACTCTGACCAGCCACCAGATCTGATGCCTTTCTTGCAATAATTGGGTTCTTAGCAGGAGAAGGGCGAGCGCCGGCGTTAATAAGGCTCATGCATTTGTGTTGCTACTTATTCAGGCAAACTCGCTTTGTCTTTCAGATTTGATTTGTGTGAAGGGAAGTCATCTGGAGGCAGCGCAGACCGCGTGAGCCTGCCCTCGAAATTGGAAATGACACATTATGAGGAAGTGTTGGTTCATGCCTTCGGCGCGCGGAGCTTGTTTGCTTTTTTTATTTTTAATCTTTGCGATCATAAGACAACACGAGAAACACAGTATCCATTATAATATAAAAGAATAGGCTATTTAAAGGGCCACTAACACTGAAATGCGGAGCGGAGCAGGTGATATCAGCCACGCATATAGACGTAAATGTCCCTGGAGGTTCTCAGCTCTGAAGGTAGGTGACACCAAGTAGTGATCGAGACTGATAACAGGGAATGATAGCTTACATCCCCCTCCTAGCCTGAACTGGCAAAGCCATTAAAGGGGTTGTCCAGAATATTGATATTGATGGTTTATCCTCATCAATATCAGATCAGCGGGGGTCTGACTCCTGACACCCCCGGCAATCAGCTGTCTGAAGGGACCACTGCGCCTACTAGAGCCTTGCAGCTTACCAAGCACAGCGCCGTACATTGCATAGTGACGATGCTTGGTATTGCAGGTCAGCACCTAGTTTTTCCCAAATGCACCTAGGCCACGTGACCGACGTTCGACGACGTCACTGACCTAGAAAAAGACTGACGTGCTCACGGAGCGCTGAAGCCGCTTCAAACAACTGATCGGTGGGGGTGTGGTGAGCCGGACCCCCAACGATCTGATATTGAAGACCTAGAGAGGCCATCAATGTCAAATTCCCAGATAAGCTCTTTAATAGAATTTACCTGCCTTAAAGTCTTCATTGATTTTACGATCTTTGCTTGCTGTCAGCGAATGAAAAATAGGCATCGACCTGAACACAAATCCAATGTCCAACACAGTAACATATTGGCCTTGACCCTAGAGAAATGAAGTAAACCTCCATGAACGCCGTGGGGGACATTCATCAAGCTCGCCAGTCTTCGATTTTCACCTCATTGATTATCCCTTAATAAGGACACTTTCACACTAGCGTTATTCTTTTCCAGCATTGAGTTCCATCCTCGGGGCTCAATACCCGAAAAAAAACGTATCAGTTTTATCCCAATGCATTTTGAATGGAGAGCAATCTGTTCAGGACGTCTTCAGTTCAGTCACTATTACGGTTTTTGGCTGGAGAAAATACCGCAGCATGCAGTGGTATTTTCTCCATCCAAAAATCCGGAACACTTGCCGGAATGCCGGATCCGGCATCCATTTCTATTGAAATGTATTAGTGCTGGCATTAAAATTACTGCATTGATGGACCCGCTCTTCCGGATCCATTTTCCCGGATGAAAACCGGAGAGGCGGATCCGGTATTGCAATGCATTTGTGAGACGCATACGCATCCGGATCCGTCTACAAATGGTGTCCGTTTGCATCCAACAACTGAAGTGTGAAAGTGCCCTTAATCAGGTTTTTCTTTTTTTTGAAGTCTGACCTCTAGTGGTCGTTTTCTTGTAAGACAGGTTCATATTCACTAAGACTGTTGCGCAACTCAACGCTGAAAACAGAGGCAGAAAGGTACATCAGCTCCAGAGCGGGGTAGAAATTAGACAGTTTTTTTAACTAAATCAGACGCAATATAAGGCGCATCTACATAAATAGGCCGTAAAATAGGCGCAAAAGTTTGAAAACTTCTGATTTAGTTTTAAAACTCAAAACAGGCGCAAAATCAGTTGGTAAATGAGACTTAAAGAACCAGAGGGTCGTAAACAGGCTTTTTGTATTTCGCCTTCCTCCGCATCCTGAGCGTTTGCTCTTCGCACTGGTTTTTCGGGCCTCTTCTTCACCCGGGGGTCATGAATCCTGCGGCAGATGATTATGTCTTCATGTTAATGGGCGCTTTGTTTTCTGCCTCGCTCCGGCTCCAGCTCGTTAGTTCCGACACGTCCCTTATAGGATTTTTACAAAGCTGTTAGACGCACTATTGATTAAAAGCTCATATCTCCCTTTATTAGGCCTAATGATCATTTTACGGCCGAGCTGCGGATTGCAAAATGCACTTTTGGTTTCTGGCTTTGAGAATGGCGGTTCCGCTCGATAAGCGCTCTTTATGTTCTGTGACCGTTGTCGTCTGCAGCGGCAAAACCTCAGCTGTGAACAGTCTCCATCCATGGGAATGGTACATTCAGTGTAACTGGAGTTGGCGCAACATGACTCTTTTTGGTTTCTACTCTACTTTCCCGGACCCCCGGGCGGCAGATCTGCCCGCCTTCAATGTTCCATACCAGCCGCCAAACCAGGGCCATCGGCTCACGTGCATACTCTCTCCCATGGAGAATGATGGCACCCCTCCCCCTTAAAATCTGTACCATGGGCAAGTCTCATGCACACTTAAAGGGTGTGCATACTTTTGCAGCCGTACCCATTTAGATAGCTGTTGTTTAACTCTCTCGTACACGTGCACCTTCAGCTGAGCATGCATGTGTTTTCTGTCGAGACAAGCAAGAAAGTAATTTCCAGACATCTCTGGTGGAGGCTTATCTCCTGTAGAACAGGGATGCGCAACCTACTGCCCTCCAGCTTTCGCAAAACTACAACTCCCAGCATGCACAGACGACCTACAGTTATCAGCCTACAGCAGGGCATGTTGGGAGTTGTAGTTTCACAACAGCTGGAGGGCTGCAGGTTGAGCATGCCTGCTCTAGAATGACAGGTTCCAGCAGTTGAAATCCTACAGACCTATCCTTCTTCCTGGGAGAGTCGTTAGGCCACCCTACACATGAGGGTACTTTCACACTTGCGTTGTGAGGATCCGGCCGGCAGTTCCGTCACCGGAACTGTCTGCCGGATCCGGAAATCCGTGTGCAAACAAGAAGCATTTGTAGATGGATCCGGATCCGTCTAACAAATGCATTAAAACACCGGATCTGTCTCTCTGGTGTCATCTAGAAAAACGGATCCAGTATTTATTTATTTTTTTGCATTTTTAAAGGTCTGCGCATGGGACATCCCCTCCTAACTGCTAACACCTAGCTGCACCTTTAATCATAAACTTCTAATAGGAATAATAGAGGAATAAGTCATAAGAGTGAGAAGTATAACTGCTCCAGAATTATATTCACATGCGGAAGGCAATTATTTAATAAAACACGTCAGGAGAGGTGACGGCTCCTCTTTCAAGGGACCTGAGAGGGTGATTGAATCTCTAGGGATTCTTAAAGAGACAGCGCACCCCACGTGTTACGATCGGAAGATACTAATTAGCTAGTATCCTTTTGGGTAATGTGAGGAGCAGAATGACAATCAGAGGTTAATTTAGGGCTCTTTCACATGAGCGACTTTTCCGTCATGGTGCGATGCGTGAAGCAAACACAAAGCATCCGATCTGAGTTTTCCCGCATCATTTCTGTGTTCAGGAAAAATCACAGCAGTTCTATATTCTGCGTTTTTCATGCAGCCCTGGCTCCATAGAAGTGAATGCGGCTTGCGTAAAAAAACGGACGGAGTCCAGATGCAATGCGTTTTTCACTGATGATTTTTCGGAGATGTCGTTTTTTACCACACGCATGAAAAAGGCACAAAAAAAACTGAAACACTGAACGCAATTGCAGACAAAACTGATTGAACTTGCTGCAAAACCACTAGTTTTTCCTGAACAGATCCGGACACAATCCGTAACGCTCGTGTAACAGAGGCCTTACTGGTGTCTTACCGTGGACAGGAGGAGAGGCGACTAACTCCGCCCTCACTGGGGTCACCAAGGACCATATATCCAGTGTTCGCAGCGTGCCAGCTGTAATGGAGGGTCTATGATATACTGATGGCCAAACCAATACAGTGCATCCGGAAAGTCCTCACACCCCTCCTGCCCTCACATTCTGTCCTCTTGCTCCTTGTGCCATCAGTCCCCAGAATGAGAACGTGAGAAGAAGGTGAGAAAAATTTACTGAGAAGGAAAAACGAACATCTCACATGGACATAAATCTTCAGCCCCTTTACTCGGGACATAAGTCTTCAGCCCCTTTACTCGGGACATAAGTCTTCAGCCCCTTTACCCAGGACATAAGTCTTCAGCCCCTTTACCCAGGACATAAGTCATCAGCCCCTTTACCCGGGACATAAGTCTTCAGCCCCTTTACCCAGGACATAAGTCTTCAGCCCCTTTACCCGGGACATAAGTCATCAGCCGCTTTACTCGGGACATAAGTCTTCAGCCCCTTTACCCGGGACATAAGTCATCAGCCGCTTTACTCGGGACATAAGTCTTCGGCCCCTTTCCTCGGGACATAAGTCTTCAGCCCCTTTACTCAGGACATAAGTCTTCAGCCCCTTTCCTCGGGACATAAGTCTTCAGCCCCTTTACTCAGGACATAAGTCTTCAGCCCCTTTACTCAGGACATAAGTCTTCAGCCCCTTTACCCGGGACATAAGTCTTCAGCCCCTTTACCCAGGACATAAGTCTTCAGCCCCTTTACCCGGGACATAAGTCTTCAGCCCCTGTACTCCGGACATAAGTCTTCAGCCCCATTACTCGGGACATAAGTCTTCAGCCCCTTTACCCGGGACATAAGTCATCAGCCGCTTTACTCGGGACATAAGTCTTCAGCCCCTTTACTCGGTACATAAGTCTTCAGCCCCTTTTCTCCGGACATAAGTCTTCAGCCCCTTTACTCAGGACATAAGTCTTCATCCCCTTTACTCAGGACATAAGTCTTCAGCCCCTTTACTCGGTACATAAGTCTTCAGCCCCTTTTCTCCGGACATAAGTCTTCAGCCCCTGTACTCAGGACATAAGTCTTCATCCCCTTTACTCAGGACATAAGTCTTCAGCCCCTTTACTCAGGACATAAGTCTTCAGCCCCATTACTCGGGACATAAGTCTTCAGCCCCTTTATTCAGGACATAAGTCTTCAGCCCCTTTACTCGGGACATAAGTCTTCAGCCCCTTTACTTGGGACATAAGTCTTCAGCCCCTTTGGCAGTGATTTCAACCTCCAGTCTTCTTGGAGATGATGCCACAAGGTTTACATCTGGATTTAGGGATTTTCATCCGTTCTTCTCTGCGGCTCTGTCAGGATGGGGGCCGTCGGTGGACAGCCATTTTTAGGTCTCTCCAGAGATGTTCCTTTGGGTTCAGGACTCTGTCTGGGCCCCTCAAGGAAATTCAGAGTTGTCCCTCAGCCGCTCCTGTGTTGTCTTGGCCGTGTCCTTAGGGCCATTGCGTTGTTGGAAGGTGAACCTCCATCCCAGACTGCACAGGAGGAAGAGACTGCACTGGAGGAAGAGACTTCATATAATGACCGCCTAGGAGGAAGAGACTGCACACAGCGTCTGCCCAGTAGGTAGAGACTGCGCACAGTGACTGTACAGGAGAAAGGAACTTCATATAATGACCGCACAGGTGGAAGAGACTTCATATAATGACCGCACAGGAGAAAGAGACTGCACACAGTGGGGGCAGTTTTTTACGTCCGTCTTAGTTGTCCCTCTTGCATTGCCATAGTCTAAGGCCTCATGCACCCGACCGTTGGTGTTTTGCAGTCCGCAAACCACGTATCCGCAAAACACGGAAGCTGCTCCGCGTTCCATTCCGCAATTTGCCCAATGTAGAAATGCTTATTCTTGTCCGCAAAATGGACAAGAATAGGATATGCTCTATTTTTTTTGCGGGGGCACGGAACGGAGCAACGGATGCGGACAGCACACCGAGTGCTGTCCGCATCTTTTGCGGCCCCATTGAAGTGAATGGGTCCGCGCCCGAGCCACAAAATATGCGGCTCGGACGCGGACAACAACAACGGTCGTGTGCATGAGGCCTAAGAATCATTTATGATGAAGTGCGCGCCTGTCTAAAAAAAGTTACGCCAGTAGTAGATTTACTGGTGCCTGAGTCCCTGACATACCCCTGCCCTGTCCACATCCCGCCCCTCTCTTGTACTTGGACAAAAGACGCCCGTGTCGCGCGGGTATTAAACAAATCACAATGTCCTCTGCGACTGTCTTTACACCAGTTATTGAATGACTCCCAGTGCCTTCACATAAATCTCATGGCGGAACGGATTCACTTTTAATTGGATTCAGTGCTGTCCGCATCTTTTGCGGCCCCATTGAAGTGAATGGGTCCGAGCTACAAAATATGCGGCTCGGACGCGGACCAAAACAACGGTTGTGTGCATGAGGCCTTATCATGATATACATGGAAAACATTAGAGGGGTAAATTGGGCTCTGCTACATCTACACATATGCATAGACTTGAATTTAACGTGCATAGCCGTGTATTTCCCTGGTAGACTTGGTGGAGATGAGCTGGGAGACGGTCCTGTGACATTACAGAACTCAGGAGCAGATTCACATGACAAAGCCCACTTTGTTGCCTCTGACAACATCATCTCTGCTACATCAGCATGCTTCTGCCTTTATTTCCAGCTTACCCTTGAGCAGAAGGAAAAGGGCCAAGTCTTAATTCAAGGTCAGTGAATTCAGAATGGTGGAAGCTTTCTTCGGGATGGTGGAATATATTTCGATTCTTTACCTGATACGAGGAGGTCAGGGAGCAGCGGCGCCGCAGCCTCCACAGGAATAATAATCCTATTTATTACTTTGTGTTTTCTTGAAGATATTATAATAAAGATACTTCTCGCTGTCCCACGAAAAATCAAAGACCATGTAAATGTAACGACCCATAAAGATGCCGCGACCTTAATCTGACGGGCAACGTATCATTGAGCTGCTCGCTTTTCCATCCCAATTAAGAAGTTGGCCCCTGCTTCATGGCAATCAGCTCGCACGCCAATTGCCATAGTCGCTTTAGCGTAATTGCTTGCATGTGTGCTGGCCCGAAACCACCAGTCATTTAACTTCATCACCATCCCGTCCAACCACCTTCCCCTCACCGAGATTTCCTCTTCTTCCCCGAAGAGTTACATTGGAAACTTTGGTATTTTTCTTAAGAAACCTTGTTGCATTTCGACAGGAAAACAAATTGAAACTTTGTGATTATGTCCTTTATTTCAAATGCAAAGAGCTAATAAGGAAAAAAAAAAAAAAATGGCTGTTCTTTCCGAGAGCTGGGAGTTGAGATTTAGATCTGTTCATACACTCGGTAAACAACATTTAGAATTCCAGTGCTATTGTAAATTAAAAATTCAATGAGGAAATAGAAATTAGATAGGACTCAGGCAGATAAAGAAGAGCCAAAGGCGAATGTATTAATGTCCGTGCGGGATATCTCCCAGGCTTTCTCCGCTATGGAGTATTGATCAGAGCTGTTTCTTCGCTCTCTCCAGGTAGACGGAAACCATCTTTATTAGGTCTGTGGCTTATATTATGTGTTATAAATTCAATTAATGCTGAAAAAATGCAACACTCTGCACAATATGCTTTGCTCTGTTGAGATATTCTGTCTACAATGTGCTCATCTCACTGAATTGATTATCTCCTGGAGATGATCCCACATTGGTGGAAACAAAGGGTGGATGTACCATAGAGGCAATCAGTGGGTTCTCCGGGTCAGCTTGTCTCCATCAACACTGGGCAGGGCGCCCCTCTACTTTAGGGGTGGACATAACAATGATTAAAATTGGTCCCATCTTGTACTGGACTTCAATATTCCTGCTGGTTATTTGCACCGTCATTTTCTTTCCAGGTTCTGTCACATACAGGATCAGTGAGGTCATGAATAGTGTTGAGCGCGAATATTCGAATAGCAATTTTTTTTTACGAATATTGACACTTTGCTAATTCACAAATATTTAGAATATAGTGCTATATATTCGTAAAAAAAAATGTTTGTTTTTTGTTTTTTTTCAATCAGAACCCAAGAATAAGATACTGTTAACTAAGATAGAGGATATAGCGCTATGTTCTCTATCTTCGTTTAATTCTAGCAAGTCAACCAATAGGAAAGTCATAGCCCGTTCAAAGTGTAATTCACAGTACGCGAATATTGCAGTATGTAATATTCGCGTACTGCGAATGGAACTTTGAACGGGGTATAACTTTCCTATTGGTAGCCTGGCTTGCTAAAATGAATGAAGATAGAGAAAATAGCGCTATATTCGTATTCGTTATCTTCGCTAATTCTAGCAATACAAGTAAACTTGCCTATACACGGCTCTAAGTTGGATACGCAATGCGAGAATATTAAGTAATATTAGTCGCATTGCGCATCTAACTTAGAGCGGGATATATGCAACTTACTTTACTATTGTTTGGCTGGGAAGAATTAACGAATATGACGAATACGAATATAGCGCTATATTCTCTATCTTCGCTAATTTTAGCAAGTTGACTGTACCCAGCTCTAAGTTGGATGCGCAATGCGAGAATATTACTTTACCTGTTTTTTTTCAATAAATAGAATAATGACTCATTATTCTATTTATTGCCAAAAATAGGCAGTTATATTTTCACATTGCGCATCCAAGTTAGATCTGGGTACAGGAATTTTCAATCGAATATTCACGAAATATCGCTAAATTGAATATGGCACCTCCCGCTCATCACTAGTCATGAAATGCACCAGCACCGCCGCTTCTACCGGATTGCATGATGTGCCTAAATGATGACCACAACTGGACAGTGGTCCCTTCCTAACTATTGCAGGGATCTACAGGGAAAAATGTGAGAAACAAAATATTAAAAAGATGGGTTCAGTGTATCTGTAGTGACAGATACACTGACATGATACTAATATGTGGGTTGGACAAACAGAACCAGAACAGAACCAGAGCCAAACCAAAACAAATGAGTTGTACAGGCCAAGGTCAATTCCAGGAAATTCAAATCAAATGTCAAATCAGAAACCTGGAATCAGAAACGTACCGATCTAGAGGGTCACACCAGGAAGTCTCATCATCAGACAAAGAAGAAAAAGTCAGACCATGCCAAGGTAAAAAGTCCAGAGGTCAAACATAATTATGGAAAATAAAAGTAAAAGACCCCCTAATCACAGGCAACTGTGGTCAGCGGTTGCTTGTTTAAATAGTGCTCCATAGATCTGGGGCGTCAGCCCTTGATGACCTGTGAAGTCATGAAGCTGTATCCCAACCTCCCCCTGATTGGTTGGTGGTCCAGCTTCTGAAGTCCAGCCAGTTATTACGTAACAGGACGCTGGCAGTGCAGAGCGCAATGGAGCATAAGACAGGGGGCAGAGATTGCGGTGGGCTGCAACAAGCAGAGCATGCCCCCTCTAGACTGGAAGGACAGTCATCAGGACAGTGCATCGCCAGGAGAGTGCGTCTGCCGGCTATTGTAGGGTGCGACCACCGGCCAGTGACAGGTTCCTTGGGGTAATTCACCGTTTCCGTGTTTGCTGATGTTGTATGGTATGTGGTTTCTTGCTACCCATTAAACTAAAGGGGCAGATCCGCACCCATCAGGACCCCCATAGAAGTCTACAAATCATATACATCTTGGTTACAATACACGCAAAGTGGAGACTAGTCTAAGGGGCACGCACTGCTCACCGTGAACCGCACCGTTACACGGGTTGGCGCAGTTTTCTTACAAATTGTAGCTGAAAGGAACCTGATTTATCTACAAAATTGTGAGTCCGCTGACAACCCAACTGCTTTTAGCTGCAATCAGTTTTGCATGTCAGCAAGGTTCCAGATGCAGTGTGTGAACTCAGTCTTGCTAATGAATGCAAAACCAGGACCAGGTCAGGGCATCCCCTTGAAGTAACCAATAAGGCCTCTTTCACACGAGCGTGGCGGATCGGCTCCGGATACATTCAGGGTGCGTCCAGTGAAACTTGCACCATTTTGCATGTTCAGTCAGTTTTGTCTGCCATTACTTTCAGTTTGCGGGTGCAATGTGTTTTGATGCGTTTTTCACATGCGTGATAAAAATCTGAAGGTTTACAAACAACATCTCTTAGCAACCATCAGGGAAAAACGCATTGCACTTTCTTGCGGATGCAATGCATTTTTCACTGAAGCCCCATTCACTTCTATGGGGCCAGGGCTGCGTGAAAAACGCATAATATAGAACAGACTGCATTTTTCACGCGACGCAGAACTGATGCGTGAAATGAAACCCTCATGCACACAGATTGAAATGAATGGGTCCGGATTTAGTGCGGGTGCTATGCGTTCACGTCACACATCGCACCCGCGCGGAAAACTTGCTCGTGTGAAAGAGGCCTAAATATTTCCATTCATTGAAAGAAGGCAGAGATCTTGAAAAAAGAGACATTGTAATAAAACATATGTTAGAGTAGACAACAGAAAATAAAGGAAATACAGAATAATATACCGCATGCACGTATTCAGTCTTCCACTCCCTGAGAGTAGCGTAGTTGTCAGAGGGTTGTATGCTCCTGACAACTGAAGCCTGTGCAGGGAACTGGAGTCTGACAAATATTTACAGGTGCAGGAAATCAAGTTGTGATGGAGTCGGAAGTTTTTGACTTTTTGTCTCTCCTGTGTGGCCAGCGATGTCCAGGCCAGATAGATGAGGATCTTCTACTTCTCCTGCTCTGCTCCTTCTAGTTTTTCATCTTCCCATCGCTCTTCTGTCAACTTTACTGAAGTGAACCTTTAAAGACACCACTTTCCTAATGGAGGAGATGTAAATAGGTTTGTTAATGAGCTGCTGTGTGAGCGCTGCTCCTGAAGCTGTTGTTGCCAGCTTGAATCCTCTGTAGATAGCAGTTTTCTCAGCCTTAATAGATGGAATAGGAATGATTTGTGCCTCTTGTCACCATGGAGTAATCACTTATTGTGTAATTTATGGTGAAGAGCCAAAACAAGGAGGCGAAGAGGCAAAGAAGAAGATTCGATAAGTGTCACAACCTCTGCGGTGTGCACGAAATAAAGGTATGCAGCAGCTTAGTCTATGGCAGTGGAGCAAAGGGCAGGGGTGTAAAGGAAATGTTTACTTTCAGCTGCAACAGTTTCTAGAAACATCTATAATAGTAATTTGGTAACAAACACTGAGGCGATACATTGTATCTACCTACACGAGTGCATTCATATCAAGTATGGACTCCCCTATTTTACAGTAAAATTTCAGCTTATGGGTGAGGCTGAGAATGTTTCATATCCCTATTGGGATGGATCCCGAAAGAAGTGGCATAACTAAAACTGACTGGGCCCCACAGCAAATTTTTGAATGGGCCCCCTAGCAACTTCTTTGCCCCTCTTCTGTGCAAGCCCCACTCCTGTGGCTGGTCAAGATTGCTCTCTCAGACCAGGCCCGGCAGCTGCTCCACCCATTTACTGCATCTCATGTCTCTGTATATAGTGTCACTGCATATAATGTCATTGTATAATACTGTTGCGGGGGTCCTGACAATAAAATCTTTTAGTCCTCCACCCAGGAGTGATCTTTTCCGAGTTCAGGTCGCGTAGCAGCCACTTCCACTATAGTTACACTATATTTGCTGGGATCTGCACCTATGTTTTGCCAAAAAATATATGTTCCCATCATCTTCTAGTTCAGTTCCCATCATAACTGTCAAGGATGGAGTACAGTTAGCAGGAACTGATAAATAACGACAGACTGGCTTGATCCCAAACTAAGGAAAATATAGGAGGGCCCTATAAATCCCTAAGAACTCTCCCAAACTGCTATGCACATGTACAAGTCCCGGTAGGTAGACAAGTACATGCCCTCGTACCTATAACTGAGTGACACCTGAATTCCCTATAGTAGTGAGGGGAACGGCCACCGGCTCCCTGCACAGAATACGGAGGGAGTCAGGGTCACCTAGAATCAAGCCAGCAAACAAAACACAAAGTAAACGGAATGTACTTATCTTAGAGCAAAACAACTGCAGCCTCCAGCAGCACACACTTCATCCAGGAAGTAATATAAACCGCAAGGAGAAGCAGTATGGGAGGGAATATAAAGCAAACCAATTAATCAAGATAAGAGGCAGCTGAGGGAGAGAAAGGAACTGAGCAAAGTGAAACCAAAACAAAGAACGCCATACACAAGACAGGGAGGAACCTCTGACCGACCGTCTCCCAGAACCGGCGGTGACAATAACAGCGTTGTCCTATTTCCCCTCTCACTTGCCCAGCTCCTGTCCACCATCTTGATTGATAAAACTCCTGATTGAAGGTTGAGTTTCTAGTTACTACGTGTCCCATGATGCCATGTCCAGGCATCAAATAGTAATTATATATATTAATTCTATTTTGAGCAAAGATTTCGAGAGACAAAGATGCAAGTCCAAGGCATAGGAGAAGCTAGAGGCTGTGCTTGGTGCAGCAGCACGCAGCATGTCACAGGCAGGGTGCTAACTGCAGCCCACGGCAGGAGGCGCAGAGAACGCTGCATGGCAATAGCTACATCATGTGCAGGCAACAGGGAGCCGCGTGAAGGGGAATAAGTGACAACAGCCTATAGCAAAGGGTTAAGTCGGTGCGCAGTTGTCACCCCCTGTATACTTATTTGTCACTTACAAACGTCAGCAGTGACAACACACATAATTATTGCACATTTTAGAATATGGTTTTCATCAGAGTTTACATTGAAAGGGGTATTCCCATCACAGACAATGGGGGCATATCACTAGGATATACCCTCTTGGTATGATAGGTGTGAGTCCCACCTCTGGGACCTGCACCTACACGAGAACTGAGCGGGGAAGGTGGTGGCCGGAGCACTCTGGGTTTCGCTGGGTTCGGCCACCACCAAGCTCTCTCCGCATAGTACTAAATGGGAGCGCACCGCGCGGCCACCATTCCCATTCATTTCTATGTGGCCGATGGAAATTGCCGAGCCAGCACTTGGCTATTTTCAGCCGTCTCATAGAAATGAATGGAGGGCGGCTGCGCATGCACAGTGCACCCTCCACAATTTTCAGGCCTCCGTTTTCAGTTTAGAGAACGCTGGGACCCGCACCTATCAGACAATGGGGGCTTATCCTAGTGATATGGCCATCCATTGTCTGACATGGGAAAAACCCTTTACGTATGCAGGTGTCAGATATGCCATTATTAACCTAACCTTTATGTCGTCCTCTAAACTGGCAATGAATTAAAGGGGTTCTCAAGAATTTTACCAGTGATGGCCAGTCTTCAGGAAAGGCCATCAGTGTCTGCTTAGCAGGGCTCCGACACCCCACAGATCTCATTAGCTCCAATGCCAGAAGTCAGCTCCAGAACTCCGCAGCGCCCTCCTTTGTGTAGTGGACAGAGATAGTTACTGCAGCGCTGCCACCAGTGAAGCCGGTGGTAACCACCAATGGACCGAGCTGTGTAGTTCTGGCCCTGGCTTCAGGCACTGGAGCTACTGCAGAACGTCTGATAAGCGGGCGCAGGGCGGTGAACCTCCTCCAATCAAACATTGATGGTCCATGAGGAGGATAGGACATCACTTGTAAAATCCTGGACAATCCCTTTAACATCTGGGGCCATATTATAGAGATATGATCCAACATAAAGAGATATGATCCCATATAAAACACTTATCGAAGGCCAATGTCTTATGTCGGTCTTTGATAGCCTCCGCGCTGCTGGAGGAGGCACCTGATGAGTAAATTAGTCACACTCTTCTGGCAGTTGGTGCGCTTAGACTGAAACCGACTTCAGTCCCTGATTGGAGTAGGTTTTCAGTTGTCATTTATGGCTGGAAACAGATGTAAACCTTAGTGACTTTGCCCCTCCACTCCCCTGTGGTGAGGACTTCTGTTTTTAGATATGAGAAAGAAGATTTCTATTTTACAGCATTCCGTGTGGTCCGGAATGGTACTGCACTTAGAAATACAAATCTCACCCCTGTAATAATGCACGTCCTTCGTATACGACGCACTCGTTGTGGTAAGACACATGCGCCGGTGTTGGTGCTTTATCATGAATTCCAGGTTTCACAGACTACTCCTCTTCAGGTTTTGCACAGATCCTGAAGGCTCCCTTCTTTTGAGTGGATGTGTACTTTGAAGCCTCTGCAATTACAGTAATTAAACAAGTGCAATCTCCATAAGGTTTTATTTTCCATTTCTAATCGACGCATTCCCCGACTTCCGAAGAGACAAAAAGCAAAAACAAATACTGCTAATAATACTATAGAGCTAAAGGTAATAAAGCGCCCTTTGTTTTGTTGCAGTTCTGATGTGTTAACATCCGTGGAAATCAATTAAATCTGCTATTTGGCATAAAATCTGGCTAATTAGTAAGAGTAATTTTGTAAGAATTTATGTAGCAGATGGAATGTTACTGCTGCATGTTCTGGAGGGATTCGTTTAGCAGAGGGTATGTGGGCCGCATGAAAAGACTGCCGGGCCCCCCATACCGGGCGAGGGGTGATGATTTGGAGGACAATACATATGTCAGTACCTTTTTCTATAGTTCTACTTGCAACTTTGTATTTCTTTTGGCTTTTTTTTTCACTTTGCTGACCAAGTTAAAGCAGCAGGTGGAGGAAGGATTGAATGGCGAGCTTTGCTTTGCTTGTGTCGTTGGAACAAAATTAATTGCTGACTATGGTCTCTAAACGTCTTGAAGGGATCAGTGGGAAGTAGAGGCTTGAATGTGGCCAGATGCAGTCAGAGGTCTCTCGCTGTGCTCCAAGATGCCGGTGGAACATTCATACGACTTAGAGAAAGAGCTTATCAAAAGCAACCGGAAAACAAATGGACTTTGTAATTTGCACTTCGGTGGATGATGGGGAAAGTGGGTTTTGAAAAATGATAAATGTTTCTCTATTATGCGCATTCAGGGGCTCTAATGTATCTGGTTGTATGGAGGCGATAGAGTCTGGGGGTTTATTATGGCGGCAGAAGAAAGGCCGTTAGTATCTATAGGCAGTATACATTCAGACCTGCCTGAGAGTGGAGAGATGCATGCTCACAGTATCAGGAAATAAGGCAAAAATCAATCAAAGATTATGATTAGATAGATAGATAGATAGATAGATAGTCGATAGATAGATATTAGATAGATAGATAGATAGATAGATAGATAATATTCCTCAACAGTGAGGAACATTGACTTCAGAAGACTGACTGATCTCTGCTCAGACTTCACATGTATAGAGGAGGAAGAGAGACGCTCCATACTGCTGGGGAATAGGAGAACACAGCGGCCATAGCAGCACAATATATTACTGCCTGCCAAAGACTGAGAGGAGCCTGATGTACCATGGACTCCTGTACTCCCACCGTGGAGGTGTCCCCATCCCCATTCTCCATCCCTAACCCATTGTTTCCCACTTTCTTTGGCAATGCTAATGTGTATTTAGTCCTGCAAATAAAGCTCATTTCAATTTGATAGATAGATAGATAGATAGATAGATAGATAGATAGATAGATAGGAGATAGATAGATAGATAGATAGGAGATAGATGATAGATAGATAGATAGATAGATAGATAGATAGATAGATAGATAGATAGATAGAGCTAGAAATAGAGGGAATACTGGCAGTCAGCAAGCAGGAAGAGCAAATGGTGCACATGGTGCATTCGTACCACCCTCAGTGCACTTGACTGCTCATTTGCATATGTATTACAATTGCTTGTTCTCCAGAACGAAGCAGCGGATCACTAATTGAAATGCGTCATTACATGTAGCTGAGCTCGCCCTACAAGGCATTGTGCCGGGTGTAACCAGCGACTTCCTACCCTTTTTTAAAGTGACGCTCCGACACAATGTTTTATCCATTTGCCCGTTAGCGGAGGGCATCATGCACCCTGCAGTGCAGTGAGTGTACTCCCCCAGCGCCTCCTCTTCGTGACCGCAGCCCCCGTCTGGCTTGCCTCTTTAGTCATGTGACATATGCCGATTCACACAGCTGCAAGGCGCGGCGGTGAGTCTCATCGACTTTATAGAAAAGGTCATTACTGGCCCTCTAATGAGCAAAGACCTATTGTCGGAGCGTCCCTTTAATATCTTCACTGAGCATTCAGGATTTCTTACAGAAACTGTCCCTTAATCCGGAATCTGTTAGTTCAGTGCTGGGTCTTGGGTCCTTCTGCCCCGCTTTGGTCCTGCACGCTCCGGATGATTTATCTGTGCAGCGCAGACTCGGAGCAGAGGTTTGCAGTCCTTGTGCTGCTTCTGGGTCACTGTCGCCCTATTCGGGTCACTGATTGGTGATAATGGGGTCTGAGGCTATAAATATCGGATGATGCTGTGGAGCTGACACAAGGGTTAGGTGCATTCAGCCCACCAGGCAGTTCCGGGAAGGATTTCCTTCTTGGGTCTTTGTGGCCTTGGATAAATGACATCAGGATGAGCCGGAGACCTTGATGAAATATTAACAGGCAGGTCCCCTTTAAATATTAAAAAACCTTGAGTTGTTATAAAAAAATGAAGCACCAAGACCGAAACCGAGCGCCTGACCTCACCCTGGTGGGATAGTTCTGGGAAAGCTGGGTGAAAAATAGCCCAAATTGGAAGGAGAAGAAGTAAAGGATGAGAGCGTCCTCGCTGTACAACCTCGCGGAAAGCTGGGTGATATCTCAACCAGAAACACGTGGGAGCTCCATGTATCTGATAACCTGCTCTGTGACGTGAACTGGCCGGCACCGATACATTGAAACAAACAAAAGACTACTATAAATAAAACTATAAAAAAAAAACAACAACTCATCAACTGTGAGAAGTCTATCATCATCTAATGCCAGCAAGCAGAGATCTTACAAGTTTAGAGACATCTAAATACAAAGATTATTACAGAGAGGAGTGGAGAGTGCAGCTCTGGAGTATACTACAGGATGTAACTCAGGATCAGTACAGGATAAGTAATGTATGTACACAGTGACTGCACCAGCAGAATAGTGAGTGCAGCTCTGAAGTATAATACAGGATGTAACTCAGGATCAGTACAGGATAAGTAATGTATGTACACAGTGACTGCACCAGCAGAATAGTGAGTGCAGCTCTGGAGTATAATACAGGATGTAACTCAGGATCAGTACAGGATAAGTAATGTATGTACACAGTGACTGCACCAGCAGAATAGTGAGTGCAGCTCTGAAGTATAATACAGGATGTAACTCAGGATCAGTACAGGATAAGTAATGTATGCACACAGTGACTGCACCAGCAGAATAGTGAGTGCAGCTCTGGAGTGTAATACAGGATGTAACTCAGGATCAGTACAGGATAAGTAATGTATGCACACAGTGACTGGACCAGCAGAATAGTGAGTGCAGCTCTGGAGTATAATGCAGGATGTAACTCAGGATCAGTGCAGGATAAGTAATGTATGTACACAGTGACTCCACCATCAGAATAGTGAGTGCAGCTCTGGAGTATAATACAGGATGTAACTCAGGATCAGTATGGGATATGCATGGCATGTATATCGTGACTCCATCTTATATGTAGAATACTGCTATACATAGGCTGTAGAACAGGGCTCACTGTTGAGAGGGTGAGAGGTGTCACTGTGTATAAGACGGACTGTGACGAGGGACGGCTCCTCTTCTCCACTGCTGTGAACGCTCCAGTATAGGAATATATTGGAAAAAAGTAATGAAGATGTTATTCATTGTCACCTGTCACATCCCTCCAGATGGCGGCGTTATCTATCAGAGCCTAAGCGGTGGTGCAGCGCGTCTTTCGGAGCTTGATAATATATTCTCATCCCATCTCGGCCTCTTTTATGTGCGTTTTACTTTAAAGACGCTCTTTTAACTGCCAATTTGACACGTATTTAGCATAAGGTAACGTCTTTCTGAAGTCTAATGAAATGGTTGCGGCTGCTTAACGGCTTCCGTATTAAAATCCCTCTTTACTCTTTTCTAATGTTGTGTCTTTTATGATTAGTATGAAAGATGAAATTTTAATTGGTTGTTGTTGTCAGGCAAGAAAAAAAAAATCTGATTATGAACAGATCGCGCGTCGCCCTAAAATGTTGCCGGGACCCGCGTCTATCTTTGTGTGAGCGTAAGATATGGAGACGCTTTAATCAAAGGAGTTTATGACACGGCAACATTTGCAATATGGTTACACGGTGAGTGTCCTGAATACAAATCCTGCGCTCCGCGCCGTCGCCTGCAGCCGGTTAAGAACGCCTCATGCTAACCTGTATGTGGGTTATACAGTAAGTGGCAGAAATGTAAACTTTTTGTAAATTTTTTGTCTTTTCTCGGGCCTTCTTTATCATTTTCTGTAGGGACCTCACCAGCCAGAACATAGCGCTGCCTCCTGCTCTCCATTGGTCCTAGTCCATGACCATAATTTTGGAAATATCCATAATTTATCAAAATAAAGGATTATATACTGATATTTACAGCCACGAACAAAACCCACACAAAAAAGGGGATTGACATTTACTAAAGACAAATGGAAGGAAATATTAGAAGCACTTGGTCTGGGTGAAGTTTCAATAGTCCCAGACTTAGTAGTGGTCTGTTAACCCAGAGGAAAGGCAAAGTTACTAACACGTGGGACGCCATGTGGGACGCCAAACCTGGAAAGAACAACATTGCAGCTACATCACTCGGTATATGGGGAGATGTTCCTGTTGAAGACGTCAAGGCAGTAACATAGCTGCTCAGCAGCAATAATGCTCTAACCATACTCTATTGGATATTATGTTCTGAATATACACTCTGCTCCAAATGAAATAGAGGGCATTATAGAACTAAGCTAATAATCTAAGGCAGGGATGCCCAACCTGTGGCCCTCCAGCTGTTGCAAAACTGCAACTCCCAGCATGCCTGGACAGCCTACAGCTATTGGGGCATGCTGGGAGTTGTAGTTTTGCAACAGCTGGAGGGCCGCAGGTTGAGCATCCCTGATCTAAGGGATATTATTACTTTTATTTTATTTTTACACCAAGAAAGACTATATACAAATAGAATATATTAAAGGACACTTAATGAAATAGAATATTTTAAATTATATTATATTTTCAACAAATCAAGAAGTAACAATCGAAGAAATCACAGATCGCTATGATTAACTGAAACTTGTTATTATTTTTACAATTTTACGTTTTTTCACAATTACTGGGTTCGATAAATATTATTCCCTTGATCAATCATGTTTAATAGGAACTCTTTGCCTCAATCATGAATATATTTGATTTAGATACAATTTTGGAGCCACAAAAAGAACACGAATTATCAACAATTGATTTGGGAACTGAGCATTTTCGGACTATATTTTTCATATTTTATATTTTTTCTTTTTTTATATACATTTGTACAATTTTTTACTGCTGTTTTTTATATATGGATTATTATATGTATTAGGGTTGATGAAATATTTGGCAATTGTATTTATATTGCCTATTACTTATAGTAACCAGTCTCTACCCGTTCTATCTATAACTTTCTTTATATTCAATTAAAGCACTAGATGTTAATACAGTTCCGAGTGCCAGTTAATATAATTAATTTTTGTTTACCTCTTTTTGAGAGGCTTTTTGGTTAAGCCTTTTTATCAGGGCACTTCACTCCAGAAATCATGACAATTGAACCACTACACATATTTATTCACATCCTGTATTATACTCCAGAGCTGCACTCACTATACAGCTTCAGCTCTGGAGTGAATTGCATCAGGTTATTTAGAATCAGTAAACCTTAACTTTTTATGTAAATTTACTATGTATACATAGGTTTCTGGGAAGGGGGGGGGTTAAATTCAGTAATTTTTTTTTTTTTTAAATATCCACTTTGTGTCATAAACATTTATAAATAAATAAGTCTCAGCCTCTTCCTTGCTTTGCTGTGGTTTATGGCTTGTGACAAAACTTCTCCACCAGCTGGGAGTCAATCTTCAGGCCCAGACCAATGGTGGTCCTCTGACTACACCATGTAAATCATGCAGTGGCTCATATGTCATTTCTACCATTCTTTTGCGGTAGGATAACACCCATCATTGCATATTTGTCCTTCTTACATGTCAAGCGCAGTGTTGATTGGGTCCCACACAAGGACAAATCCTCAGTTATATTTTTGGCACCGCTCTTACTAACATTCTGGTTAATCTGAGACTTGACTCAAGTGTTCATTCTGTACAGAAGAAATGTTACAATAAGGTCCACTGACTACAAGGTGTCAGGTATATATAGATATAAATACAGTCATAGCAACATAGAGAAGGAAGGAAGCAACATGGAAGACATTCATACAAGTCAAGGGAAATATACTAATGTACAGGGTGAGTCAAAAGTCTCCGGACACCCTTTATTTCAGAAAGAAAAGGGAAAATTTTATATTTTAATACCCCAGCAAGTAATGGGTGAGGAGGCCTGTCTTTTAGGCTATGTCTGGAACATGGCAGCCATCTTGACAGCCACCATATTCAATCAAAGGCAAATTTGTCCAATGGGAAGAGGGTCATGTAGCATATCAAAGAAAACCAGAATTTTCTTAGAAATCGATTGCCCCAATCAGATTTTTAATATCTATTGTGGTTCAAAAGTTATTAACACAGAAATTTGCAACAAGAACAATTGGGAGGCACAGCTATTTTATGTGTTTATTGTGTTGTCCCTGGTGCTGAACTTAAAACTTAGAACTTTTAAACTTTCTGTTTTGATAACTTTTGAACCAGAAAAGATATTGCAAATCTTATTGCGGCAATCAATTTCTAAGAAAATTCTGCTACATGACCCCCTTCTTATTGGAAAACTTTGCCCTTGATCCAATATGGCGGCTTTCAAAATGGTGGCCATGTTCAGGACATAGCCTAAAAGATAGGCCATGTCACCCATTACTTGCTGGGGTATTCAGATATTTCATTTTCCCTTTTGTGTCTAAAGTAGAAGGGTGTCCTGCGACTTACGACTCACCCTGTAGGAGGCAAAGCACAGGCAAAGTGCCCCCTAGAGGAAGTCAGATGTAGCTTCCTTATATACAATATAACAATTTAGCAAATAAACTATCAGGCACCCCTTAGATTCTTCATATCTATATACAGGTGAAGCTTGAAAAATTTGAATATCATGCAAAAGTTCATTTATTTCAGTAATGCAACTTACAATTAGAATATTGTGAAAAGGTTCAATATTCTAGGCTCCAAGTGTCAGCTAATTAATCCATACCCCCTGAGCAAAGGGTACCTGAGAGTGTGACGTTGGGGCTTTCATAAGAAGAAAGCCATAATCATCCAAATTATAACAAATAAAGGCCTGACATATCTCGCTTTGCATGTAATGAGTCTGAATCATATATTAGTTTCACCTTTTAAGTTGCATTACTGAAATAAATGAACTTTGCACGATATTCAAATTTTTCGAGTTTCACCGGTAGGAGATATTACAATAAGGATAGTCATGTCCTGGGTATTCCCTTAGATGTGGCTAC
The DNA here is from genome assembly GCA_033119425.1 of Bufotes viridis. Classification (NCBI taxonomy): domain Eukaryota; kingdom Metazoa; phylum Chordata; class Amphibia; order Anura; family Bufonidae; genus Bufotes; species Bufotes viridis. The sequence continues at coordinate 8,094,238 of CM065597.1, forward strand.
TTTCTTAGAGCTCATTCACACTTGTGTATGAAAATATGGGTCATACCTGGAAGTCTTCATTTTACAATTTGTTCCTATTTTTTCCCCCCATATTCTATCTTTTCTTGTTTTGTAGTGTATTTTGCTCCAAATTGTCCGTCTTTTACCTGTTTGTTACATTTCTATTTTTCTTTGTTAAAGGATTTTTATATTTATTATTATTATTATTATTATTATTATTATTATTATTATTATTATTATTTTTAGTAGTGATAGTAGTAGTAGTAGTATTTGTTTTGCTGTTTTGTTATTTTACAAAAAAAAATAAAAAATTCTGCACAACTGTGAAAACATAAATTATTCTAATGTGGAACATAGATTAATTTGACCCATTATCTTCTATGGACTAAATGTGTTACCTAGACAGATCAGAACAACATGTGCATACTAAAGTATACTGTATATATGCGGAAATGTGAATAAAAGCTGATAATTGTGTTTTTTTGTAAGGCTGATTTCACTAAATAGTAATCAGTGTGTGAGTAGAATCTCCCAGACTGAACACTGCGCCTCTGAAGGGAACTCACAGCATCGTAGTGATTGATGCTGCTGTGAGTTCCCATCTCCCCATGAGTCTTCTGAACTGAACTCACATAACGCCGTGACTACAGTTCAGAAGACCCGCAGCAAGATGGAAATTCACAGCAGCATAAATTATTATGATGGTGCGAGTTCACGTCGGAGGAGCAGTGTCCAGTCCGGGAAGTACCGCTCCCACACGGATTGTGTTTCCCAAACAAATACACTCAAGTAAAACCAACCTAATAGACAAGTGTACATACTGGTAGAAGTAGGCCCTGTACCCTCTGCACCCCCCATGAAAGGAACGGAGTCGGTCAGACATGCGTGCAGCTGCTCCATTCATTTCTAAGGGAATTCTGGAGATAGCCAGGGCTGTACTCACCTATCTCCAGAATTCCCATAGAAATGGATATAGTCACTGCATTTATGCCCGACTGATCACTCTGGTTCTGGGGGGCTGCAGGGGGTACAGGGCCCCCATTCTCATGATCGGTAGGGGTCCCAGCAGTAGGAACCCACTGATCTAATAGGCACTTTCCAAATTGTTAACAACCAGTTCTAACAACCCTTTAAGACAACATTCCTCTGCTTCGGACAATCCTTACTTGTTAGAAGGGTCCCTTGAAAATAGCCTGGTGGCTAAGTGCCCCCACCCCTGCTGGGACATCCAGCAATCGCTATGATCTGTGGAGAGATCAGGGCAGTAGGTGTTCAATTTCCCTGCAGCGCCCCCACAGGAGAAATGAAGCATCACACAATGTCCATTTTAATCAGTCAGCTATCTGTGTATACAGGAGATGACTGGTCCTCCAGAGCAAGAGACGCCCTCTTTTACAGAATCCTGATCGAGGACCCCACCCCTCTATTAACTTAGACCTGGGCATATGAGTTTTCTAAGCTGGAGACCCTTTATTGTGTCCTTACTGCACTAATATATTTTCTTCACTTTCTGTACCAGTGTTTCATATTTGTGCCCTTTTCTCCATTTCTTTCAGGTTCAGCGTCGGGTCACTTTCCATCTCCCTGACGGCTCCCAGGAAAGCTGCAGCGATAGCGGATTGGGGGACCATGAACCCAGCACTGGCTCCAACGCCTCCCAACCTCTGCCCCTCGGCTTCACCCAGGAGGAGTATTACGAGCAATCATCCACCAATAGCAGAACAGAGGGCGACGGGAACTCAGATCCAGAATCAAGTGGGTCCTTCTGTGTAACTCACTGTGTGTCACCACCAAAATGTACAGAATTCTGATATTTGGGATTAATGCAAATATCCAATGATGACAATTTCTGCTACAGACAAAGAGTTATTTTCTATGGCAGATAATGTTCGGGAATTAGATCTGATTGGGGGGTAAATCAATTACTAACAGGAACTACAAATACCAGACTGACCAGGAAACATTACTATATACAGCAGGGCCTTCAGCTGTTACGAAACCACAACTCCCATCATGTCTGGACAGCCTACAGCTATCAGGGCATGCTGGGAGTTGTAGTTTTGCTATGGCTGGAGGGGTGCCGTTAGGGCATCCCTTCTGTACAGGGTTACATTGAAAGGCTGCCTGGGTATGCTGGGTCTTCTAGTACCACAGGCTGATTACACTCCATTTAGACCATGGGATTAGGTCTATGCTACTTTGAATTAGACATTGTTATAATCAATATTATTCTTTTATTCTCAATATTTAGAGTTTGTTGTTACAATGTATAGTAATGGTTACCACATGGTTACAAGATACCTACTGTATGCAGGTACCAGATGCATCTCTAGAAACAGATAGGGGCAGTATGTTACAAATCTATTTTAGAAACATTTGCAGATTACTACAATGTATTATATGTATCTGTTACCACTGACGAGAAGCTGACTGTGAGGTATTTTATGGGATGAATGATTGTAAGTCCCATACAGGTATGTACATTCACATGTGGCTCTGATATTGGCTGCTGTATGCCTATAGGATGACGTAATGCAATAGAGGAAGAGCCTAAATTTAGGGAAAGGTCCGGAGCAAACTGAGGGGTCCTTAGTTAATCGGGTTGGTTTTATTCCAACACTAATATAATAGATGAGGGGCTTATTGTAAATTAGGGGTTCTTTAGTTGATAGAGGGGGTCCTGAGCTAAAAGGGGAGAGTCTTGCTCTAACAGAGGGGACCCGGAGCTAATAGATGAGTATCTTTTTGTAATGGAGGAGGGGGCTTGTTTCAACAGAGGGGTCCTGAGCTAATAAAGATGGAATGATGAGTTAATATATGGGAGTCCTGTTCAAATAGATTAGTATTTTGATCTAATAGATGGTACCTCGAGCTACTGTAATAGGATAAATCTTATTCTAACAGAGGGGGCTCTATAGCCAACAGAGGGGCTCCTGAGGTAATAGAGAGGAGTATTGCTTTAATAGAGGAGGGTCTATTATAGAGGAATGGATCCGGGGCTAATGGAGGGTCTTCTTCTACCAGAGGCAGTCCTGAGCTAATAGAGAGGAGTCTTGCTTTAATAGAGGAGGGTCTTGTTCTAATAGAGAGTCTTCTTCTATCAGAGGCCGTCCTGAGCGAATAGAGAGGAGTCTTGCTTTAATAGAGGAGGGTCTTGTTCTAATAGAGAGTCTTCTTCTATCAGAGGCTGTCCTGAGCTAATAGATGAGAACTTGGCTTCTAAAAGAAGCTAACAGAGGGGGTCTTATTCCAACAGAAGGGGTCTTGTTCTAGTAGATGAGGCCTCCGCAAATAGAGGAGGGTCTCTTCTAATAGATAGTATACTGAGCGCGTAGATGGGCTCCTAAAAGCTAACCCTACCCCCAGAAGACTGCTCCTTTATCTAGCATGTCTCATGTTCTCTATCCTATATTTGCACGGAGGGGGTTAATCGCCCCTTATAATAACCTGTGTACATATCTGATCTTCTCCGCTCCGTCCGTCACGCGCTGCTGTAAACATCATCATTTAAGAGCAGTTCTTGGCTCTTTACCTGATAAATCAATCACTGCGGTTCAGACGGAATAATGAAAACGTATGGCGAGGATTAGCCGAGCAATATTCTGTCATTAATACCTTTCAGCGCATTTGTTTCTGCCATGTACTGTATCCCTATAATAGATGCCACCAATTTACACAAATGACTTCAGTCCTGGCAAAAAGCATACAATATGTCTGTGTAGTCATTAAGATAAAGGCCGTTATTAATCAGAGCACTCTTCATCTGACTGCAGATTTCTCCGTGTTTGTCAAGGTGGGCTCCATGTATTACACGGGTTACATCTTAATGACTCAGCCTCGAAAGGACAGAGATAAATTCAGAAGCTGAAGACCGAGCTCCGGGATATATGTAGATAGAATGGTGCCAGCCATGAAGATGGCAGGGATGATGGAGTATATACTAAGCATGGTGCCAGGTGTGTAGGGGGCTGCAGTGATGGAGTATATACATAGCATGGTGCCAGGAGGGTAGGGGGCTGCAGTGATAGAGTACATATATAGCATGGTGCCAGGTGTGTAGGTGGCAGCAGTGATGGAGTATATACATAACATGGTGCCAGGTGTGTAGGTGGCAGCAGTGATGGAGTATATATATAACATGGTGCCAGGTGTGTAGGGGCAGCATTGATGGAGTATATACATAGCATGGTGCCAGGTGTGTAGGTGGCTGCAGTGATGGAGTATATACATAACATGGTGCCAGGTGTGTAGGGGCAGCAGTGATGGAGTATATACAAAGCATGGTGACAGGTGTGTAGGTGGCAGCAGTGATGGAGTATATACATAGCATGGTGCCAGGTGTGTAGGTGGCAGCAGTGATGGAGTATATACATAGCATGGTGCCAGGTGTGTAGGTGGCAGCAGTGATAGAGTATATACATAGCATGGTACCAGGTGTGTAGGGGCAGCAGTGATGGAGAATATACATAGCATGGTGCCAGGTGTGTAGGGGCAGCAGTGATGGAGTATATACATAGCATGGTGCCAGGTGTGTATGGGCTGCAGTGATGGAGTATATACATAGTATGGTGCCAGGTGTGTAGGTGGCTGCAGTGATGGAGAATATACATAGCATGGTGCCAGGTGTGTAGGTGGCTGCAGTGATGGAGTATATGCATAACATGGTGCCAGGTGTGTAGGTGTTAGCAGTGATGGAGTATATACAAAGCATGGTGACAGGTGAGTAGGTGGCAGCAGTGATGGAGTATATACATAGCATGGTGCCAGGTGTGTAGGTGGCAGCAGTGATGGAGTATATACATAGCATGGTGCCAGGTGTGTAGGGGCAGCAGTGACGGCGTATATACATAACATGGTGCCAGGTGTGTAGGTGGCTGCAGTGATTGAGTATATACATAGCATGGTGCCAGGTGTGTAGGTTTTTGCAGGGATGGAGTATATACATAGCATGGTGCCAGGTGTGTAGGTGGCAGCAGTGATGGAGTATATACATAGCATGGTGCCAGGTGTGTAGGTGGCAGCAGTGATGGAGACTATACATAGCATGGTGCCAGGTGTGTAGGGGCAGCAGTGATGGAGTATATACATAGCATGGTGCCAGGTGTGTAGGTTTTTGCAGTGATGGAGTATATACATAGCATAGTGCCAGGTGTGTAGGTGGCAGCAGTGATGGAGTATATACATAGCATGGTGCCAGGTGTGTAGGTGGCCGCAGTGATGGAGACTATACATAGCATTGTGACAGGTGTGTAGGAGGGTTGCAGTGATGGAGAATATCCATAGCATGGTGCCAGGTGTGTAGGTTTTTGCAGTGATGGAGTATATACATAGCATGGTGCCAGGTGTGTAGGTTTTTGCAGTGATGGAGTATATACATAGCATGGTGCCAGGTGTGTAGGTGGCAGCAGTGATGGAGACTATACATAGCATTGTGACAGGTGTGTAGGGGCAGCAGTGATAGAGTATATACATAGCATGGTGCCAGGTGTGTAGGTGGCTGCAGTGATGGAGAATATACATAGCATTGTGCCAGGTGTGTAGGGGGCCGCAGTGATGGAGAATATACATAGCATGGTGCCAGGTGTGTAGGGGGCTGCAGTGATGGAGAATATACATAGCATGGTGCCAGGTGTGTAGGTGGCAGCAGTGATGGAGTATATACATAGCATGGTGCCAGGTGTGTAGGGGCAGCAGTGATGGAGAATATACATAGCATGGTGCCAGGTGTGTAGGGGGCCGCAGTGATGGAGAATATACATAGCATTGTGCCAGGTGTGTAGGGGGCCGCAGTGATGGAGAATATACATAGCATGGTGCCAGGTGTGTAGGGGGTTGCAGTGATGGAGAATATACATAGCATGGTGCCAGGTGTGTAGGTGGCAGCAGTGATGGAGTATATACATAGCATGGTGCCAGGTGTGTAGGGGCAGCAGTGATGGAGAATATACATAGCATGGTGCCAGGTGTGTAGGGGCAGCAGTGATGGAGTATATACATAGCATGGTGCCAGGTGTGTAGGTGGCTGCAGTGATGGAGAATATACATAGCATGGTGCCAGGTGTGTAGGTTGCCGCAGTGATGGAGACTATACATAGCATTGTGACAGGTGTGTAGGGGCTGCAGTGATGGAGTATATACATAGCATGGTGCCAGGAGGGTAGGGGGCTGCAGTGATAGAGTACATATATAGCATGGTGCCAGGTGTGTAGGTGGCAGCAGTGATGGAGTATATACATAACATGGTGCCAGGTGTGTAGGTGGCAGCAGTGATGGAGTATATATATAACATGGTGCCAGGTGTGTAGGGGCAGCATTGATGGAGTATATACATAGCATGGTGCCAGGTGTGTAGGTGGCTGCAGTGATGGAGTATATACATAACATGGTGCCAGGTGTGTAGGGGCAGCAGTGATGGAGTATATACAAAGCATGGTGACAGGTGTGTAGGTGGCAGCAGTGATGGAGTATATACATAGCATGGTGCCAGGTGTGTAGGTTTTTGCAGGGATGGAGTATATACATAGCATGGTGCCAGGTGTGTAGGTGGCAGCAGTGATAGAGTATATACATAGCATGGTACCAGGTGTGTAGGGGCAGCAGTGATGGAGTATATACATAGCATGGTACCAGGTGTGTAGGGGCAGCAGTGATAGAGTATATACATAGCATGGTGCCAGGTGTGTAGAGGCAGCAGTGATGGAGTATATACATAGCATGGTGCCAGGTGTGTAGGGGCAGCAGTGATGGCGTATATACATAACATGGTGCCAGGTGTGTAGGTGGCCGCAGTGATGGAGACTATACATAGCATTGTAACAGGTGTGTAGGGGCAGCAGTGATAGAGTATATACATAGCATGGTGCCAGGTGTGTAGGTGGCTGCAGTGATGGAGAATATACATAGCATGGTGCCAGGTGTGTAGGTGGCCGCAGTGATGGAGAATATACATAGCATTGTGACAGGTGTGTAGGGGCTGCAGTGATGGAGAATATACATAGCATGGTGCCAGGTGTGTAGGTTTTTGCAGTGATGGAGTATATACATAGCATGGTGCCAGGTGTGTAGGTGGCAGCAGTGATGGAGTATATACATAGCATGGTGCCAGGTGTGTAGGTGGCAGCAGTGATGGAGACTATACATAGCATGGTGCCAGGTGTGTAGGCGCAGCAGTGATAGAGTATAAACATAGCATGGTGCCAGGTGTGTAGGTGGCTGCAGTGATGGAGAATATACATAGCATGGTGCCAGGTGTGTAGGGGGCCGCAGTGATGGAAAATATACATAGCATTGTGCCAGGTGTGTAGGGGGCCGCAGTGATGGAGAATATACATAGCATGGTGCCAGGTGTGTATGGGGCTGCAGTGATGGAGAATATACATAGCATGGTGCCAGGTGTGTAGGTGGCAGCAGTGATGGAGTATATACATAGCATGGTGCCAGGTGTGTAGGGGCAGCAGTGATGGAGAATATACATAGCATGGTGCCAGGTGTGTAGGGGCAGCAGTGATGGAGTATATACATAGCATGGTGCCAGGTGTGTAGGGGCTGCAGTGATGGAGTATATACATAGTATGGTGCCAGGTGTGTAGGTGGCTGCAGTGATGGAGAATATACATAGCATGGTGCCAGGTGTGTAGGTGGCTGCAGTGATGGAGTATATGCATAACATGGTGCCAGGTGTGTAGGTGTTAGCAGTGATGGAGTATATACAAAGCATGGTGACAGGTGAGTAGGTGGCAGCAGTGATGGAGTATATACATAGCATGGTGCCAGGTGTGTAGGTGGCAGCAGTGATGGAGTATATACATAGCATGGTGCCAGGTGTGTAGGTGGCAGCAGTGATAGAGTATATACATAGCATGGTACTAGGTGTGTAGGGGCAGCAGTGATAGAGTATATACATAGCATGGTGCCAGGTGTGTAGGGGCAGCAGTGACGGCGTATATACATAACATGGTGCCAGGTGTGTAGGTGGCTGCAGTGATTGAGTATATACATAGCATGGTGCAAGGTGTGTAGGTTTTTGCAGGGATGGAGTATATACATAGCATGGTGCCAGGTGTGTAGGTGGCAGCAGTGATGGAGTATATACATAGCATGGTGCCAGGTGTGTAGGTGGCAGCAGTGATGGAGACTATACATAGCATGGTGCCAGGTGTGTAGGTTTTTGCAGGGATGGAGTATATACATAGCATGGTGCCAGGTGTGTAGGTGGCAGCAGTGATGGAGTATATACATAGCATGGTGCCAGGTGTGTAGGGGCAGCAGTGATGGAGTATATACATAGCATGGTGCCAGGTGTGTAGGTGGCTGCAGTGATGGAGAATATACATAGCATGGTGCCAGGTGTGTAGGGGGCCGCAGTGATGGAGAATATACATAGCATTGTGCCAGGTGTGTAGGGGGCCGCAGTGATGGAGAATATACATAACATTGTGCCAGGTGTGTAGGGGCAGCAGTGATGGCGTATATACATAACATGGTGCCAGGTGTGTAGGTGGCTGCAGTGATTGAGTATATACATAGCATGGTGCCAGGTGTGTAGGTTTTTGCAGTGATGGAGTATATACATAGCATGGTGCCAGGTGTGTAGGTGGCAGCAGTGATGGAGTATATACATAGCATGGTGCCAGGTGTGTAGGTGGCCGCAGTGATGGAGACTATACATAGCATTGTGACAGGTGTGTAGGAGGGTTGCAGTGATGGAGAATATCCATAGCATGGTGCCAGGTGTGTAGGTTTTTGCAGTGATGGAGTATATACATAGCATGGTGCCAGGTGTGTAGGTGGCAGCAGTGATGGAGTATATACATAGCATGGTGCCAGGTGTGTAGGTGGCCGCAGTGATGGAGACTATACATAGCATTGTGACAGGTGTGTAGGGGGCTGCAGTGATGGAGAATATACATAGCATGGTGCCAGGTGTGTAGGTGGCAGCAGTGATGGAGTATATATATAGCATGGTGCCAGGTGTGTAGGTTTTTGCAGTGATGGAGTATATACATAGCATGGTGCCAGGTGTGTAGGTGGCAGCAGTGATGGAGTATATACATAGCATGGTGCCAGGTGTGTAGGTGGCCGCAGTGATGGAGACTATACATAGCATTGTGACAGGTGTGTAGGGGGCTGCAGTGATGGAGTATATACATAGCATGGTGCCAGGTGTGTAGGTTTTTGCAGTGATGGAGTATATACATAGCATGGTGCCAGGTGTGTAGGTTTTTGCAGTGATGGAGTATGTACGTAGCATGGTGCCAGGTGTGTAGGTGGCAGCAGTGATGGAGACTATACATAGCATTGTGACAGGTGTGTAGGGGCAGCAGTGATAGAGTATATACATAGCATGGTGCCAGGTGTGTAGGTGGCTGCAGTGATGGAGAATATACATAGCATTGTGCCAGGTGTGTCGGGGGCCGCAGTGATGGAGAATATACATAGCATGGTGCCAGGTGTGTAGGGGGCTGCAGTGATGGAGAATATACATAGCATGGTGCCAGGTGTGTAGGTGGCAGCAGTGATGGAGTATATACATAGCATGGTGCCAGGTGTGTAGCGGCAGCAGTGATGGAGAATATACATAGCATGGTGCCAGGTGTGTAGGGGGCCGCAGTGATGGAGAATATACATAGCATTGTGCCAGGTGTGTAGGGGGCCGCAGTGATGGAGTATATACATAGCATGGTGCCAGGTGTGTAGGGGGCTGCAGTGATGGAGAATATACATAGCATGGTGCCAGGTGTGTAGGTGGCAGCAGTGATGGAGTATATACATAGCATGGTGCCAGGTGTGTAGGGGCAGCAGTGATGGAGAATATACATAGCATGGTGCCAGGTGTGTAGGGGCAGCAGTGATGGAGTATATACATAGCATGGTGCCAGGTGTGTAGGGGCTGCAGTGATGGAGTATATACATAGTATGGTGCCAGGTGTGTAGGTGGCTGCAGTGATGGAGAATATACATAGCATGGTGCCAGGTGTGTAGGTGGCTGCAGTGATGGAGTATATACAAAGCATGGTGGCAGGTGTGTTGGTGGCAGCAGTGATGGAGTATATACATTGCATGGTGCCAGGTGTGTAGGTGGCAGCAGTGATTGAGTATATACATAGCATGGTGCCAGGTGTGTAGGTGGCAGCAGTGATAGAGTATATACATAGCATGGTACCAGGTGTGTAGGGGCAGCAGTGATAGAGTATATACATAGCATGGTGCCAGGTGTGTAGGGGCAGCAGTGATGGCGTATATACATAACATGGTGCCAGGTGTGTAGGTGGCAGCAGTGATGGAGTATATACATAGCATGGTGCCAGGTGTGTAGGTGGCAGCAGTGATGGAGACTATACATAGCATTGTGACAGGTGTGTAGGGGCAGCAGTGATAGAGTATATACATAGCATGGTGCCAGGTGTGTAGGTGGCTGCAGTGATGGAGAATATACATAGCATTCTGCCAGGTGTGTAGGGGGCCGCAGTGATGGAGAATATACATAGCATGGTGCCAGGTGTGTAGGGGCAGCAGTGATAGAGTATATACATAGCATGGTGCCAGGTGTGTAGGGGGCCGCAGTGATGGAGAATATACATAGCATGGTGCCAGGTGTGTAGGGGGCTGCAGTGATGGAGAATATACATAGCATGGTGCCAGGTGTGTAGCTGGCAGCAGTGATGGAGTATATACATAGCATGGTGCCAGGTGTGTAGGGGCAGCAGTGATGGAGAATATACATAGCATGGTGCCAGGTGTGTAGGGGCAGCAGTGATGGAGTATATACATAGCATGGTGCCAGGTGTGTAGGGGCTGCAGTGATGGAGTATATACATAGCATGGTGCCAGGTGTGTAGGTGGCTGCAGTGATGGAGAATATACATAGCATGGTGCCAGGTGTGTAGGTGGCTGCAGTGATGGAGTATATGCATAACATGGTGCCAGGTGTGTAGGTGTTAGCAGTGATGGAGTATATACAAAGCATGGTGCCAGGTGTGTAGGTGGCAGCAGTGATGGAGTATATACATAGCATGGTGCCAGGTGTGTAGGTGGCAGCAGTGATGGAGTATATACATAGCATGGTGCCAGGTGTGTAGGTGGCAGCAGTGATAGAGTATATACATAGCATGGTACCAGGTGTGTAGGGGCAGCAGTGATAGAGTATATACATAGCATGGTGCCAGGTGTGTAGGGGCAGCAGTGATGGCGTATATACATAACATGGTGCCAGGTGTGTAGGTGGCAGCAGTGATGGAGTATATTCATAGCATGGTGCCAGGTGTGTAGGTGGCAGCAGTGATGGAGACTATACATAGCATTGTGACAGGTGTGTAGGGGCAGCAGTGATAGAGTATATACATAGCATGGTGCCAGGTGTGTAGGTGGCTGCAGTGATGGAGAATATACATAGCATGGTGCCAGGTGTGTAGGGGGCCGCAGTGATGGAGAATATACATAGCATTGTGCCAGGTGTGTAGGGGGCCGCAGTGATGTAGAATATACATAGCATGGTGCCAGGTGTGTAGGGGGCTGCAGTGATGGAGAATATACATAGCATGGTGCCAGGTGTGTAGGTGGCAGCAGTGATGGAGTATATACATAGCATGGTGCCAGGTGTGTAGGGGCAGAAGCGATGGAGAATATACATAGCATGGTGCCAGGTATGTAGGTGGCAGCATTGATGGAGAATATACATAGCATGGTGCCAGGTGTGTAGGGGCAGCAGTGATAGAGTATATACATAGCATGGTGCCAGGTGTGTATGGTGCAGCAGTGAATGAGTATATACATAGCATAGTGCCAGGTGTGTAGGGGCAGCAGTGATAGAGTATATACATAGCATGGTGCCAGGTGTGTATGGTGCAGCAGTGAATGAGTATATACATAGCATGGTGCCAGGTGTGTAGGGGCTACAGTGATGGAGTATATACATAGCATGGTGCCAGGTGTGTAGGGGCAGCAGTGATGGAGTATATACATAACATTGCGCCAGGTTTGTAGCGGCAGCAGTGATGGAGTATATACATAGCATGGTGCCAGGTGTGTAGGTGGCAGCAGTGATGGAGTATATACATAACATAGTGCCAGGTGTGTAGGGGCAGCAGTGATGGAGTATATACATAGCATGGTGCCAGGTGTGTAGGTGGCAGCAGTGATGGAGTATATATATAGCATGGTGCCAGGTGTGTAGGGGCTGCAGTGATGGAGTATATACATAGCATGGTGCCAGGTGTGTAGGGGCAGCAGTGATGGAGTATATACATAGCATGGTGCCAGGTGTGTAGATGGCCGCAGTGATGGAGTATATACATAGCATGGTGCCAGGTGTGTAGGGGTCTGCAGTGATGGAGAAAATACATAGCATGGTGCCAGGTGTGTAGGGGTCTGCAGTGATGGAGTATATACATAGCATGGTGCCAGGTGTGTAGGGGCAGCAGTGATGGAGTATATTCATAGCATGGTGCCAAGTGTGTAGGTTGCCGCAGTGATGGAGACTATACATAGCATGGTGCCAGGTGTGTAGATGGCTGCAGTGATGGAGTATATACATAGCATGGTGCCAGGTGTGTAGGGGCCGCAGTGATGGAGTATATACATAGCATGGTGCCAGGTGTGTAGGGGCAGCAGTGATGGAGTATATACATAGCATGGTGCCAGGTGTGTATATGGCAGCAGTGATGGAGTATATATATAGCATGGTGCCAGGTGTGTAGGGGGCTGCAGTGATGGAGAATATACATAGCATGGTGCCAGGTGTGTAGGGGCAGCTGTGATGGAGTATATATATAGCATGGTGCCAGGTGTGTAGGTGGCAGCAGTGATGGAGTATATACATAGCATGGTGCCAGGTGTGTAGGGGGCTGCAGTGATGGAGAATATACATAGCATGGTGCCAGGTGTGTAGGGGCAGCAGTGATGGAGTATATACATAGCATGGTGCCAGGTGTGTAGGGGCAGCAGTGATGGAGTATATACATAACATAGTGCCAGGTGTGTAGGGGCAGCAGTGATGGAGTATATACATAGCATGGTGCCAGGTGTGTAGGTGGCAGCAGTGATGGAGTATATACATAACATAGTGCCAGGTGTGTAGGGGCAGCAGTGATGGAGTATATACATAGCATGGTGCCAGGTGTGTAGGTGGCAGCAGTAATGGAGTATATATATAGCATGGTGCCAGGTGTGTAGGGGGCTGCAGTGATGGAGAATATACATAGCATGGTGCCAGGAGGGTAGGTGGCAGCAGTGATGGAGACTACACATAGCATGGTGCCAGGTGTGTAGATGGCCGCAGTGATGGAGTATATACATAGCATGGTGCCAGGTGTGTAGGGGTCTGCAGTGATGGAGAAAATACATAGCATGGTGCCAGGTGTGTAGGGGCAGCAGTGATGGAGTATATACATAGCATGGTGCCAAGTGTGTAGGTGGCCGCAGTGATGGAGAATATACATAGCATGGTGCCAGGTGTGTAGGGGGCTGCAGTGATGGAGTATATACATAGCATGGTGCCAGGTGTGTAGGGGCAGCAGTGATGGAGTATATACATAGCATGGTGCCAAGTGTGTAGGTGGCCGCAGTGATGGAGACTATACATAGCATGGTGCCAGGTGTGTAGATGGCCGCAGTGATGGAGTATATACATAGCATGGTGCCAGGTGTGTAGGGGGCTGCAGTGATGGAGTATATACATAGCATGGTGCCAGGTGTGTAGGGGCAGCAGTGATGGAGTATATACATAGCATGGTGCCAAGTGTGTAGGTGGCAGCAGTGATGGAGAATATACATAGCATGGTGCCAGGTGTGTAGGGGGCTGCAGTGATGGAGTATATACATAGCATGGTGCCAGGTGTGTAGGGGCAGCAGTGATGGAGTATATACATAGCATGGTGCCAAGTGTGTAGGTGGCCGCAGTGATGGAGACTATACATAGCATGGTGCCAGGTGTGTAGATGGCCGCAGTGATGGAGTATATACATAGCATGGTGCCAGGTGTGTAGGGGCCGCAGTGATGTAGTATATACATAGCATGGTGCCAGGTGTGTAGGGGCAGCAGTGATGGAGTATATACATTGCATGGTGCCAGGTGTGTATTTGGCAGCAGTGATGGAGTATATACATAGCATGGTGCCAGGTGTGTAGGGGGCTGCAGTGATGGAGAATATACATAGCATGGTGCCAGGTGTGTAGGGGCAGCAGTGATGGAGTATATATATAGCATGGTGCCAGGTGTGTAGGTGGCAGCAGTGATGGAGTATATACATAGCATGGTGCCAGGTGTGTAAGGGGCTGCAGTGATGGAGAATATACATAGCATGGTGCCAGGTGTGTAGGGGCAGCAGTGATGGAGTATATACATAGCATGGTGCCAGGTGTGTAGGTGGCCGCAGTGATGGAGTATATACATAGCATGGTGCCAGGTGTGTAGGTGGCCGCAGTGATGGAGAATATACATAGCATGGTGCCAGGTGTGTAGGTGGCCGCAGTGATGGAGTATATACATAGCATGGTGCCAGGTGTGTAGGTGGCCGCAGTGATGGAGTATATACATAGCATGGTGCCAGGTGTGTAGATGTTAGCAGTGATGGAGTATATACATAGCATGGTGCCAGGTGTGTAGGGGCTGCAGTGATGGAGTATATACATAGCATGGTGCCAGGTGTGTAGGGGGCTGCAGTGATGGAGAATATACATAGCATGGTGCCAGGTGTGTAGGTGGCCGCAGTGATGGAGTATATACATAGCATGGTGCCAGGTGTGTAGGTGGCCGCAGTGATGGAGTATATACATAGCATGGTGCCAGGTGTGTAGATGTTAGCAGTGATGGAGTATATACATAGCATGGTGCCAGGTGTGTAGGGGCTGCAGTGATGGAGTATATACATAGCATGGTGCCAGGAATCGGTCCACCAGGAAATTTCCCTGTAGGGTATATGACCGATCCCCCCTGATGCTTTGGTTCACTTTCCTGCATTCTTAGTAGTCCAGCTGATATCTCCCTCCCCCACTGGTCATTGCCCATATAGCCATTGACCTGTACTGGGCCTTATATCAGCCGGGTCCAGGCAAGTGTTCATCCCGCCACCTCCAGACTCATCCACATGGTTTCTTGAAGAGCATAGATTCTCCTTGACAATGCTTCCTGGGAAAATGTATGCAAATTAGGCTTCCTACAGAAGGAATAATACTGTCTCTCTGGTGCCACCTAAAGGTGGCTATGAGTAATGCTGTGGCCCTTCCTGACCCTCAATCGGTTGCATAATCCGGGCCAAGATGTTTAATGATAAAAACTCTTAATTTTGACTCCAGATCCTTGATTCTAATTTCATGCCTGCAATCCTGCCTGGTTTCTTCGCCGGCTTTGTCCTTTTTCCTCCCATTTTGACTATTTTTACCTAATTGAGTCTTTTTATTTCTTTGTGCGAGTAGCAATAATTAATACAGTCAGTTCAGAAGCCATTAATCTTCCTGGAGCCGAGCAGTTTGATTGATCTGATACCTTTAATCTAATTAGCGTAGATGGAGGTGGAAGGATATAATGGCTGCATACAGCCTCGCGTCTCTTTGAGGAGCGTCAACATTTTTGATGACCCGCTGCGGCTGTTATCGCGTCGCCCAGGTATAAGGAGCAGCTGTACGATCATTAACTGGAGATCTGATCTAAAAGGTTGGGAATCGGCGAACATCAAAACCGACGGGAGGCTGAACGTCCCCAATAAATGTAGGGAGTCATTAATAACTGACGTGTATGTAAAGTCAGGAGACGACGAGACGATTACAGAGCGAGGCCGAAGAACGGTGTGACCAACCAGGAAACTACTGAGGGCGGAGAAAAAACCGGAGATTATCTATCTATCTATCTATCTATCTATCTTGTATCTATCTATCTATCTATATCGCATCTATCTATCTCGTATCTATCTATCTATCTATCTATCTATCTATCTCGTATCTGTCTATCTATCTCGTATCTATCTATCTATTATCTATCTATCTCGTATCTATCTATCTATCTATCTATCTATCTATCTATCTATCTATCTATATATCTCGTATCTATCTATCTATCTATCTATATATCTATCGATCTATCTCCTATCTATCTATCTATTTATCTATCTATCTATCTATCTATCTATCTATCTATCTATCTCGTATGTATCTATCTATTATCTATCTATTTATCTATCTATCTATCTCGTATCTATCTATCTATCTATCGATCTATCTCCTATCTATCTATCTATCTATCTATCTATCTATCTATCTCGTATCTATCTTGTATCTATCTCATATCTATCTCGTATCTATCTATCTATCTATCTATCTATCTATCTATCTCGTATCTATCTCGTATCTATCTCGTATCTATCTCATATCTGTCTATCTCGTATCTCGTATCTATCTATCTTTCTCTTATCTATCTCGTATCTATCTATCTATCTATCTATCTATCTATCTTTCTTTCTTTCTTTCTCCTTCCTTTCTTTCTTTCTTTCTTTCTTTCTTTCTTTCTTTCTTTCTTTCTTTCTTTCTCTCTTATCCATTATCTGTCTCATATATCTCTCTATATCACATAGATTGCTTTTTAAGTGTCAAAAATAAATAATTGTTTATCAATAATTAACGACATAATTTTTAATGATTATCTGTATTCTACAGTTTCTTATTACTAATCATTATTATTCTTATTATTTTGATTATTATTATTATTATTATTATTACTTTTCTGTGGTGTTTTTTACACTTGAGCATCTAAACTGCAGATTTATGGAGGCGATGATGAGTTACAGATCAAGCTGTAAATTTCTCTTCTGTTTCAATTGCAAACCTGCATTAAGGAGCTAATAAAAGCCATGAGGACGAGACGTAAAGGGGAGCAGAGGAGAAGTGCAGGGAGCAGATGAGGCTTAGCGGCAATAAACAGAGCCGGTGGCAGATGTTCACTGATGTGCACTCGTGTCCTCGCACCATTCCGGCAAGGCCCGTCTCTCTCAGCTTCATGAATGTTTTAGAATAAATCACCTGAAGAAAGAAGGGAAAGAGAAAGTTTCCCCGTCCGTAATCTGAACCCTGCAATTAACAAGTAACCAATGCCAAACAAGTGTAACACACCAAATGGACGCTTTTTTCGGAGACTTGAGCAGGCGTGGTTCCCATCCTTTTTTTATCTGTGTTTTATTTTTTTATGTTTGTTACTTAAAGTGATTCTTCAGTATACTGCTCCCCCGCTCCCCACTACACTTTACCATGGCAACCAGGACTTTAGCGTCCTGGCTGCCATAGTAACCATTCATAAAAAGCTAAACGTCGGATCCGGCGATGCGCCGAAACAACGTTTAGCTTAAGGCCGGATCCGGATTAATGCCTTTCAATGGGCATTAATTCCGGATCCGGCCTTGCGGCAAGTGTTCCGGATTTTTGGCCAGAGAAAAAAGCGCAGCATGCTGCAGTATTTTCTCCGGCCAAAAAACGTTCCGGTCCTGAACTGAAGACATCCTGATGCCTCCTGAACGGATTTCTCTCCATTCAGAATGCATGGGGATGATCCTGATCAGGATTTTTCCGGCATAGAGCCCCGACGACGGATCTCTATGCCGGAAAAGAAAAACGCAAGTGTGAAAGAGCCCTAATATAGACATATTTCTGTTTAATAAATGACCCCCATTAACCAAAACTGAGGCACTCATCCCAGCTCCGATGGTTCCAACTCCCTCCCAGTTTAAGGAATGACCCACTGAGGGTACAAGCAGGATGCAGAAATGGCAGCCAGAGGACACCTGATTGGTAGTCACCCCAAATATGGGACTTTTATAATTGTTCTAATCAATAATATTCAGATTTCCAATGTTAGAAACAAAATTCCAAATTAAACGCAATATATACATTCAAATAGTGATGAGCGGCAGGGGCAATATTCAAATTTGCAATATTTAATGAATATTCATTAGAATATTCATCATATATTCACGAATATTCATATTCAAGATTATTTTGTGGATTGCAATGCGAATATTCTAACACCCAAATATATAGCACTATAGTATATAATGCTATATGTTCGTTTTTTAGAATATTCGTCATTTTCTCCAATTTAATGTGAATAGTCATTGGCCCAAAAGCAACTTAAGCGGGAGGAATCATGACTTCAGATGGAAAAAAAATGACGAATATTCTAAAAAACGAATATATACCACTATATTCTATAGTGCTATATATTCGTGTTTTAGAATATTCGCATTACACGAATATTACATTGCCGATTTTTCGCATAAGAGAAAATAAATTAAATAATGAAGAATATTCGAATTCACTACAGACTACGATATTGCAGCCTTCACACATTGGCGCACAAGCAAGAAGCAGGTAGGTATACTAGGTAATGGGTTCAGATGAAAGAAAAAAAACTAAGAAAAAGCGAATATTCGTATTTACGAATATATATCACTATATTTGAAATATTCGTGAATTCTCGAAGTGACAAATACAAATTCGCAGTTCTAATATTCGTGCTGGTGCTCTCTAGATGTCTCACATTGCGGAAGGTGTAGAATCAATCTTTCAATTTGCTACAGAGTTTAATAGATAAATAACGATGGCAACAATGTAATAAATCTGATAGATTTCTTACATTGTTGCCACCTGTATCGGTCTGTTAAACGATGTAGTAAAATTAAAGAGTGATCACTCACATTCCACACCATAAGAGACTGAGAGAGATGGTTTATTTCATACCTTGCTTTATCATATTGGTTATGGGGGATATCAGGGCACTTTGTATCTTATCTATAGTTTTGTATTTTATTGATCACATTTTTTTGTAATACTGCCCAAAATTACAAATGAAATGCCATTTACGGAAAAGCAGAGTGCCTGCTGTAAGGATTGATGACCAGTGCCCACGTACATGGAACGTTCCACCCTGGTCCCATCACAGAGATCTGAATCCTCAATGGCCGTTTATCATCTTGATGCAGATGCTCTGGAGTGAAACAACCTCCTTTCTTTTGCCCATTTTCTTGAAAAATGACACAAATTGAAAATTTGCTGCACGCGGACAGTTGAATTCTTCTGTGAATAGGTCTCAACGTTGGCTCTTTTGGCCTTTTGTCAGATGGAATAGGTGGCCTTCTCCCGACAATGAGACATTGTTTGCTTGTAATTTTCTTTATTAGGTCACGTGAACCATGAAGTAAAGGTCAGCCGTCATTTATGTTCCTATTAGTTCCATGACGGCGCCTTCACATCCTTCAGCTGGCTTTGATTCGTTTTCTTCTGCGTGATCCTGACAAGATTGCTGGACGCATGGAAATCGTCTTACATTTTTCATCTACCAGGACATCAACTAAGATCTATGAAGCCCCCCCATTAATATCACCCAGTCAATAAGCCAGGCATGAAGTATTGAGTGATAACGGTATAGGGACATGTCTGTGCTACTGTAAATTGTTCTGCGTCTATATAAGTCAGTAGGATTCGTGAGGACAGATCAATATGGTACAGACCTGTTATATGGCCACCATTGCATTTTATGGGACTATAGTGTACCTCTGCGTGCCTCCAATCTAAAGGGACTGTCAAATAAAACCCCATTTGAATTGACCTGATTACGGAAATAATAGAGGGGATCCTCAGCCTTTGGCTTGTCCTGGAGGACTTGCCCGGTCCTGCATTACACAGACAACCCATTGATCTCAACGGACAATGTGTAATGCTTTATTTCACCTGTGGTGGCGCTGCAGCAAAACTGAACGCTTACATTTTCAGCACAGATTACAGCAAATTACTAGCGATGAGCAAAGTATTTAAAAATTCGATTCAGCTGCTTTGCCAAATTTTGCAAAAACATTTTAGTTTGTGATTAATTACTTTGTCATGAAGCGCATTTCTTTGTAAGTAGTGTGTGCAATGACAGGAAGCGTTGATTGCGCCGTTCCCCGTCATTGCGACCCTCAGATGCCGCGTTCATAGCTGATTGCGGCATCTGACAGCATTAACACGGTGTAAAAATTATTAAATCATACTTACTTCATCCAAGCCTCACGCGACCCGGCGTCATACGAGATCTTCAATCTTCAATCAAGATGTCAGCGTCCGGTTTTTTGCGATCAAACAAATGAGGTAAGTATGATTTTTAAATTTTTTACCACCATTCAGGGAAAATCGACTCGCTACCACGAAGAACAGAATGTCACCTATAATGGCCTCCAACAGTAATAATGTCCCCCATAGTGGCCCCCAGCAGTATACAGAATGTCACCTATAATGGCCTCCAACAGTAATAATGTCCCCCATAGTGGCCCCCAGCAGTATACAGAATGTCACCTTACCTATAATGGCCTCCAACAGTAATAATGTCCCCCATAGTGGCCCTCAAGCGTGATGATGTCACTGAACGCTCCCAGCATGATCACGTGATTATGTCATCACACTGAGCGCAGGTTCTTCACAATCAAGTAAGGATCAACTGCCTCTGCAAGTAGATAAGGTAAGTGACTTTTTATATTGACATATTGAACTAGCATACCCATATTTATTGGCCGTTAGACGGGTTCACTCCTGTCTAAGCGTCCATTAAAAATAATTCCGCTGATTTCATTGGGGTCTGTCTGGCCTATTTTTTGACGGCCGCTAAGAAATACCCATGTGAATAGCCCCATAGACTTTAATTGGTGCTAAAAATGGCTGTGTGACTGGCCGTTATTTAACCCCTTAGTGACCACCCAGACGCCTTTTTCTGGCAGTCACTAAGGGACCTTGGGGTGGGCCGCCACTTTTCTACAGTGGCCCAGTCTAAGCGCTTCACTGGTCCACCGTGCAGTGGAAAGCGGTGGCTCGGCTCTTACATGAGAGCTGCGCTCCTGCTCTGATAGCCCAGATCAGTGGGAATGCCGATCCGGGTTGTTTAACCCCTCACATGCCACGGCAATGGAGCTTGCTGCATTTAAGCAGTGACAGAGGGAGCGGACTTTCTCTCTCTGCCATCAGCACCCTCTTGAATGTGATCGTGGGGAGCCAATGTGTGTAAAGGCTGGCTGGCTTCCCCACCATGTCCGTAACGACCTACACTATACAAATATCATGTAAATTATTACCTATGGTGAACGCCGTAAAAAAAAAAAAAAAAACTGAATTGCTACTTTATTCTTATTCGCCACAGAAAAAAACTTAATAGCAAGTGTTCAAAAGGGTGGAATTTACACCAAATGATACCAATGAAAACTAGAAGTCATCTCACAAAAATCAAGCCTGCACACAACTCATTAGAAAGAAAAATAAAAAAGTTATGGATCTTGGGATGCGGCGATGCAAAGCGGTTTTCTTCCTTTTAAAAAAATGGGGGTTTATTGCAAAAAAGTAGTAAAACTTTAAAAAACGACATATATTTGGTATCGCTGTAATCGTACTGACCCAGACAATAAAGATATTGTGTTATTTATATCAAAAAATGAACACTGCAAAATATATAATGTAAAAACTTTTTCCCATCTCCCACCCAGAAAGAGTTAATAAAACCTAATCAGAAAGTTATGTGTACCCCAATATGGCACCATTAAAAACTGCAACTTGTCCGGAAAAAAACAAGCTATCATTCAGCCACACAGTTGGAAAAAAAGAAAAAGTTATAGCTCTTGGAAGGCAACAATGAAAAAAGGAAGAAAAATGCTTGGTCGGTAAGGCCCAAAACAGGCTGGTCACTAAGGGGTTAAACAGTTGTCACACGGCCATTTTTAACGTTCGTGGGCATGTAACCTTAAGTTTAGAAATGCTCTTGCTGTACCTCGAGGACCCTAGGACTGGAGGACATAAAATGGACCATAAGGACTTCAAATGCCACCACAGAGGGTCCTGCCGGCAGTATTACTAAGCTCTGCTTACTGTGGGGCCAGTTTCAGTTATTTTCCCTTATTACTTCGCCTAATTGTCAGCTCTACAGCACTATCTGACTGGGTCTGCTCCGACTGAACTCGTCGGTTTGTGAATACAATGCCGATACTGCAGTGAAGATTAAACTTTTACTAGAGATAGAAAGAAAGAGATGCCGATTTGCATGACATTAAAGATCTATAAAGAACTGGGGACGGCCCCCGAGGGACCATCCTCACTTCTACATGGCCATTTTAATTTCCCATTCAATATATTTCCAGAAGACGCAACCTCTATTCAGTGGGCTACTTGGGTTCATCAGAGCGAAGATCTTTTTAATCCCCCGAGGTCCATCTAGTAAGGACTGACAGTATTTTCTTTTATCGAAATCCAAAGTCAATTTTAACTTTAGCCACTAAATGTAAATCAAGCCAAGGCCTCTGCCGGGGTAACGTCAACTTTATCTAGGACGTGAACTTCTGTGAAGGAATCTAAACGAGTCCCTTGACGGCAAAGCTGCAAAGGGTGGAGCAGTCATCCAGCCAGTCAATATCCGTCCAGCTACTTGCTGAGACACGCGCATTGATTTGCTGCTTATTAACCAGATAACGCAGCCTTACGCAGTAGCATGCGGGATATCGTCCGTCTGCCCTAATCATAATTTTGCAGCGCGTTGACTTACAAAGTTATTGAGCTTTGGAAATTCCCAATAGGCGATCGGCTGTTAGCGGCCGGGCTTTGCTGAGTCAGCTCTTCCTGTAATCGATGCACTTGTTATTTCACTCCTATATTATCTTTAATTAGCTTCAGGAACTGTTGCTGTGATAATTAGATTTGGCATTTTTTATCCCCCGTCGTCTGGAATCCTCTTCTTGTTACTCAAGGAGGTCGAGATGAATTTCTGTTTTGTGTCTTTTTTTCTTCACGCATTTCAGGGATCGGTTATTTCTTAATTTATACGAGAAGGATGAATAGCTGACTGAGTCCGGAGCCCGTAGTAATGCAGGGAGCATGGAGCAGTAAGAAAGTGATCTGTTCTAGAGGACTGCTACACCATAAGCACTGTACCAGATCAGGGGAGAATCACAGGGTAGATTCTGCTGGGGTTGTGCTGACTCTTATGGTCTCATGAAACTACTACTCCCAGCAGCATTAGATTGAATGATGGCCCTGTGCTGTACCTCCAGTTATATTATCATTTAGCTACCTCTACCCTACAGCGCCCATATATCAGAGTCATACAGGATGGCACCCAAATAACAGTGCCATAAAATGGTCAAATAACCCTCCAATACAGTTACCTGGGTAAGAGTGCTATACAAGGCACCACCATCAACAGCAGAGTAATATGCCATATAGTGCCTAAGTAACAGTGCCACAGAATGCCTAATTAAATACTGACAAACAGTCCACTAACATACAGTGCTCAAGTAATACTAACATACAGTGCTCAAGTAATACTAACATACAGTGCTCAAATAATACTAACATACAGTGCTCAAGTAATACTAATATACATAGCTCAAGTAATACTAACATACAGTGCTCACGTAATACTAACATACAGTGCTCAATTAATACTAACATACAGTGCTCAAATAATACATTCAGTGTGCAAGTAATAATAATATACAGTACTCGAGTAGTAATAACATACAATGATCAAAGATTACTAACATACAGTGCTCAAGTAATACTAACATACAGTGATCAAATAATAATACATTTAGTGTGCAATTAATAATAACAAACAGTACTCAAGTAATAATAACATACAGTGCTCAAGTAATAATGACATACAGTGCTTAAGTTATACTAACATACAGTGATCAAATTATACATTCAATGTGCAAGTAATAATAATATACAGTACTCGAGTAGTAATAACATACAATGATCAAAGAATACAGTGCTCAAGTAATAAGATACAGTTTTCAAGTAATACTAGCATGTAGTTCTCAAGTAATATTTACATACAGTGCTAAAGTATTAATAAGATACAGTGCTCAAGGAATACATATAGTACTCAAGGAATACTAACATACAGTGTTCAAGAAATACTAAGGAATACTAACATACAGTGCTCAAGGAATACTAAGATATAGTACTCAAGGAATACTAACATACAGTGCTCAAGGAATACTAACACAGTGCTCAAGTAAAACTAATATACAGTGCTCAAGTAATACATACATTGCTGAAATAATGCTAACATACAGTGTTCAAGTAAAACTAACATGTGGTGCTTAACT
Organism: Bufotes viridis; assembly: GCA_033119425.1. NCBI lineage: Eukaryota > Metazoa > Chordata > Amphibia > Anura > Bufonidae > Bufotes > Bufotes viridis. Next base: position 8,118,339 of record CM065597.1, read on the forward strand.
AATACTGACATACTGTAAAGTGCTAAAGTAATATTGACATACAGGCAGAAATAACAGCTCCACATATACACTTCCTGGACAGGATTTCCCTACATATATTTATAATTTGTATAATGGAGGGTATATTGGCAGATTGCTCCCCATGGTCGCTCCAGTATCCTATGCGCCCTTGTTAACACTGCCTGAAGGATATATAGCGGTATGGTCATTATTGGCTCTTATAGACCTCTACTCTTCTGGCTTCCAATGGCTCTAGGTCTAGGATGTTCTGTTAACCTACCGTCTAATGTGTATTTGATGTTCGGCCAATGTTCCTTGAGCCAATATTGGGAAAAGTAATTTCAACAAGCTCGGTCCCGTATTCTTAAGGAAGATTAGCCACCGTCAGGAGTATCTGGTAGTGGCTTAGTCCCGTCTCACTATTTATAACACATGTAATCTCGGCCAACCTGAGCATGCATGTGGATTGGGACGTCAGGAGAAATAGCTGCCCAATAAGTGTGTGGCTAACAACCACTGAAGGTGTACGGCCATCTTATGTCAAATAGAGACTGTTCAGGCTCATTCATTCAAGCTTTCTAGCTAAATGCACATTCCAGGAGCCATTCAGGAGCAATTCTGGACAAGTACTGAATCCAGAATGGTGGAACGATAAAAAAAAAAAAGATTTTAAAATTGTATTCAATGGGTACTAAACATTGCCCCAAAAAACCTAATGAAGAACCCACCTGAAAGTAAGGTACTAGATCCATAAAATAGTCTAGAAGTTGAAGCCTAGACCACCCCACGTCCACCCAACGCCTGATAGGACTCTGTTTTGCCAAGACTTTCTTAATTGAATCCATGATATGATTCATTACTTTGACACAAGTTGCAGATCCTGCCCCGAATATAAAATGAACAATTCCATCAAATCTTTGAAGAACTTGATAGATCATTGATTTTACTGAGGTTATTATTAAAGCGCGGAAGGTCAAGATGTCCTTGAAGAACTCTTCAACCTAAATGAATACCTGACCTGACCGTCATTATGTCAATTTCTATCTCCAGCAAGCTGTGTCCAGTTTATTATCAAATTGATGGTTAATTTTCTGTAACATCCATAGAGGGAAGGCAATAAAACAGTCGTTCTAATGTTCTCACGCGTTCTGTCCCTTATCTGCTGCTTTTGACTTCTACCGACACGAGGAACGTAGGATGAATGAAGCACATGCTATTAAAATATCATTTACTCTGTGGGAACAGTTAAGACTCAGTTTTAGGGGAAGGGATAAGCTCAACGTATTTAACTGATGGAAGAGTTTCCGACCCTTCGTAACGAATGTAGACACGAGGTCACCATAATTATCAAATCTGACAGTGGAAAAAAGTTCTCCATCGGTGAATTACATTAGAGCTTGTTATCTTGCTCAGAGATCTGACTCGGCCTTCTCTATTTCTTGTTTGCCTTTCGAGTGAAGATGTCAGAGACATTCTCGTCACTGTCAAGAGTGACATTGCCTTTTCGAACTCTTTTTAATAGTAGTTCTGGTGTTTGATGAACTTACTTTAGTGGAATGACATACCCAGTGCATGTCACTTTGGAAGGTGACCCCAATGAAGAGATTCCAGATTGGTAGAGAGATCGGGTGGCGACATAGGTTAAGAATATTTCAAGTTACTGAGAGTGAATATATCATGGGTGGTGGTGGTCCTTGTTTCTGTTGGTCTTTCATTTTCTTTTCTACTGGTTCCATGAGTAGAATCATACAAGGTTCTCATTCAGAATATGAAGAACATCTCAAGAAGCTATCAGGTCAATACAAAAGTGAGGAGCTAAATGTGCTGAGTACAAAGCTCCTGTAGATAGCTTCGAAGGTTAGTGTAAGACATTTAACTGGGCACTGTTAGCCCCCAAGGAGCCTCTAGAACAGGGGTGCACAACCTGCGGCCCTCAATATCATTCTGTGTGGCCCCCAACCATCTGTTGACAGACATGTATGTCCATGTCTTGTGGCTGCTCACATGCCTTTTTCATGTATTCTCCCGTGAGATGGGAATCCTGGAGGTGTAACCAGACATTTATAGTATATACCGTGTGTATAATCTGCAATAAATACAGTATATTATACCCTGCAGTGTTGATCAATACCTCCCATTCCCATTTCTGGATCGGTATATAGGAAATGGGAGGAGATGCCGGCTCGGCCAATTATTGGTCGGAATGGTGACGCTCCTCAGCCAGTAATCGGCTGAGTAGGCATCTTCTGCCATTTCCTTTGTGTTAATATATGAAGCAATAACCTGGTAAGTGTTGGGCCAGAGGCAGGGGATCTGAGAGAAGGTTTATTTAGAGATCCAGAGATCTCCCCATTCATTGCTTCAGCTTCTCCGTTACATTAAATATATTTCAGGCTGGCAACATAGGGGACATGTCCTTTCTACTGCAGCTCTCTTTATTACAGCTCAGGGGAGTGGCCTTTCTGTTGTAGCTCTTTCCCTATCACAGCTCAGGAGGTAAGTATTTTTTCTGCAGTTCTCTCCTTATAACAGCTCAGGGGTGTGCCTTTTCTGCAGCATCTCTTTCCCTATCACAGCTCAGAGGGTGTGTCTTTTCTATCACAGCTCAGGGGGATCCTTTCTGCAGCATCTCTCTTCCTATCACAGCTCAGAGGGTGTGTCTTTTCTATCACAGCTTGAGGGCGTGCCTTTTCTATCACAGTTCAGGGGGTGTCCTTTCTGCAACACCTCTCTTCCTATCACAGCTCAGAGGATGTGTCTTTTCTATCACAGCTCAGAGGGTGTGTCTTTTCTATCACAGCTTGAGGGCGTGCCTTTTCTATCACAGTTCAGGGGGTGTCCTTTCTGCAACATCTCTCTTCCTATCACAGCTCAGAGGGCGTGTCTTTTCTATCACAGCTCAGGGGTGTGCTTTCTGCAGCATCTCTCTTCCTATCACAGTTCAGGGGGGGTCCTTTCTGCAGCATCTCTCTTCCTATCACAGCACAAGGGTGTACCTTTTCTATCACAGTTCAGGGGGGGTCCTTTCTGTAGCATCTCTTTTCCTATCACAGCTTGAGGGCGTGCCTTTTCTATCACAGCTCAGGGGTGTCCTTACTGCAACATCTCTCTTCCTATCAAAGCTCAGAGGGTGTGTCTTTTCTATCACAGCTCAGAGGGTGTGTCTTTTCTATCACAGCTCAGAGGGTGTGCCTTTTCTATCACAGCTCAGGGGTGTCCTTTCTGCAGCATCCCTCTTCCTATCACAGCTCAGGGGTGTGTCCATTCAGCTGCAGCTCTTTCCCTGTAAGTGTCACAGCTTCTCACAGTAGACAGGACTGGTGGCAGGTAAAGCATGGGACTGAGCATGTGTGACCACCTCCGCGATGTAACTGAGGTGGACAGAAATATAAAGAAAAGAAACAGTAGGTGGCGCTATGCTGCATTTTATTGAATAAATCAATGGCTTTTCTGCATTTTTAGCTAACTGCAATTACAATAGTATTCAGATCTAGATGTTGGTTTGAAATATGTAGAATATTTTAATGGGGCATCCCCTTTAAGTAGAAGCTTTCCTCCAGGTACTCTGATTACTAATTATAGTAGTAATTGTGGGTGCATCTTATCCTCCTGCGGGTTAGGTGGCTGCATGGACAATGGGCCATAAGATGTTGGTGTCCGGTTGTGATTTCCACCTCCGCAGCCCCAGCGGCTTCACCACAATGTAAAGCATAAGAGCAATTATTTCCTGGAGCCACCCCGTAGCCGGCGCCTATTCTTCTACTTGCTCCACGCTGGTGACACATTCTGCATCTTGAAGTTATCATGTCATTCTATGTATTTCTCTTGTTAACCATATAATGCCCAGTTTCCGCCCATCACATACACTTACTGGCAGGCTTAATTGCTCACGCATTTCTTTCCGTGTCGCCTTGTAGAACAATTATGATAAGATAATGCACCGAGCTGTCATCGGGGCGCTGCCGTCTGATTCTGAACTTCCAGGATGGCAGGAATTAGTGCTGAATCCTGACAACCTTAGTCACTGTAATTGTGTTTGGGGACACGGGTTAAGTAGGTCAGGACTGCTGACGGGAAAGGTGAGAAGGTCTCCGCCGCTGTGTGTATAATCCTTTAAATAGAACATCATTTACTTGCCGGCTGATTGGTGTTGGCTTTTAAAGATGATGACCCGCAGTATTAGAAAGCGTTCACAATGCTGGACGCAGGTGGACTTGGAGCTTGGACTAGCAAAGTTCTCAGGGTCTTCTGACTAGTCAGGCTTTCAGACTGTGCCAAAGGGCCATGGCCCCTAATGAAGGGTGCACCATCTATTTCAGGCAGCACGTTGATCTTTTCAGAGGGTGCAGCATTCTGATAGGACCCTGCACTTACCCCTCAGTCAGGTACAACACTTACTAAACTCAAAGTTCAGGATAATACTCAGGAGTAGGGATGAGCGAACCCGTGGAAGTTCAGGTTCACCAGGTTTGGCCAAACTTCAGGTCATAGCTTGGCTTGGGGATCCGAACTTGACCCCGAACCCCATTCAAGTCAATGGGGACCTGAACTTCACTTTAGTATTTTCCATTCTAACATGGTTATAGCGAAAATTAATAGTATCCGTAAGACAGAATGCAAAAGAATATGGCCATTTAGGGGTAAAAAAACAACAACTCACCTCATCCACTTGATCACGCTGCCGCAGTCTCTTCTATTTTCTTTCAGCAGGACCTGCGATGACGTCACGGCGCTCTCCCATGAGGTGAGCGAGATGACTTCATCGCAGGTTCTTCGTCAGGTCCTGCTGAATGAAGATAGATGTTGTTGTTTTTTTTTTTTTTCTTATTCCTAAATGGCCATGTTATAATGGAAAATAAAAAAAATCACCCAAAGACCGAACCTGGGTACCTGAACTCAGAAAATTCGATATGAAACACTTTGCAGTTCGGGTTCGCTCATCCCTACTCAGGAGCAATGTATGAACCCAGCTCAAGTGAAGCATCACCATGGTGGATGGTAAGGTGCCCATGAACTTCACCTTTCAACCACTCTCAGACTGACATCACATTAAGTGAGAATGACCAGCTTTGGGTTAATGAAGAAAAAAGTTATTTGCTTCAGAAAAAAAATTCAAGATATTGTCCAGCACTGAGGCATAACTAGAGGAGGGCACGCCCTAGAATCAGGGACAAACAAGGCATTCCACCTTGGTCAAGATGTCTAGATACAGAATTTTAGCCCAAGGAGAAGCCTAGATTCTACTCGGTTCCACGACTAGAAGGGGGATTAGTCAACCCTGGAAGATTGCGGTTAGTACCCCTTGTGTATGTTCCCATAGAAAACGTTATATCAGCCGGATCATCAACTCCTTTATGAATATACATTTTCATGGGAGGACGCCAACAGACCTTGGCACCGAATATCTTATGGAAAACTGTAGACTCTGACCCAAAGGGGTTGGCCCATCACACATATTGGTGGCATGTCACTAGGTTATGCCACCAATGTGTGATAGGTGCAGGTTCCACCTCTAGGACCAGCCAATACTTCTAAAACGGAGCCCGCAAAGTGAAGGAGAACGGACTGCGCATGTGCAGCTGCCCTCCATTCATTACTATGGGAATTATGAAAAACGCCAAGAAGAGCGCACACAGCGTGTTCTGTAAAAATGAATGGAGGGCACGGCCAGTCTCTTTTACTTTGTAGACTCTGTTCTAGGGATAGCGATGGCTCTCATAGGTGGGACCTGCACCTATCTGACATTGGTGGCACATCCTAGTGAGATGACACAACCTCTTTAAGTCCATCATGTTGGATCCATTTCACCACATAGAAGTCTCCTTCACAGCCCTCATAGGCATTAGACTGCTGGTGGGATCCATTGCTTTCTTCTAGAAACAGCACCAGAACCGTCCACAGGTTGTGTCTGGTATTGAAGCCCAGCCCAAGTCAGTTCAATAAGGTAGCGCTGGGAGCTGCCAGACACATCCTTTAGACGTGCTTTAGTACTCTGTCCCAAACTTCCACGCACTATGGTTGTGATTATTCAGTGCTTTATGGTTTATCTATCTCATAGAAGCGAATGGAGGATTCTGGGAGTTGTAGTTTCCGAACAGCCAAAGGTAGCGGATCCCTGATTATGCTATGAATAACCGAATGATAGATACATGGGAAGATAGAAGAGACACAAGTAACACTGGCATTGCAGTAAGAATTCAAGATCTGACGAAAGCCGGGTGACAACCACATCTGGCACTGTAATGGCTGTCTTTGGTAGTTGTCACCCAGACCAAGAATATTACAAAGTCTCGACTGAGAATGACACAAGCATGTGAGTTATAAAGTATCATTATTGTCAAAGTTACATTTGGAATCCGTAAAAATTCACTATAAATGGTGGAGACTGTCCCTTTAAGGGAAATCTTGGGACTTTGGTGGAAAATCTTAAACTTGAATGGATGGACCACACGGAGGTCACTAAGATTCACCCCTTAACCCTCAATCATCCTAGCTCAGCTGGTAGTAGGAGATCGTGGAAAAATTGCTTTTCACTAACCCGCCAAGTGCATTGTGGATCACTGCTGGGTGCAAAATCAACATCTGAGCGATTCTGTCCTTCCTGATGTGTACAAGGGCATCAATCAGCGCTGGCCGCAGCGCACGCCCGCATAGGAAGAGAGTTTAATCACTGGAGCTTGGAAATAGATTCATCTATTATTTAAGGTCATGTTATAACATTCCACCAATATAATATTAATTGTCGTTTGCTTTGATCAGAAACTTCTCCTTCATTTGAAGGATGTTCGCCTGTGAAATCTGCAAAGGAAGAAGCTGAAATCAAAGGATCGGGAAGTTTGGATACCCTTATAACAACCTTGTCATACGTGGAGTAATTAACACAATTTCTTTTCTTTTTTTCTGTTCTACCCAAGAATTTGTGATAAACCTTAAAGAAGAACACCATCCAAAATGTCTAAAGCCCTTTTTGGGTTTAAGAGGTTTTCTAGGACCCCAAACAATGTTCACAAGGCAGGGTAAGCCTACCCCCTGCTCAGTTCCCCAGCACTCTAGCCCCGCTTCTACGGTGGTTCAGGTGGTCTTTGTTTCAGCGCTACAGCAATGATGTCATCAATGACTGCAGCAGCCGATCACTGGACTGGAGGTCATGTGAGGTAGTCGGTGACATCACCACGGCATCACGGTTGGCTGGAGCAATCACATGGCGTAGTTCATGGGAAATGCTGTGACCACGGAAGGGCGCCACTGGAATGGAGAGTAAGGCTTGACTTTATTTATTTATTTATTTTTATTCAGAAGATTCACGGCCTTCTACAAATCTTTTTGGGGTTCCCCTTTAAGATGCATACACGCAAACTAGTGATGACCAAATCCGAATTTCCGAATTTAAGGATAAATTTGATTCGCCGCAAAGCTGAATTTCCTCATGCTTCACAGTAGCAAATCGATTTAACCTGAAATAGTGTCAAAAAAATTAAAAATGTAAAATTATACTTACCTGATCCATTTGCTCGCAAAGAGCCAGCACCGCCATCTTGCTTGAAGATCTCAGGCCGAAATCCATTGTGCGGTGACGTATGATGTCACCGCACCAGCCGGCGTGATGACGTCACGTCAACTTGGGTCGTGCGAGATTTCATGCCTGACCTTTAAGCAAGATGGCAGCGGCCGGCCCTTCGCGAGCCAAATGGATCAGGCAAGTATGATTTAAATTTTTATTTTATTTTACACTCTGTTCTTTAAATCAGATGCCGCCATCATGTATAACCGTGGCATATGATGGGTACAATGACGAGGACCGGCTCAATCACCGGTCCCTGTCATTGCACCTGCTACTTACAAAGAAATGCGCTAATTCGTCAAAAAGAGTTTTTTTTTTCAATTCAGTGGAGCCCCCGAATCAAATTTTTAAATACTTGGCTGATCTCTGGTGTAAACGAGAACTCCACTAAGATCATATATTGACTTATTTGAGTGAGAATTGGTTATTTGACTTTAAAGGGTGACACTAACCATAATACACAACTAGTAATAGTCATGAAATAATTATAAGATGAAATACATAAGAAGAATAACAGTAAATAACAAGATGAAATAAAGAATAGCAGCAAGGTACACGACTGACCTCTTCTCTGACATCACTTCCTGCTCTGCAGCTATTGGCTGAGGGTGCACCACAATGACTTCCTGTTCTGTCCTCCCCGACACATCATGCTGACAACCCTCTGCACATCGTACTGACAACCCTCTGCATATCATACTGACAACCCTCTGCACATCATACTGACAACCCTCTGCACATCCTACTGACAACCCACTGCACATCCTACTGACAACCCTCTGCACATCCTACTGACAACCCTCTGCACATCATGCTGACAACCCTCTGCACATCATGCTGACAACCCTCTGCACATCATGCTGACAACCCTCTGCACATCCTACTGACAACCCTCTGCACATCATGCTGACAACCCTCTGCACATCATGCTGACAACCCTCTGCACATCCTACTGACAACCCTCTGCATATCGTACTGACAACCCTCTGCACATCATACTGACAACCCTCTGCACATCATGCTGACAACCCTCTGCACATCATGCTGACAACCCTCTGCACATCCTACTGACAACCCTCTGCATATCGTACTGACAACCCTCTGCACATCATACTGACAACCCTCTGCACATCATGCTGACAACCCTCTGCATCTTTTTTAATTATTTCTTCAACGTTTGGTGCAGAAAGAATAATCTGAACCGGAGCACACAAAATGCTAGGATCTATCAAGAACAGACGGCCAACTTGCTCATTTTTGGAGGTGGAAACAAATTTTAGACAACAAAAAAATCCAGTTAAAAAAAAGAGAGAAGAGACGAGACATTACCGGGATTGTTGCGATGATGCTGGATTTCCGATTTGCTCACTGGAGGGTCAATTTCAGTCAAGGTGGAGAGCCCCTTTAAGCAGTAGTTAATATGAAGTAAGCCTTGTAGGAATAGATACAGATTCATTTTCTTCTCTCTGACACGTGATCATATAAGTAATAGTAAGTGCAGAGTCCCAAGGCTCAATGGTTAAATGGTGTCAACATGTTAACCCTTGAATGCACACTCCCGGTGATGCATGCACTGATCCGACCATGATGTAATAACAGCATCATTAGAGCACGCTGTCCCTTCTGACGTTCCAATAGGTTCTGCGTTATAATAGTGACAGATTTTAGAACTGGGAATAAATTCCAAATGGCAAAAGTGAGGTATGGGAGGTGGGGGAGGGTAAGACACTACTGTTACTCTGCATTCAACGCCTCCTGTTATATAATATTGCGGGAATTAGTCCTTCTTGCCCCAGCGATTAGTGTGATTTTGATAATTGATAACGTGTGCAATGACTGTGAGTACATCATGAATATGGCGCCCATTCTGACCCCCGTGTTTCTCAGTGTATTCACACAGACAGCTGGCATACGGACATTCATAAGTTTCCTACTTCCCTTCTATTACCAGCTGGCTGCAGCCACCACTAGGGGGAGCTCAGTGCATAGGGAGGTGTACAGTTACCATTGACTAAATTACAAGCTGCAATAATCTGTTTGCACTGAGTCCCCCTAGTGGTGGATGATGACAATTCTGTGTTTATACATAGGGAAGCGAAAATATGAGTTCAGTGCTGGGCCCCAAAGCAGTCATATAGTTTGACTCTGCCTCCATTAAAAGTATGCCACTGATAGAATATTGGATGGATGATAGATAGATAGATAAATAGATAGATAGATAGATAGATAGATAGATAGATAGATATAATGAGATAGAAAGATAGATAGATAGAAGATAGATAGGAGATATATATAAACAGGCAGATAGATAGATAGATAGATATATATGGGATAGATAGATAGATAGATAGATAGATAGATAGATAGATAGATATGAGATAGATAGATAGATAGATAGATAGATAGATAGATAGATAGATAGATAGATAGATAGATAATAGATAGATGATAGATAGATAGATAGATAGATAGATAGATAGATAGATAGATGATAGATAGATAGATAGATATAATGAAATAGAAAGATAGATAGATAAATAGATAGATAGATAGATAGATAGATATAATGAGATAGAAAGATAGATAGATAGAAGATAGATAGGAGATATATATAAACAGGCAGATAGATAGATAGATAGATATATATGGGATAGATAGATAGATAGATAGATAGATAGATAGATAGATATGAGATAGATAGATAGATAGATAGATAGATAAATGATAGATAGATAGATAGATAGATAGATAGATAGATGATAGATAGATAGATAGATAGATAGATAGATAGATAGATAGATAGATAGATATGAGATATGAGATAGATAGATAGATAATAGATAGATAATAGATAGATGATAGATAGATAGATAGATAGATAGATAGATAGACAGACAGACATGGCTTGATAAAGATTGCATGGAGCAATTGAAACGTTGCTGAGCACTGGGTCAATAAATGCACGTGAATTTTACTCTGTGGAGTGCTGCCTTGCCTTTTTGAAGATTAGATTGATAGATAGATAGATAGATAGATAGTAGATAGAATAGATATTTGATTAATCCCAGCTGATTATCCCCATTGAATATTTATATTTTTTTCCTGGAGATGATCAACTCTCAGATATCGGTGACATGAGTATAAAACGAAAACATAGAGAAATCCATAAATAAATATCGAAGTAAAGTTTAAAAAATGGGAAATAGATAAACATCAATTAAGAAGAGTAATAAATAGTAATGAAAAGTAATATGATGAAATCTAACTAATGTAACATTACAATACAGAAAATTAGCATTTGATGAAATTATTAATAATTAGAGCAACACAATAACAAAACAGATCAGTTTAGATGCAAACTAAACAAACAGATAGAACATAATTGTGTCTGGCAGTGAAAGGGTTCATGGTCAGTGAATCGGGCAGATGCATAGTTATTTGCTGTAATTAAATAATAAGGTTGTCGGAGGGAAGTGGCGCAGTGACCGCCATCCATCACCCGGGCGGTGCGCTCACCTTGCTGGCCCCTATTTGTGCGTTATTACCCTCTTGTGATCAGGTTATGTTAGCCTCATCTTCCCGCTACAAATGCATTCATATTTTCTGCAAAATTTTCCATTAAGTGACTTTTTTATGTGTTAATAGGCTCCGGCGCTCACATTTCTCCTGCAGGAAAGCATGTGCTTTGGCTTTTTACCTCATTGTAAGAGACAAAATGTCAAGGACTACTAACTATACTTAATGAAATGTTACCTAAGGGCCGGGGCTGGGGAAATTATGATGAAGTTTTACTACACTTCAGTGCCCTTTCACTAAAATAATAGCGTACTTAGATGGCAGGTGCAAAAATACAAATGTGCTTATTGATCTGGAGGCGAAGCTGTAAACTTCTGAGAAAATGCTCCTATTGCTGCCATTTTCAACAACTTAGTGAATCTCCAAGGGTCCAAATGATCTACAGAACAAGGGCTCATCTCTCTATCTTCTGACTGGCGTCCAAGACATATTTTAGGTATGACTCCTTCCAGATGGATAGCCTCTACCGTCACTTCACCACATGCTCTCTCTTTTAGCAGAGCTCGAAGATTTTTGAATGTCCGAATCTCTTGCTGATAGTTCCTCCTAAGTGGGAAAGACCGCAGGCACTCAACATATGAAAAATGACACAAAAGTGTATCCAAAAATGTATCTTTATTAGAGTTGATACAAACAATTAAATAAACAGGTAAGGTAAGGAAAGGGTAAGGTGGAAAGAAAGTAATATGTAGATACAAAGTCAAACCATATGGCTCACCCTCCCAAACAACAAGACATAATCCAAAACATATTGACGATACAGACCAGGCTGGTGGTGCCTCCAGGAGACCCTGACACGTGTTCCGCGTCAGCTTCCTCAGGGGGAATGAAGTCACGAAGCAAGAGGCCCCTATATATACCCAGTGCAACTGATTAATCACATCTGAGAAAAATCGCCAATGATTACAGAGATATACCAGGCATCGCTGCGCGTTATGAATACAAGGCGTGCCCTCGTCTAGCGATGTGCGATCACGTGATCTAGGCGTCATGTGACCCATATGCAGAAGTAAGCCGCGCATAATATTAACATCTAGTAACCTCTGCAAGAGCACAATGTAACTAGGACCCGATAGTAAGAATATATAAATATCTGGACCGGCCGGTGTAAAAATAAAGCGTGTGACACCTCCCCATCGATCACCTGATTAGGTGAGGTTGTGACGCATGCGTGAAATCAGTCTAATGCCTTTTGCACACGACCGTATGTATTTTACGGTCCACAAAAAACAGATCCGCAAAAAATACAGATGACCTCCGTGTGCATTCTGTATTTTGCGGAAGGGAACAGCTGGCCCCTAATAGAACAGTCCTATCCTTGTCCGTATAACGGACAATAATAGGACATGTTCTATCTTTTAGAGGAAAGGAATTACGGACACGGAATCCACACAGAGCACCTTCCGTTTTTTTTGTGGACCCATTGAAATGAATGGTTCCACATATGGTCCGCAAAAAAACGGAAAGAAAATACGTTCGTATGCAAGAGGCCTAATACCGAATCCACCATCTTAGGTAAGGGGAAACAGCCCAAAATATAACCGCATGAGGTGATAGGCCCCGGAGTGCCCCAAATGCAAAATAAATGCGTGAGTACGGACACAGAAAGGTGACGCAAGAAAGAAAGTGGGCAAAGTTTTCCTTTTTAATTTCTTTGACCTCACATATATTCATATTTATATATATATTCATGTTTTTTTTTCACTGACGTCAGAGGACACGAAGCCGCCTTCGGCCGTGTGCTGCTATGTATCAATAAATGAAGGATTTTGATATTTTAATGAAAGAAGTGTCGAGGGATTTGTATCTTTTGCCTATAGACCTTATTATGAAAAAGCACTGACTGAACAGTTTAAGGCTACCACCAGGGGACAATCTTATTAGGCCCCTTTCACACGGGCGAGTTTTCCGCGGGTGCAATGCATGATGTTAACACATAGCATCCGCACTGAATCCTGACCCATTCATTTCAATGGTGCTGTGTACATGAGCGATGTTTTTCACGCAACGCAAAAGTTCTATATTCTGTGTTTTTAACGTAACGCAGGCCCCATAGAAGTGAATAGGGCTGCATGAAAATTGCATTGCATCTGCAAGCAAATGTGGATGCAATGCGATTTTTACGGATGGTTGCTAAGGAGATGATGTTAATAAACAGGGTTGAGCCCCCATTAGAGTCCATTTACTTTTTTATTTTCCATTATAACATGGTTATAACGGAACATAATAGCATTCTTTAATACAGAATGCTAAGTAAAATGTCCATTGAGGGTTAAAAAATAATAAAAAAAATTACTTCTTCTTGCAGGACCTGCAAAAGCACCTGCGCTGACGTCATCGCGCTCACCACGTGGTGAGCGCAGTGATGTCAGCGCATCTCCTGCTGAATGAAGATGAAAGAACCTTCTATCTTCATTCAGCAGCACCTGTGCTGATGTCACCACGCTCACCAGGTGTTGAGCACGATGACGTCAGCGCTGGTGCTTTTGCAGGTCCTGCAAGAAGAACTATTTTTTTTTATTTTTTTTTAACCCTCAATGGACATTTTACTTAGCATTCTGTATTAAGAAATGCTATTATGTTCCATTATAACCATGTTATAATGGAAAATAATAAAATCTACAGAACACCAAATCCAAACCCGAACTTCAATGAAGAAGTCCGGGTTCGGGTCTGGGTACCAACATTCAGTTTTTTATCACACGCTTTGCACTCGCATGGAGAAAACTGAACAACGCAATGCAATCACAGACAAATTGCGTGTGAACTTGCTCGGGTTTCTCTGAGCCCGCCCGCAACACATCAGGACTGAATCTGGCATGTTAATCTGCAAGGGGCCTTATGAAAAAGCACTGATCGAACGGTTTGAGGCTACCACCAAAAACGTAGTAAAATAAATAGGGGAAAATTGATCTATGAAGCACAAGGCAATATGTACATACTAGAGATGAGGAAATCAATTCTATCAATTTGGAATTCATCCTGAATTTTCAAAAAAACATTCATTGAATTTCAAATATTTTGCAATTCATTTCAGTCAAAGAGAGATCTGCACAGTTGCGTTATGCACATACTAACAGTGCAACGGCCATGCTAGAATGTCTGCTGTTTGCGTCCAAATACAAAAATATTACCTTTCAATCAAGATTAGGGCCCACCATCTTGTCTGAGGACGGACTCTACAAATGGAAATAGTATCAGATTCTACATTCATTAGAAATTTTTTTGGTTAGCAGATGAAAGGACACGTGAGTCCTGCCTGATTGACTTGGATGAGATCTGTGCTTTGTTTGTCTCTCCAGAATTCTTATACCTAATACTTGTGCCAATGACTTTGTGAACATTGCAGGTCTGCAGAAAGACAGCGCAGAACTTGGCTCCCCGCAGCTGGAGCCGCCTCCTTTGATAGATGCAGAACTGAGCATTGGATGTGACTGGGCTGTACATATGCAAGACGACAGTGACTGATATTTTATTTACAGCTAAATATAATATTGTATGTGGAAAGCAGCTCGTAATAAATTATATTTGTTTACCTAATGTGATTGTATAGACCTCAAAGCCCATGGCACATTCATAGGAAGATTAACGGTTCCACGACTGCCAAGCTGCGGAAAATTCACTTTTCTACTCATAGCAGGCACAGGAAAAAAAGGTTGCAAAGCAAAATTTTGCCTTCAAATACTGTATATGTACAGTAGGTGTATGCATGTAGACTTACATAGTATGGCACCACCTGGGGTTTGGTTACTTAAATAGTATGGCTCCACCTGGTGTTCATTTACATACAGAGTATGGTACCACCTAGAGTTCATTTACTTACCTGGTATGGCTCCTCCTGGTGTTCAGGTACTTACATAGTATGGCTCCCCTGGTGTGTATTTAATTACATAGTATGACTTCCCCTGGTGTTCAGTTACTTACATAGTATGGCGCCACCTGGTGTTCAGTTACTTACATAGTATGGCGCCACCTGGTGTTCAGTTACTTACATAGTATGGCTCCACCTTGTGTTCAGTTACTTTCATAGTATGGCTCCACCTGGTGTTCAGTTACTTTCATAGTATGGCTCCACCTTGTGTTCACTTACTTACATAGTATGGCTCCATGTGGTGCTCAGTTACTGACATAGTATGGCTCCACCTGGTGTTCACTTACTTACATAGTATGGCTCCCCTGGTGTTCATTTAATTACATAGTATGACTCCCCCTGGTGTTCAGTTACTTACATAGTATTGCTCCCCCTAGTGCTCATTTTCTTATATCGTATGGCTCCCCCTGGTGTTCAGTTACTTACTTAGTATGAATCTACCTGTTGTTCAATTACTGACATAGTATGGCTCCATCTAGTGTTCAGTTACTTACATAGTATGGCTCCACCTGGTGTTCAGTTACTGACATAGTATGGCTTCACCTGGTGTTCATTTACATACATAGTATGGCTCCACCTGCTGTTTAGTTACTGACATAGTATGGCTCCACCTGCTGTTCAGTTACTGACATAGTATGGCGACCCCTGGTGCTCAGTTACTTACATAGTATGGCTCCACCAGGTGCTCATTTACTTACATAGTATGGCTCCACCTGGTGTTCAGTTACTTACATAGTATGGCTCCACCTGGTGTTCAGTAACTTACATAATATGGCTCCCCCTGGTGTTCATCTACTTACATATTATGTCTCCACCTGGTGTTCAGTTACTTACATAGTATGGCTCCACCTGGTGTTGAGTTACTTACATAGTATGGCGCCCCCTGCTGCTCAGTTACTTACATAGTATGACTCCTCCAGGTGTTCAGTTACTTACATAGTATGGCTCCACCTGGTGCTCAGTTACTGACATAGTATGGCGCCTCCTGGTGTTCAGTTACTGACATAGTATGGCGTCTCCTGTTGTTCAGTTACTTACATAGTATGGCTCCCCCTGGTGTTTAGTTACTTACATAGTATAGCTCCAGCTGGTGTTCAGTTACTTACATAGTCTGTTTCCACTTGGAATTCGGTAACTGACATAGTATGGTGCCCCCTGGTGATCAGTTACTTACATAGTATGGCGCCCCCTGCTGCTCAGTTACTTACATAGTATGACTCCTCCAGGTGTTCAGTAACTTACATAGTATGGCTCCACCTGGTGATCAGTAACTTACATAGTATGGCTCCACCTGGTGATCAGTTACTTACATAGTATGGCTCCACCTGGTGTTCAGTTACTGACATAGTATGGCTCCTCCTGGTTTTCAGTTACTTACATAGTATGGCTCCTCCTGGTGTTCAGTTACTGACATAGTATGGCTCCTCCTGGTGTTCAGTTACTGACATTGTATGGCGTCCCCTGGTGTTCAGTTACTGACATAGTATGGAGCCTCCTGGTATTCAGTTACTTACATAGTATGGCGCCCCCCGGTGTATAGTTACTTACATAGTATGGAAATGTGAAGTGTATAATATGATGGAAAAATGAATCGAAGGAGCGAAGGAGGCAATATGTACAATCACAGTACATTAGTAAGTGCCTTGTATTCATTTTCTCTACATGATAAGTGCTATTTGCAGGAGTGATAAAACCCCTTTAATAGATTTCTTTTGCTCCTTCGTATCCGTCTTCTTCAGAAGAATTGATGCCAAAGCTCATAATGGAGTCCGGTCAGCTGTGGTGTCTTAGGGTTATTAACCAATAACTACGTAGCCGGGTTCATTTCTTCTTAATTTCTTCATCTGTAGGGATCTGCTGGGTAATTACAGAGGCACTATTATAAACGGAGAGTTGTATCCGAGCCCAGTGGGTCCCCGCGGAACCCGGTGTCACTCTTCTTAAACAATAGTTAATTGGCTTTCAATTAACCTGACCCGATGGAACAGCCTGTCGCATCCGTCCTGCCGCTAGTGAACGTGTTCCGGCGGAGGCACGGTAGCGCACGGCGAGAGGCTGCCGGAATAAAACTACGACATGTCCGACATTTATTCCGGCAGCCTTATTTTTACGTTTTTGTCTATTTTTCCGTCTCCCCATCTATATTTAATTTTAATCCTGAAATCTTGTCATTTTCATTCTAAGCATACAATAGATTGACACTTCTCAGCAGTCATCTCATTATTATCACAGGCAGTATTACAATGACAGGTAACCCCTCTATATGGATAACATAGGATCCACCGTTCACAATTAGATAGGTCACAGCTGATCTACTCCCCCTCCCTGCTCAATGACCTCTTCACTGGTCACAGAGCATGCACTCAGCGCTCTCTCATAGACGCCAGTAGAAAATGGCTTATGCAAAAACAGCCAATATGAGTGAGCAGAGCTACAGTGTAAAGCATGATGAGAGACAAAGGGGCACCCTGAACCTCTCATAACACTAGAAGTGGATTTCAGACAACCTACTGATCATAGCTGGGTTAAACTGCAGCTTCTGGATGTCAAATGCTGTTACATGGGCTTATACTGTAAGGGTTAATTCACATGTCACACTTATTGTCCTGGTTTTGGTACGATTTTGGAAAGTAATGTCTGTGTCTGTGTGAATGGACCCTTAGTGTGCCTATGCAAAATACAAGAAAGGTGACTGAACCCCCTGTTCTCAGCAGGACTTGCTGACTATGTCTTGTGCACAGGGTGACCCGACTCGGCCCAGATGGTAGATGTGGAGGGTCAGATGGGTTTGGCATGTTGGATTTCAGCAGGCCCCATCTTTCCCATAGGTATTTGGCTGTGGCTGACCCTACCCTGAGCCAGACAAACATGTTCTACCCAATGCATTGCTCCAGAGGACAGGTCTGCTCCACCGGTTTGGTCAGATCTCTGGCCTGTTATGATAAGGCTATGCAGAGCAGGTGCTTATCAGCCAGCACCAGACGCCTGATGTGTTAGACTTCACAATGTCCACCCCTTAGGGATCATTTTTCCAATAATTTCATAGGTGGCAGGAGACCCGGTGGGGCGGAGAAGACCTTGTGAATACACAATATAATGTATTGTAGCTCGATTGTACTATTACACTAATAAAATGTGTCTCAGATCCGGCGGAGGAGCGTGTCCTGCGTGCTGCAGAGCTGGGATTATGTTACTGGGCAGTCTCTTGTCCAGTAGACACAAGTGACTGGTGTCAGCAGGTGGAATTATAAAACTTATATCCTGTACAATCGGTATATAACAGATATAGGGGCTTGTCGGACAGATTATCGGGAACGAATGTTGCTACAAATACTCTTTCACGGAAATACCGGGGTCACAGATCACCTGATGATCTAGCAAAATGTTAATTTATCTTTCAATGGGACAACTCAGTCATGGTCCCTGGGCAGCAGAGCTGTGTGAACAGAACTCTGCCATCCAGAAAACATGAATCTGAGGACGAGCGATGGCGGTAGACTCATACCGTGGAGGTGATTGCAGCATGTAAGCATAGCTCTTACCTCCGATGACAAGCAGGCAATTATCAGGAAGGAACAGTCCCTTCCTAATAACTGTCTGTTCCATCGGCCGGCTAATACAGCATTAGACTGGGGTTGTCAGACCAGGTCATACACACTGTGCAATCATGTGTTGTCAGCTGCCATTGGGATGATTAAGTTAATGAGTTGAAACATAATAAATACTGATATAAGCTGAGGATATGTGATAATCAGCTGATAAATCCTGATTAGAGGTGAGCCAACCCCTCGAGATCCAGGTCAGTTCAGGTTCTGCAGTTCAGTGTGGATGAGAGTATGGAGATAGTGGCACATGGCCACAATAGTGGTGGCAGCAGGAGCAGCACAGCATGGAATATACAAGGCAGTAGGTCGCTGTCTATGGGTAGTAGTAGCGGTAGTAGTACTGATGGTAGTGGCACATGCTTTGGGTTAATAGCGGTGGCAGTAGAGGATTAGCAGTGAGGAGCAGCAGGCGCTGAGGCGGCGGCTGCAGCAGCCATATGGTACAGCAGCCTACGTGAGGTGATAGTAAGCACAGGTAACTACAGTGGCATGATGGTGGCACGGCAGCCATACAGAACATAATGGTAGGCAGGCCGCAGAAGGGACATGATGGAGGCAGCAGCAGCCTTACGTGAGATGATGGTAACCACAGGTAGCTACAGTGGCATGATGGTGGCAGAGGCATGATGGTGGCAGCGGCAGCCATACAGAATATGATGGTAGGCAGACCCCAGAAGTGACATGATGGAAGCAGCAGCAGGCGTACAGAATATAATGGTAGGCTGCAACAGTGGCAAGATGGGAAACCGTCAGCATTCATTGGCCTCAGGCCAGAGGAGTGTATTCATTGGCCTCAGCCAGAGGAGTGTAAAAATTCTGCCAAATCTAGGCTTGGTTCATTTTGATGTTTTGGACACTGGCCGAGGACAACTTTGTCCATTTGGGTGTCACCAAGAGAAGCAGGACAGACTTGTTCTGATTGAACAGTTGGATTTTTCCAAAGGATCTGGCGATGCCTCCTCACATGCTGCAGTAGACCTCTGGTACCTATGATCATGTTTGTATGGCCACAGCTTGTTTTAATTCTGCAGATCTTGCACACGGCTGTGGTTTTGTGTGCCTGCTTTGTGAAGAAAAGCGCCATATGGGAGTTGTTGGTACAGAGCTACAGGCAGCCATGCTGGGCTTAGATCTGACACGTTTTGGGCCTAACCCACCCACAGTGTGAGCGGCATCACCAGATCCCGAAGCAGACGTGGCCCTGGCTGTACTTTGGGAGGGTACGTTGCCACTCCTCTTTATTGCTGCCGCCACCGCCTTTCTCCACTGATGTTGCCTCCTCCTCTGCACCCTGATCCAGCTCCCATGTCCAGTCCTCTCCCTCCCTGCTGCTTTTATCAGACTGTGAGATATCATTGTGGGCTCCTGGGCCCCCTTCCCCTGCTCTGCTTTCCGACCACCACTGTCACTGCTCCCACCGCCAATTCCGTGGCTACAGGTACCACTATTACCACCACCATCAACACAGCTAGCTATGCATGGGGTCCTCAGCCTCCTCCCCAAACTCCTCCTTAGGGCAGCCTTAGAGACTCTCTTGACTATCTGCTGTAGGGCATGTTGGGGTTTTATTGCCACTTCTTAGGAAAAGGGAAGGCGCCTCACTAGAAAGGAACAATGAAGACTGAGAGGACTCGTCTTAAAGCCTTCTCTGGAGCTGCAAGGAGGAGGAGCAGGAGGATCGCTGTGACCCCTGGCTCCATGGCATGGTGTCAGACTCTGAAGTCCCCTCCACGTCATCCGGCTGTGACTGCGAGGAGGAGTGAGCTATTCAATCCACAAACTCATCCTTTTTCTCCTAAAAAAAACCATTTGATTGGAAACTTGAGGAGACAAAAATAAATGGAAACGGATTTAGGTCTAAATCAGAGGTCTCAAAAGATCCGGAGCCCAAGCCCCAATGAATATGGCTCCGTTCCTTAGATCGACCCTACCCCGCCCTTTCCTGTACTTGCTGTACAGCGGCACATACCCCTCACATCCAGGGCCTCCAGGTGACGTCTCCTCTGATGTAGAACTTCTCTGTCATCATCTTCTCGATTCGGTCCGGACAACTTCTCCCAGCCTCCTCGTCGGACATCTTAGCTTCTCCCACATTTCTATCATCATCCCCCAACTTGGAGCCCCCACAGTGTTATCCTGCTGCTCGCTATGCCCCCAATACCCCCAAATACTATCCTGAAGAAGAATTAGCGCCCCCATAATAAGGGTCCATTCACACGTCCACAACTGTTTTGCGGTCCGCAAATAGCAAATTTAGGACCAAACCCGATTTGTTTCAAACTGGTTCTCTCCTCCTTAATCCTGATATCTGATCATCACTGCGTACACAGATACAGAGAAGGCGTCCTGGGCACCGGCGTGTGAAGGCGTTCGGGCTTATAAAATCCATTTCAATATCCTGGATACACGCGTGGAATTTATTTCTGTTCCTGCAGGTGGCATTCCTTAAATAACCATTGTTTGTGCCCGAAATTCCTCAGTCAGAGATATAAATTCCAGAAACGTGAACCCTCCGAGGACATCAATAACTCACTCGCTGCTTTTCCATCTGCCACAAATTAGTAAATCATTACTTAGTAATTTTGCTTCCCCCGGGTGTTAAAAATTGAAATTATGTATTTTCTCTCAAAACACAAAGAAAACTCCCAGAAATGCTCTCACTAATCAATAACTGATCTGCGCCAACGCGTTTCACGGCCTGGCTACACCACTTCACCCTGAGACAGCAGAAGAGAATCACTGATTTGTTTTCTGTTTGGGAAGAAAAATAAGAAGAAAAAAAAAGAAAAAAAAAAGAAAATTGAAAGAATTTCTTGTGGTTTCCAGAGAGGAGTTTGTAAATAAAGACGGAGTGTCAGCTACAAACGGCACAGCTGCAGCGGCGAAATTGTCTGTCGTCCGCATGCCGCATTTCATCTGCTTTTTTAATTAGTTAATTCACTTGCAATTTTCCGTGCTATATATTCTTACATGGCTTGAAATTAGATTTTTTTCCACATTAAACATAACTCAAGAGTTTCATTATCTTAATACTGAACAAGAACGACAGACTCCGATCCTGCGGAAAACGTGAGGACACTTTCTTCCGTGTCGCTGATGGAAAAGTTCTGCTACCTAGAATGTGATTCATAAAGAAGCAGTGTCAGGGATACATTAGAACTACAAGCACCAGCATGCCACACGGCGGACACCATCACGTGCTGTGTCTGTCACCTAAATCTAAAGGGTTAACTGTGATCAAATGTAAAGAGCAGAAGTGACAGAGATCAGGGGACGTTCACCTTAACACAATGTTCTTTGATTTTATGGATTTGGAAGCTTCAGGAGAAAGAGCGGCGCGGTATCGATCCCCGCAGCGTCCTGACACCTCAACCTAATTAGTATCAATACCACAGAGGAGAGGCCTCGACATGTGTCATTCATCTACTGGAATCTGTGTCTGTCTGTCTGTCTATCTATCTATCTCATATCTATCTATCTATCTATCTATCTATCTATCTATCTATCTCATATCTATCTATCTATCTATCTATCTATCTATCTCATATCTATCTATCTATCTATCTCATATCTATCTATCTATTATCTATCTATCTATCTATTAATCTATCTATCTATCTATCTATCTATCTTTCTATCTATCTATCTATCTCTTGCTGCTCAATGATACTCCATCACAGATCATTTACAGTGGGATATAAGCGAGGAGGCGCCCCAAATATGAGCGAGGAGGGCCTCCGGATATGAGCTAGGAGGGCATCCGGATATTAGCGAGGAGGGCCTCCGGATATGAGCTAGGAGGGCATCCGGATATGAGTGAGGAGGGCCTCCGGATATGAATAAGGAGGGCCTCAGGAGATAAACGAGGAGGGTCTCCAGATATGAGCAAGGAGGGCCTCCGGATATGAGCGAGAAGGGGCTCCGGATATGAACGAGGAGGGCCTCCGGATATGAATAAGGAGGGCCTCCGGATGTGAGCGAGGAGGGCATCCGGATAAGAGCTAGGAGGGCCTCCGGATATGAGCGAGAAGGGGCTCCGGATATGAACGAGGAGGGCCTCCGGATATGAATAAGGAGGGCCTCCGGATGTGAGCGAGGAGGGCATCCGGATAAGAGCTAGGAGGGCATCCGGATATGAGAGAGGAGGGCCTCCGGATATGAGCTAGGAGAGCATCCGGATATTAGCGAGGAGGGCCTCCGGATATGAGCGAGGAGGGCATCCGGATATGAATAAGGAGGGCCTCAGGAGATAAGCGAGTAGGGTCTCCAGTAATGAGCAAGTAGGGCCTCCGGATATGAGCAAGGAGGGCATGCGGATGTGAGCGAGGAGGGCCTCCGGATATGAGCGAGGAGGGCCTCCGGATATGAGCGAGGAGGGCCTCAGAATATGAGAGAGGAGGGCATCCGGATATGAATATTGAGGGCCTCAGGAGATAAGCGAGGAGGGCCTCCGGATATGAGCGAGGAGGGCATCCGGATGTGAACGAGGAGGGCCTCCGGATATGAGAGAGGAGGGCCTCCGGATATGAGAGAGGAGGGCCTCCGGATATGAGCGAAGAGGGCCTCCGTATATGAGCGAGGAGGGCATGCGGATGTGAGCGAGGAGGGCCTCCGGATATGAGCGAGGAGGGCATCCGGATGTGAACGAGGAGGGCATCCGGATATGAGCGAGGAGGACCTCAGGATATGAGAGAGGAGGGCCTCCGTATATGAGCGAGGAGGGCATGCGGATGTGAGCGAGGAGGGCCTCCGGATATGAGAGAGGGCCTCGGATATGAGAGGAGGGCCTCCGGATATGGCGAGAGGCCTCCGTATATGAGCGAGAGGGCATCGGATGTGGCGAGGGCCTCCGGATATGAGCGAGGAGGGCCTCCGGATATGAGCGAAGAGGGCCTCCGTATATGAGCGAGGAGGGCATGCGGATGTGAGCGAGGAGGGCCTCCGGATATGAGAGAGGAGGGCCTCCGGATATGAGAGAGGAGGGCCTCCGGATATGAGAGAGGAGGGCCTCCGCTCGGGTCTACACAATGTACGATGTTTCCTGATGTTTTCTGTATCAGATCTGGAGCCTCCTGAGGAAATCCATTAATTATTGCCGGGGAGGGAGATGTTCCTAAAGCGCAGTAAACAAGCAGCATAACGGCGTCCTGATCACTTTTATTGTCCTGTAAATCACAATCACAAGGACCATAAAACTCTGCCGGATTCATTCTCGCCACCAGCGGATGAATTCTTAATACATCGGATTTCAATGCATCCAGCATTTGCTGACAATATACAAAAATGCCATTCTTATTGACACCAGAAAGGCCACGTCGCCCGGGATCCCTGAACCGGGGCGACCCCAGAGCTGCAAGTCCAGCAGCTCTGGGGCTTATGAATAAAATATTACATTGATATTGTTCCGGGACTCACACAAAGCAGCCGCGTCTTTTAGCAGATCCGTCATCCTGTAAAATACTCTTCAGTACAGAGTCTCAGATATTCTGGAGCCGCGTCTGTCTGTGGACAATGGAGCAAAAATATGGAGATCAAACCCGTCACCAGTTAGATCTACGCACTGCAGCGCCCCAATCCCCCAGACGGAGTAACAAGTACCCAAGTACCAGATGATTATCCATAGTTACCCTATTACACGTCTGTCAACCAGGGCAACAATTGTGTGCACAAAGCATGACATACTGTGACATATACAGCATGTGACCGAGTGCAGCTCTGGAGTATAATACAGGATGTAACTCAGGATCAGTACAGGATAAGTAATGTATGTACACAGTGACTGCAGCAGCAGAATAGTGAGCGCAGCTCTGGAGTATAATACAGGATGTAACTCAGGATCAGTACAGGATAAGTAATGTATGTACACAGTGACTGCACCAGCAGAATAGTGAGTGCAGCTCTGGAGTATAATACAGGATGTAACTCAGGATCAGTAGAAGATAAGTAATGTATGTACACAGTGACTGCACCAGCAGAATAGTGAGTGCAGCTCTGGAGTATAATACAGGATGTAACAAAGGATCAGTACTGGATAAGTAATGTATGTAGACAGTGACTCCACCAGCGTAAGGCCCTATTCACACATCCGCAATGTAGTCCGCATGTATTCCGCAATTTTGCGGAATACATGCGGACCCATTGACTGTGAATGGGGCCGGGAAAGATGCGGAGAGCACACACTGTGCTCTCCGCGATCCGACTTGACGGAGCGCCGCCGATTTTCCGGTCCGCGGCTCCGCAAAAAAAATAGAGCATGTCCTATTCTTGTCCGCAATTGCGGACAAGAAGAGGCATTTTCTATGGAGTCCGGGCATATGCGGTCCGCAAAAATGCGGAATGCACATTGCCGGTGTGTCCGTGTTTTGCGGATCCGCGGCTCCGTGGATCCGCAAAACACTTGCGGATGTGTGAATAAGGCCTAATAGTGAGTGCAGCTCTGGAGAATAATACAGGATGTAACTCAGGATCAGTACAGGATAAGTAATGTATGTACATAGTGACTGCACCAGCAGAATAGTGAGTGCAGCTCCGGAGTATAATGCAGGATGTAACTCAGGATCAGTACAGGATAAGTAATGTATGTACACAGTGACTGCACCAGCAGAATAGTGAGTGCAGCTCTGGAGTATAATACAGGATGTAACTCAGGATCAGTACAGGATAAGTAATGTATGCACACAGTGCCGGCACCAGCAGAACAGTGAGTGCAGCTCTGGAGTATAATACAGGATGTAACTCAGGATCAGTACAGGATAAGTAATGTATGTACACAGTGACTCCGCCAGCAGAATAGTGAGTGCAGCCCTGGAGTATATTATTGAGTTGGAGTCATGTTTGCTCTTTCTTCACTGCACCCACATTCTCCAGGTTTTGGTCCAGGTCTCATCCAGATAGAATCCACATTATGTTTATGTATTTGGCAGAGTTCGTATTTTGCCATAAATGTATTTTTACAGCGGTTCCTGATAAACAACGCTGTCCGCACTTTCCTCCTCGTGGCTTTAGGAAAGGATTTCGATACATAAATCCTATTATTTAGAGCTCACAGCTGGGAAGTTGTGGAAGTTGGATTTAGTGATGAAGAACAGATGTTTATGAAGTCGTTATTTAGTGGAGAGACTTTAAACAAAACATGAAGTTCTGGGAGCGGCTCAATGATATTCGCCGTCGTGGTGGTAATTAAAACGCAGTCTGGCTACGGCAGGGAAACAAAATGGGGTTTGTGTTTGGGCAAGTTTATCCCAGAATATGATGCGTCTCCCGAGGATAACATAAAAGTAATTGTATTATTTTTTCTGCTTTATAAACTCTCTTATTTCTTTCTTATGGGACGACGCTGAAGATGAATTCATGTGGGAAATAATGTTGTGATAATTACAGATGGTCGGCATTTAAAGCGCTGATTATCGGCTTCTATTATTGGATTTAATGAAATAACAACAAATATGAGACATATGTGGGTTTACCTTCCGTGAGATAAAGGTGAGCGCTTTCCCTTTTGTAGGAAATCGCTCAGATAACAATTCCATGGTAGACGAGGAAACTGCCATACCGTCTGACCGTGCTACCACCCAGAGTCATAGACCGTCTTACCACCCAGAGTCATGTACCATCTGACCACCCAGAGTCATAGACCGTCTTACCACTCAGAGTCATGTACCATCTGACCACCCAGGGTCATAGACCGTCTTACCACCCAGAGTCATAGACGTCTGACCACCCAGATTCATAGACCGTCTGACCACCCAGAGTAATGTACTATCTGACCACCCAGAGTCATAGACCGTCTGACCACCCAGAGTAATGTACTATCTGACCACCCAGAGTCATAGACTGTCTGACCACCCAGAGTCATAGACCGTCTGACCACCCAGAATCATAGACCGTCTGACCACCCAGAGTCATAGACCGTCTGACCACCCAAAGTCAAAGACCGACTGAACACCCAAAGTCATAGACCATCTGACCACCCAGAGTCATAGACCACCTGACCACCCAGAGTTATAGACCATCTGAACACCCAGAGTCATAGACATCTGACCACCCAGAGTCATAGACATCTGACCACCCAGAGTCATATACCGTCTGACCACCCAGAGTCATGGACCATCTGACCACCCAGAGTCATAGACCATCTGAACACCCAGAGTCATAGACATCTGACCACCCAGAGTCATGGACATCTGACCACCCAGAGTCATATACCGTCTGACCACCCAGAGTCATAGACCATCTGACCACCCAGAGTCATAGACCATCTGACCACCCAGAGTCATAGACCGTTTGACCACCCAGAGTCATAGACTATCTGACCACCCAGAGTCATAGACCATCTGACCACCCAGAGTCATAGACCATCTGACCACCCAGAGTCACAGACTATCTGACCATCCAGAGTCATAGACATCTGACCACCCAGAGTCATAGACATCTGACCACCCAGAGTCATATACCGTCTGACCACCCAGAGTCATAGACCATCTGACCACCCAGAGACATAGACCATCTGACCACCCAGAGTCCTAGACCATCTAACCACCCAGAGTCCTAGACCATCTGACCACCCAGAGTCATAGACCATCTGACCACCCAGAGTCATAGACCATCTGAACACCCAGAGTCATAGACATCTGACCACCCAGAGTCATAGACCTCTGACAACCCAGAGTCATATACCGTCTGACCACCCAGAGTCATAGACCATCTGATCACCCAGAGTCATAGACCGTCTGACCACCCAGAGTCATAGACCATCTGACCACCCAGAGTCATAAACCGTCTGACCACCCAGACTCATAGACTGTCTGACCACCCAGAGTCATAGACTGTCTGACCACCCAGAGTCATAGACCCTCTGACCACCCAGAATCATAGACCGTCTGACCACCCAGAGTCATAGACAGTCTGACCACCCAGATTCATAGACCGTCTGACCACCCAGAGTCATAGACCATCTGAACACCCAGAGTCATAGACATCTGACCACCCAGAGTCATAGACCTCTGACCACCCAGAGTCATATACCGTCTGACCACCCAGAGTCATAGACCATCTGATCACCCAGAGTCATAGACCGTCTGACCACCCAGAGTCATAGACCATCTGACCACCCAGAGTCATAGACCGTCTGACCACCCAGACTCATAGACTGTCTGACCACCCAGAGTCATAGACTGTCTGACCACCCAGAGTCATAGACCCTCTGACCACCCAGAATCATAGACCGTCTGACCACCCAGAGTCATAGACAGTCTGACCACCCAGATTCATAGACCGTCTGACCACCCAAAGTCATAGACCGTCTGACCACCCAGAGTCATAGACAGTCTGACCACCCAGACTCATAGACCGTCTGACCAACCAGAGTCATAGCCAGGCTTTATGTCAACCGGAGAAAAAATTCAGATAGCTGCTCTAGTTTTGGTTAAAAGTCTTGATTTCTAGTCAATACTTGTTGGCCCCAGCACATGGTGAACATGTCCCGTCATACACCATCCCCCATCCTCCCACCATGCTACACTTCTGCTATAATCACCTTTTGGTATCATTTCTTGCACTGTACAGATGGTACAAGAGAGGCAGATGGATTACAGTAAAACAAGACTGCATGATATTTAGTCCATGGGGACACATAGGTCTGCATGGGGGCTGTGTGCACAAAAGAGTAAAAGATTTGTAATTAGGGATGAGCGAACCCTGAACTGCAAATTTCGGGTTCGTACCAAATTTTGCGAGTCCAGGCTCGAGTTTGTTGTTCGGGTGATTTTAAAGTGGAGTTTGGATCCTCATTGACTTCAATCGGGTTTGGGTTCGGGATCAAGTTCGGGTCCTGAACCCAAACTTTGACCTGAAGTTCAGCCGTACCCAGCGAACCCAAACTTCCATGTGGGTTCGCTCATCCCTATTTGTAATTAATATATTATATACAGTTTGAGGAGCTTATATATAAGAAAGAATTAGCTGGACTAGAGCCGAAACAGAGGAGGGCGACCAAGGTAATTAAAGGAAATTTACCCCCTAATGTCATGGGGGGGGGGGGGGTTGTCTTCCTCTGTATCAACACTATAGGATTATAAATTGAACTTGATGGACCTGTGTCTTGTTTTATAACCTCATCAACCATGTAACAATATAAAACTATTTACTAAGTTGCAACTTTTTTTGTTTATTTAAGTGTCATTATAAAGGGGTAGCCAACGTATATATACCCCTCTAATTAATATGAACAGGAAGAGAAAAAAAAAGGCACATTTTTGAACTGCATGTCTCCTAATTAAGATCTTATTGGCTGATGTGACCCATTCTGTGATGCCAGTGTCCATGGAAGGATTCACATAAATCTAAAAATTGGTAAAATGATTGACGGCTGACTACAGTGATGGATCAGCTTCAATCACAGTGAAAGTTTAAGTCTTTTCCGTTCAGGTTGTGGCCGATAATGGCAAAAGAAATGGCAATAGAAACCTAGAAAAGAACAAATATCTCAGTCTAAAGTGGAAATATTACACAGAGAGGGGAGACGTCTCTTTGTCGGATACAATGTTACATGGCCTCAGACAGTCTGTCAGCAATTAATTTCTCTCTCATCTACATTAGTGAGATCTATAGAAGATAATTAGCCCTGAAACTGATAACAACGTCGTTGTTGAATAGATTCCGCTACTTTGTTTCCAGTTAAACTGTCAGGAAGTTCTATGTAACTCCGTGCGGTAAAAGGTCACATGACGTCAGCCTGTCACTTTGCTGGCGGCTACATTGTCTCAGACATTGGTGGTCTTCTAATGATGAGAATGGCGATGGGATATTAATTATCTTTCATCTGGATCTCTTGATTATTACAACTTAGGGGTGAAGCCAATTTCTTGATCTGTTAAGACATGATTAAGGCCTCATGCACACGACCGTTGTTTGATTCCGTGTCCGTTGTGCCGTTTTTCGTGATTTTCTGCAGACCCATTGATTTTCAATGGGTCCGTGGAAAACTCAGCTAATGCACCGTTTGTCCTCCGCGTCCGTGGTCCGTGATTCCAGTCTGTCAAAAAAATATAACCTGTCCTATTCTTGTCTGTTAAAAACGGTTAACGGACCCATTCAAGTCAATGGGACCGTGAAAAAATGCGGATGGCCATCCGTTTGTCATCCGCATTCCGCGTCTGTTTTTTTTGCGGATCCCTTGGCAGGCACTTTGCAAGAATTGTCAGCCTGTCTTTTGGTAAAATATTTTTGGGCATGTCCGCTAAAAAAACGGAAGACACACGGAAACACAATGGAAGCAAAAACTGACACGGATCACGGAACAACGGAACCCCGTTTTGCGGACCGCAAAAAAATTCTGTCGTGTGCATGAGGACTTAGACACATCCATGTAAATGAGTACTCATCTTGTAGATTTTTATGCAGTTTGGTAAGAATGGTATAGTGGTATGGTGCATTTTTGAAAACCTGCACTGTGTGACCATGACCCTATAGAAGAGCCTGTGAACGCGCAGAGCACATACATAGAGGTCTCGTGAAGGTAACCACATTCCAAGTATCTTAGCCGGACAGATGGACATCACAGAAGAACCTGTAAGGGGGAATTCACACATGGCAGATGCAGAAACTTCTGTGACAGATTCTCTTCCATTCACCTGAATGAGGTTGCTTTGGCACAAGGATTTCTGCAATCTCCATTCAGGTCAATGGTACATTCATGGAAATTTCTGCAAGGAATCGCCCAGTAGTGAATTCAATCTCAGGGCTGTGCTCATCTGAGGAATCAAAAAGGGGTGTATCCGTTTAAAGGGGTTGTCCCATCACTAGGATATGCCATAAATGCCGGATAGGTGCAAGGACCCGCTTCTCCATCCAGAATGGGGTCCCCAAAGTGAACGGAGTGCGCACTGCGCATGCGCAGTCATTCTCTATTTACTGCTATGGGATTTCCAAGAATAGAGTGGACACCACACACCCGCAGCTTGCTCTCCTTCACTTCTGGTGTCCTGTTTTGGAGAAAGGAGGAGGTCAGAAGTGGAAGGTTGCACATGCACCTATCTGACATTTAAAGGGGTTATCCAAAGTCTAACACGTGCCCCCTAATGCCGAGGCCCTTCATATACTTACCCTGTTCCCGGGCCCCACGTCTTCCTGATCTCCGCACAGCCACTGCTGCATCTCTCCATCGCGCAGATCAAAATATCAGGTGACGGGGCGTTGGGGGGCTACGACTGGGGTGCAGCCAATAGCAGGCCACAACAGGGACAAACCTCCCTAACGTCACCTGCGATGGTAGGGAGGCTTGTCCCCATTGTGGGCTCGGCATTGGGGCATGTGTAAGACTTTGCATAACCCCTTTAAGGCATATCCTAAAGGTTGAGATGGGATGACCCCTTTAATGCATTCCTTTTACACAAAGATGCTGTATGCCGGGGCGGACTGGGAACTAAATGTGGCCCTGGAATAAAAGGAAAAAGTGGCCCAATTTTGCAGGCGGGTCTAAACTGACAGAAAGCGAGGCAACATAATTAGGCTCCATCCACACGTCCGTAAGTATTTTGCGGATCCGCAAAACATGGACACCGGCCATGTGCACATGGACTGCACTATAATAGAAAATGCCTATTCTTGTCCAAATAGGACATGTTCTATTTTTTTGCGGAAACGGAAGTGTGGAGCCGGAAATGCGGATGCGATCAGCACATAGTGCCATTGAAAATGAATGGGTCCGCACCCGTTCCGCAGTATGCAGACCCATTTTGCAGACGTGTGAATGGACCCTTAGGCAGGGACGACAGAAATAGGCAGGATAAGCAATACCATAGTGCAGAGCAATATACCGCCCCAACTGACCCAAATACCACAGTGCAACACAAAATACCGCCACCTGCGTCACAGTGTTCAACTGTATTGCTGTCCTGAGGCCAGGTGCGTAAGAGAGAATCAGATCATTATGTAGCTGGCTGGCGGCTGTGAGGAGAGTTGGGGTGGCCCCCCTAGACTTCGGCCCACCGGGAATTTTCCCTGTAGGGTCTATGGCCAATCCGCCCCTGGCTGTATGTGTTTTATAGTTGCTCATCAACTGAGTGAAAATTTGCTTCCCCTCATCTCTTCACGGCATGAAGTATGGCCTCTGTAGGGGTATTGCCTGACAGCAAGCACAGATTGTGAAATCTAGGAGGAATCACTCTGCAAAGTACATTGAAAGGATGCAAAACACTTCATTATACAAGGTTTCATTTGATTCATCTGGAAATCTCTTTCTTGTCCCCCCAAATTGACAGCAGAGCCTGTGGAAATGATTCTTGATATTAAATGCTTGAATTTTCAAGTAAGTTCCACCAAAAAGTTAATTCTCGTGTTGTCTTATGAAGGAAAGAGCAGATTACACATTATCCTAAGCACTGATCTGCAAGAAATCATAAAATTACAGCGGAGGAGTGTCCACAATTAAAAAAAAATGTATAAAATGTGAGGTCTAGGGAGATAATGAGAGAACGATCCGGATCACTGAGCCTGGAAAACGAAGGAGCGGATACTGGAACTTACAGAAGACTGAGCCCGAAATATTCCGTAAATTCCCATATCTGTTCTCGTTCGTTGCGGTTGAGTCTCATTCATCACCGAACGCCCAGTGAATTTCTTATCTCAGATTTGGTCTTAGTTGTGTTAATGCATTCAGTGCAGGATCTCCCCAGGACCGAGTCCGGAACGCCGGCGCGTTCTGTAAATCATCTCATTATGGATTCATTTATTCTGAAAGTATTGATATTTGTAAATTACTGTAAACAGTAAAACCCCACGGATTCACCAATGCAAAATACAGTTTATTTCCATATTCCGGTTTTCACACTTTAGGTTTGTAAGTTTTTTCTTCTTTTGTGATGTTTAGGTTTAAGTTTAGCCCCAGATTTTCCCGTCGACCCATTGACTCGTGTCCTGGATCGTTCACTGTATCGGCTCCTCTTCAGAACTGTTTTGAAATAGTTTATCTGATATTTAATTATTTTGTATATACTTTTATTTTTAATATTGAACTTTAAATGGGAAAATCTGATACTGCTGTGCATGGTGTTGTGCACACATCATCAGTTAGTTTCTTTTTCCTTTTTTTCTGTGGAAAATAAAACTGTATATTGCATAACTTATAGTTAAGGAAAACCTGCTATACTTCCTCCATCGTCTCTCCACCACTACGCTACCTGCACTATCTTCTGCCAATTTCCAACAGTCGAAGGCTATGGGGGTCATTTATTATATTGAAATACCCCTATCCTAGGCGTATTTCAGGTGCAGATGGTGGCGCAACGGTTAGTTGTCCTGCTATCTGTGACTTTTCCCCACTCATGCCAGGTCTAAAAAAGTAAGCGTGGGCGTGGAAAGGGACGGGCTGCGAGACCTGTCTCATTTAACATTTTCCACGCCTGTGTGAGGCATAGAAAAAGGTGCAAAGCTAAGACAGCTTGAAGCGGGGGTAGATCCGCTAAAGTTATGAAGAGTCCAGCGCCTCGTGACCAGGGAATAACGGTCATCAAAAAATAGGATGGCTTATTTTTGGCCATTTTCATTTTCGGCCATTGTGCACCTAACAGCCATTAAAAATGGGTAAAAATGCAATTGGTTAAAATAAAATAAATAAATAAAATATAAATATTTATATATTTATGCAGTGCATTTTTTATACCGGGGCACTACTCTGTGCTTCCGTGGGGTTCCGCTCCATCCTTCCGCACCGCATCTCCCGGATGGCGGACCCATTCAAGTGACTTTTATACACCGGGGCATTGTAGGGAGAGGGGACTTATATATACTGGGGCCCCTATGGGGAGCATTATAGACACTGAGGGCACTACAGGGGCCATTATAGATATTGGGGGCATTATGGGGGCTATTATTTATAACTGGAGGCACCGAGGGGGGTATAATATATACTGACAGCACTGCAGGGGTTGGGATGTTCAAAAAAAAGAAAGAAGAAAAAACAAGGACATTCATCCATTTTTCGTGGTCGTTAAGAATGGATGCAAAACGACCATTAAAATCGGACAAACGGCCAGAAAATGGATGAAGAAAAATTGGCGGTGGATCCGTTTTGAACGTCCGTTTTCTTCTACGTTGTCGTGTGAATGTAACTTTTAAGACTAATCTCCTCCATCATCCAGACTTTCCACGTGCTGCACCAGCTCCTGGGATTGCGCTACCCTAGACCAATGTCCTATGTAGACCTCTATTGAGACAGGTCAGTCACGTTCCCTAATCTCCACCCCCCCTCCATTCCCAGTATCCCCCTACAATCCTGCCGCTCTTCATACCCGGACATGCACAGATACTGGCTGGGAACGGTTCACGCCGTTTTCTGTGTACTCCCTTATTCTGTATGGGCTGCACTACTGCAGCATTCGGGGCCTTGAAGGAGCCTAAAGTTTCCTCTTCCACGTCAAAATCGGCTCATGGTAAAGGGAGGTTGTTGGACAGAGTTTGCATTCACGCCCCGGAGCTTCGCTCCACGGACTTTTGAGACTAATTTTCTCACTTTTTGCAATAAACTTCTAGAAAGGACTCAGCACTTCTCTCCTTCCCATTCACTCTCTGTCCGCGATCGGATCACGTCTCGGTCTTGGATGACAAACCAAGGACGGCTGGGATAAGATGATAATCTGCTGATGGGGAGATCTGATGGAAGAAAGGCTTTTGTCCTGCAGATGGTATCTGAGGAGCACGGCGTTCCCCGTTTCTTTGTGAGGCCTCATCTGTATTGTAGGACTTGCCATTAAAATCAGTGAATAGGACGGGGCCAGATCCATCGATTTCGGCCGTCACCTTATTATCTCCTCCGCTGTGATTGAAATGATGTCAGCACGGCGCTGACCGAGACAGTCCGACCTCTTGGCTTCTTGCCGGGATGACGTTCTCAGGGACTTTTTAGGGTCTTCATTCTGTGACATTTCCGCTTTTTGGTTTTCCCTCAATATTTGGGGCGTAGAAGTGAGACTATCCCATTATTTGGATTTCCCGAACCCCTCAATGTGTATACTCTCCATCTACTGGGAGGTCACAAGCTGAGAGTTGCATATTGGAAGAAGCAGGGTCCCCAGCAGCACAGAGGATTTCAGGAGAGGAGTGTGCTGATCCTGTGGAGGTCACAGGATGAGAGTTACACAGTGGGAGGAGCAGGGCCCCAGCAGCACAGAGGATTTCAGGAGAGGAGTGCGCTGATATTGTGGAGGTCACAGGCTGAGAGTTACATAGTGGAAGGAGCAGGGTCCCAGCAGCACAGAGGATTTCAGGAGAGGAGTGCGCTGATCTTGTGGAGGTCACAGGCTGAGAGTTACATAGAGGAAGGAGCAGGGTCCTCCCAGCAGCACAGAGGATTTCAGGAGAGCAGTGCGCTGATCTTGTGGAGGTCACAGGCTGAGAGTTGCATATCGGAAGGAGCAGGGTCCCCAGCAGCACAGAGGATTTCAGGAGAGGAGTGTGCTGATCCTGTGGGAGGTCACAGGATGAGAGTTACATAGTGGAAGGAGCAGGGTCCCAGCAGCACAGAGGATTTCAGGAGATAAGTGTGCTGATCCTGTGGAGGTCACAGGGTGAGAGTTACATAGTGGAAGGAGCAGGGTCCTCCCAGCAGCACAGAGGATTTCAGGAGAGCAGTGTGCTGATCCTGTGGGAGGTCACAGGATGAGAGTTACATAGTGTAAGGAGCAGGGTCCCCAGCAGCACAGAGGATTTCAGGAGAGGAGTGTGCTGATCTTGTGGAGGTCACAGGATGAGCGTTACATAGTGGAAGGAGCAGGGTCCTCCCAGCAGCACAGAGGATTTCAGGAGAGGAGTGTGCTGATCCTGTGGAGGTCACAGGATGAGCGTTACATAGTGGGAGGAGCAGGGTCCCAGCAGCACAGAGGATTTCAGGAGAGGAGTGCGCTGATCCTGTGGAGGTCACATGGTGAGAATTACATAGTGGGAGGAGCAGAGTCCCAGCAGCACAGAGGATTTCAGGAGAGGAGTGCGCTGATCTTGTGGAGGTCACAGGATGAGAGTTACACAGTGGGAGGAGCAGGGCCCCAGCAGCACAGAGGATTTCAGGAGAGCAGTGCACTGATCTTGTGGAGGTCACAGGATGAGCGTTACATAGTGGAAGGAGCAGGTTCCCAGCAGCACAGAGGATTTCAGGAGAGGAGTGTGCTGATCTTGTGGAGGTCGCAGGATGAGAGTTACATAGTGGAAGGAGCAGGGTCTCCCAGCAGCACAGAGGATTTCAGGAGAGGAGTGCGCTGATCCTGTGGAGAAACTACCAATGATCCTATTATATGTCTGTGTTTTCTATCCCTGCTGGGAAGAGGACGTCAGATATTCCTGGGTTACTTCAGAGCCATAATAAGAGCCGGCGGCGCTCGGTCAGCGGGTTGGCGTTTTCTGCTGATTGTATATCTTACAGTGTTGTGCGTTACATGACTTATTGATGACGATATTATTAGGCGGTGCTCCCCTTTAAGCCGTCCTTGTGCAGTCCTATAGCTTCATAACCTGTACGTATCTAATATAAATCACGGGGGGGAAGCCTGATGGCCGCCGTACATGAATTTGCCGTCATTACATATCTGCATTAATCGCAGCTGATCGTCTCTAAATCTTTTCTCGCTCTGAAGTCAGCGAGTAATTGCCTGAGACGATCCGCCATTCGCTGCGCCCATCGGTGTACGGCGCTCAAGAATTCTGACCATGATGGAACTTCGCCTTACTTTCCATTATAAGATTCGTTCCCGTGTGCGCCCACCTGCTGTTCATAATCAAAGCCATGAGCGCATCAGACTTTCAATCGATGGCCGCGTAGCAAATTTCAGCTGTAGTTCGCGTTACCATGGAAACCAACTTTCCCTTCATAAACTTTTCTGGATTAATTAGGCAAAACAACCTCAGGACGGTGGCTGATCTAGATCGCCCCAAGCATCGGACTGACTCCCAGCTATTCATTTATGCGCCAGAAACAACATTGAGACAAACCCTCAGCCTGGATTGGGGGGTAACGCGCTGACTGCGCACATCGCGGCATTCTTAGCTCAGGCGTCACTGGGGTATAGCGAGATATCATACACATCGGGTGGCACCGCTACATTGTGGGCTCCCAGATACTAATGTATCAAGGTGTAAATGGACACAATAAATACAATGTGACCGCGAACACCAAATGACGCTTCACTCCGCAAAAGCCACTGAAGAAGTCAAGCTAAAGTTATCTCCAACTGTGTAATTATAGTGAGCGCCGGGTCAGCTGACGGCGATATCTCCAGACGCCTGATCTACATACGGTGCATCCGGAAAACCTTCCGACCCTTTCACTTTTCATATTTTCTTCTGCTAAAATAAAAATCTATCTATCTATCTATCTATCTCATATCTATCTATCTATCTATCTCATTTCTATCTATCTATCTATCGATCTATCTATCTATCTATTTTATATCTATCTATCTATCTATCTATCTATCTATCTATCTATCTATCTATCTATCATCTATCTATCTATCTATCTCATATCTATCTATCTCATATCTATCTATCTATCTATCTATCTATCTATTATCTATCTACCTATCTATCTATCTATCTATCTATCATCTATCTATCTATCTATCTATTTATCTATCTCATATCTATCTATCTCTCTTCTATCTATCTATCTCATATCTATCTATCTATCTATCGATTATCTATCTACCTATCTATCTATCTATCTGTTATCTATATATCTATCTGTTATCTATATATCTATCTGTTATCTATCTATCTATCTATCTATCTATTATCTATCTATCTATCTATCTATCTATCTATCTCATATCTTTCTATCTATCTATTATCTATCTCATATCTATCTATCTATCTATCTATCTATCTATCTATCTATCTATCTAGCTATCTCATATCTATCTATCTATCTATCTATCTATCTATCTCCTATCTATCTATCTCATATCTATCTATCTATCTATCTATCTATCTATCTATCTCCTATCTATCTATCTCATATCTATCTATCTATCTCCTATCTATCTATCTATCTATCTATCTATCTATCTATCTATCTCATATCTATCTATCTATCTATCTATCTATCTATCTATCTATCTATCTATCTATCTCATATCTATCTATCTATCTATCTCATATCTATCTATCCCATATCTATCTATCTATCTATCTATCTATCTATCTATCTATCTATCTATCTATCTCCTATCTATCTATCTATCTATCTATCTATCTATCTCATATCTATCTATCTATCTCATATCTATCTATCTATCTCATATCTATCTATCTATCTATCTATCTATCTATCTATCTATCCCCTATCTATCTATCTATCTATCTATCTCCTATCTATCTATCTATCTATCTATCCCATATCTATCTATCTATCTATCTATCTATCTATCTATCTATCTATCCCATATCTATCTATCTATCTATCTATCTATCTATCTCCTATCTATCTATTATCTATCTATCTATCTATCTATCTATCTATCTCTGTATCTATTTCATATCTATCTATCTATCTATCTATTTATCTATCTATCTATCTATCTAATATCTATCTATCTATCTCTGTATATGTGTATATATATATAAACTGAACAAAAATAGAAACTCAACACTTTCGGTTTTGTTCCCATTTTGCATGAGTTGAACTCAAAGATCTGAAACATTTTCTAAATACACACAAGCCCCATTACTGTCAAATATTGTTCACAAACCTGTCTAAGGCCTTATTCACACGTCCGCATATATGTCCGCATGTATTCCTCAATTCTGCGGAATACCTCCGGACCCATTGACCGTGAATGGGGCACGGAACGATGCGGAGAGCACACACTGTGATCTCCACATCAGTTTGTGCGGAGCGCGCCACCGATCTTACGGCCGCAGCGCCGCAAAAAGGTAGAGCATGTCCTATTCTTGCCCGCAATTGCGGACAAGAATAGACATTTCTAAGGGGCTGCCGGCCGGGTGTGTTTATGGATCCGCAATTTGTGGATCCATAAACACTACGGACGTGTGAATAAGGCCTTACTCTCAAATATTGCTTACAAATCTGTCTAAGTCTGTGTTAGTGAGCGCTTCTCCTTTGCCGAGATAATCCATCCCACCTCACAGGTCCGGCATATCAAGGCGCTGATTAGACAGCATGAATATTGCACAAGTGCCTTAGACTGCCCACAATACAAGGCCACTCTGAAATGTGCAGTTTGATCACACAGCACAATGCCACAGATGTCGCAGCGTTTGAGGGAGCAATTGGCTGCTGACTGCAGGAATGTCGACCAGAGCTGTTGCTCGTGCAATGAATGTTCATTTCTCTACCTTAAGCCGTCTCCAAGTGCGTTTCACAGAATTTGGCAGCACATTGAACCGGCCTCAATGTATATATATATATCCCAAAATTGAAGCAGCACACCAAAATAGTGGAAAATAAGTGGATCGGCTTTATTCCCCTTGCAATGTTTCAACTGCACAATGCAGCCTTTCTCAAGTATATATCTATATCAACCTCAGAAATGAGTGCAAAGTACACCAATAATAAACAATAAAATATTATATTTATTAATGGCAAATGTTAAAACATAATATTCACACTACAAAGATTACACTTAAAAAGTCGGGAAATGACACAGTTGCAGTCACCTCAGTTACCAGCTTATGAAAAGCAGCACCAGAGTGTAGACCGATAACAGGATTAGACCTGACCCAACAGGTTCAATGTGATGATCGCCAGGTCTACATAAAGTGCATGATGTGCGGGGATAAGTATTAATGTAACCTGTGCGTATGCTAAACCATAAAGTTGCAAATCATGCTTACTAATTACAAACACTGCATAGGAATAGTAACATACCGCTAGAACAAGAGACTGTGGAGAGGGTGATGGCGCTCCTCGACGCGCGTTTCGCCTTAAATTGCTTCCTCAGGAGGAGTAACAGGTATGGGGAAGTGACATGTTTAAAAAGGAGAAGCCTGCCAATGAATGAGTAGGGCTGTGAGCATGTGACCGTTCACGAATATCATCATCATCAAAACGGCGCATGGCCTATCGCAACCCGCCACGTCATTCCACTTACGCCCTTCCCCCGAGGCTGGTGACAGAGAGGGCAATCAATCCCTCCTATTGTAGTACATAAGAAAATTTTAATCCCACATGTCTCATTAACCCTTTCCAGGCCTCTGCCATATATGTCAGTCTTTAAAAATGGCGAGCTGGCGCCATAGCTGCCAGGTTTCTGCTTTATTATATAGCAGACATTCAGGGCTAATGTCTGCGATCGGCGATAACACCGATTGCAGGCATTTAACTCCTCAAATGTTGTTGTTAAATGTGACCACAGCATCTGAGATTGCAAAACGCTGCACTTCCAAGCCGGAAACGGCTCCCCCACAAGGCGACTGTAGGAGTCATTCATTGTCTCTGACCCTGGGTTCACACCTGGGCGTTTCGCGTTTTAGTCGCGCGTATTATAGCGCATTTTTGCAAATAGAAAACGCGCGTCATACGTGCGTTCGTGACTCTGGAGACCAATTGAAAAAGGGATATCTACACTTTAAGGCCCCATGCACACGACCGTTGTTTGTTTCCGTGTTTGTTACGTTTTTTTTCACGGATAGGATGCTTCCCCATTCATTTCAATGGGTCCGTCAAAAAATGCGGATGGTCAACCGTTTTTGTTCCGCATCCGTGATCCGTGTTTTCATTCCGTCAAAAAAATAGTGCATGTCCTATTTTTTTCACGTTTGCGGACATGGATAGGCATTTTTACAATGGATCTGCCATAAAAATCGGATCCGTCAAAAAAAACGGTCCGTCATCTGTTTTTTTGACGGACGCAAAATTTCAAGGAGGAACAGATGCGGAGGCAAGCAACGGTCGTGTGCATGTAGCCTTACGCATGTTAAACGAGCGTTTTACGCGCGTTCCCATTGAAGTCTATGGGTGCAAACGCACGACAAAACGCCCCAAAGAAGCTCAAGAACTTCTTTGAGCGTAGGGCGTTTTACAGCGCATTCAAACGCGCTGTAAAACGCTCAGGTGAGAACCATGCCCATAGGGAAACATGAGTTTTCTCCTGTTGAGCGTTTTACAGCGAGTTCGAACGCGCAAGTGTGAACTGAGGATGAAAGGACGGCGCCTGCTGAGGCTCCGACACCTTTGACAGGTATATTCCAATGTGCCCCTGCATGTGGCAGCCATAC